>CM076580.1:514672745-515027234 GCA_034641835.2 Pinus albicaulis
CGCAAGTTTAAAGGTTAACCCCTACTACTAATAACTAAATCCCCCGAAGTGTGATTTGTGATATCCATGGGGCCCTCCTAGCCATGTCACCTCCCTCTCCCCCGCACTCCTCACTTCACAATATTTAAGGTTTACCTCTACTGCTCACAACTAAATCCTCCGATGTGCGATGTGCGATAGCCGTCGTGCCCCACCTCCTCGCCACATCATGCATTCCCCCCGGTGCTCATTCTCGGACCCGGGCCCACCGTCACGTCACCCTGTCGCATTAGCGCTAAACATCCCCCTTCATTACTCTTCATCTCCGCCCCTCACCTCTCCATCGACAACCCTCGATTTATTTTGGCCCCCCTTCAGCCTCCAGACATTAAAAAAGTGGGGGGGATCTGAAATGGGTGGTGTCCATTACCACCTCCCCCTCCACGTGTTGTGCTCCTGCAATTTCATACCCCCTTATCCATTATCGCTTACCACCAGAGCCCCCCTCCGAAATCTATTTCCGCCGTCCCCCAAACCGCTACTGCCTGTGACCGTTGCCAATGTCATCATGCCACATCTTCCATCACCTGTCCACTCTGCCCCGTCACATCCCCTCCCACCAATAGAATTGTTGCACCATGAATGGTTGGGTCGTTATACAATGGACCTGCGCCAACTCAACGGTTACCCTCCAGCCATGTGTGAAAACCTAAACTCACTGCGGCGCCAAATTTTACATTGTTATTACTGCTAAATTTCCACAGGTTGTGATATTCACAGACATCTACAGAAGATATCACGACCAGCTACCTTGGTCGAAGGGTGAATTTAACGTCAAAGAAGGAGAAACCAGTGCTCGGTAAGCCTGGTTACAGTCTCGTTTCAACTTTTTCATTTCTGATCCCGATCCCCTTCGGTCTTACCCCTTCCCGAGTGTCAATTCATACCGTTTCTCCCTTCTCTATTTCCCTTCTCTTACAACCCATTCTCCATTTCAGGTGAAACAGAGAGTGAAAAATCAAATCATGCCTCCCAAGGAAGATCAGCAGTCTTTCAATCCCATGGGCTACCCCCAGGTAGACTTGGACCATATTCCCTTGGATGACAGCGATTACAAGATCCACGAGATAGAGTCAGACCTCGACATGTTCGATGTCTACTGCTGGCTCAAGGATAAGCTCCTTGACGAAGCAGATGGTACCATCCTGTGGAATACCAAGCTCCCACATTACATCTTCCATAAAACCCATAGCTGCCCTGAGCTAATTAGGAAATGTCAGTCTTGCTATGACATTAAGCAAAGAGCCATAGTGAACTCTGCAAGAGATATTTTTTTCATGTAAATGCCCCATCTATTCAAGAGATGTTATAGGCCCCCATTGTTGAGAACATTGTCCCTTTTTCATATGAGGCCCTTATAGGACTATACTAGGGATTATATTTTGCCAGCTAGGCCAAAACCTTGGAGCTTTTCATGGTCCCCAATTCACCAATGCCTACAACATATCCCCCATATCCATCCTCCACCTTCCCAGAAAGTACCCAACACATTGTCACTACCTTGTCTTATTTTTTAGGTTATAATAATGATCAGTGGATAGATGAAGCCATAATTTTTTTGTTGTCTATCCTCTCTGCAGATGACAAGCCCACTATTATGTTCAACTATGCTCAGTTCCTTGCTGATGCAATCCACGATCAGTTCTTGAAATTTCAAACAGAAGGAGTATTAAAATACACCTCTGTGTTGGTGTACATGTTTACCTATTTTCAATCTATCAAATTCGAATTTGACATGATAAAGCAAGGTGAAGACTATAATTCCCAATCTGTCATATTTTGGACAACTCTATTGAGAAAGGACCAGGAATACTATTCATACAAGATCTTGTAGACCTATTTTTTCATCCAATAATCAGTGCACTCAACAACACCACGGAGCCAAGGGTTAGTGAGGAAATCAAGAAAGTGATGCAGTTGACAGAGCAGGTCAAAACATCGGACGGGTTTCTCTACCAGAACTACACAGAGATTAAGGTTTAAGGAAGTGAATTGGCCCCTTATAAACTACCCAAATACCTCTCCATGATTATCTTTGCCCTTGAGTATATCAGGAAATGATAGATGATGATGAGGTGCATTTCGTTTCGGTTAAGAAAAAGTCAAAATTCAAGATCAAATCCCAAATCGGCCCATTCATCTGCAACAGCAGGGCAGTAGGAGGAGAGGTAGATAAAATACTGGAAGAGATGAAATTCACACACAGTTTTACTTGGTCCTATGATCCAATGGGGATCATCTCCAAGAAGACAGTGGAAAACAAGTCGACACCCAACACCCATACCCACAGACTGGAGATAGAGAATTACATGAACCAAGAAGACTCGGTGGCAGACACACTACAGGAGGCTGAAGAGCAAGTCATATCTACTTCAGGAATCCAAACACCAACTCCACAAGAGAAGAAAGCAATAGGAGTTCAAGATGACAAAGGAACTGAGTTTTAAAGAGAAACAGGAAGTAAGTGGACCAGGGAGGATCGAACAGACATGGACATCGATTCCTCCACTAAGGAATTCAAAATGAAATATAGGAAGAGAGCCAGGCTCAGCATGGGCCCTAACCAAGGAAATGAGGAGAACCAGCAAACTATCATCACAATTTAGGATTCACCAAGTTTAGCTTCAGCAAGTGGCCACCAGATCTTCTCCACATCCTCTGTTATTGTCCCATTCCAACAGTAGGATGTGCAAACTCCCGCATCTACTTCTATTGCTGAACAAGAGAAGGAAGACATCTATGACACATTCAGGGAGATCAAGAGAAGGAATGAGGTGCTCAAGACCAAAACCTACAAGCAATTTTGGAAATAAACAAGTATCTCCCACAGTAGACTCCTATCATCCTTTGACTCAGAGAAGGGAAGAATGAGGATGGAATTCTTGGAGGCACGATTTCCTCAGCCCAAAGGTGCAACAAACTACAAGAAGACATATTTTGAGTTCGATGCAAAGAAATTCCACCCAATAGACCATATGGAGATGCACAATCAGACTAGGGAGATGATCTCCTCCACCCTAACTAGCACATCCATGAACCTCTCGAAACTACAAGTCAATTTTTCCAATGCACAGTCGTAATTAAAGTTGGAAAAGGTCTCCTCCATGGCCAAGGATTCAAAGATAAAGTCTCTAGAGGATTTAGTGATACAGCTAGGGTACAATCCATCAAACATAGCAGTGGCACAAACCCTTGTGAGGAAGAAGAATGCAGACATAGCTACTTTGAGGAGGCAGCTTAAAATTCCAGTAACAAAAGACCCTATGGCCAAGGAGATAGAAACAATTAAAGCACAAAAAGCATAAATTCTTGAACTAATTGTTGAACAAACAGAACAGATCAAGAAAATGGAGGATGAGATGGGTAAAATGATCAAAGAAAGACAAAAATAAATAAGGGATGTCATGAAGGGAGAAAAAAAAGAAGTAGCTAAGGCCATGATCCCCCCTACAAGCGGTTCCTCTCACAGTGATCCCATCAGCTACAACAACCACAGGAGCATTGGGGGAAAGTACGAGAAGCTAGCCGAGGCGATGGAGAACATGTCTCTACAGTTAGCATAGATCAAAAGGCTGCGGAATCAACTCAATGACCTATTGTAGCAACTCAAAGGGAAATACTCCGCCCATGCCACAGAGCTTCATATTAGGAAAAAGCTAAATGAGAGCTTGCAGAAGTTCGTTTACGAGTCCTCAATTGGCTCCATGATGGGAAGGGTAAAACAAATCATATGGTTGGATATAATTGAGTCTGTAAATGATATATGGCCCTCTATTCAGATAATTTTTGAACAAAGGGATCTAATTGAGGTAGTGAGGGTTTCCATTGAGAAAACAAATGAGGAACTTCGAGATAAGCCCCAAATTTCCAACAAGATCATCAAATTCCTGAATTCCAAGAGCAGCTATGAGTTGGAGCAACTAGAAGTGGCTGGCACAAAAATATTTTTTCTTGACGTTAAAAGGGTGTTGAATAAGAAGAGTCTGGTTACACAGCTAGAAGAAATATGCCATCAATTGGAGGTTGGGGTGAGAAGGTTTTTTAACAGAATTGAGCCATTGAACAAAAGAGGTTTGCTTTCCTTCTTTGTCATCAACGATAAACTGATGCCCATAAATGATTATGTAAAGAGGTTGACATAGATCTCTGAGGACATATCCAAGCTCAAAAATCTGAAGAACACCATGACCGGGAAATCATTATATGAAGTCATCAACAACGATGTCTTCATACAACATGAGTTGAAACACATTTTTAGTTGAAACCCACATTCGTAAAATACACCGAGACTGATGAAGTCTACAGAAAGCTGAATAGGACCAAGATCCCGACTCCAGAGAGTTGGGAAAATATATGCAGGCTCTAGGAAGGATGACAACTCAGTTCAGTGACAAAGCTGGTAGCTCAGTGACTTGTTAGTTTCAACGCATCCAGTGTATCGGATCTGCCAGCACAGCAAACCACCACAGCGTCAGATAATGGCTCCACAAGGACATCGGGCACCTTCCAGAGGGCCATTCAACCGAAGAGAAACTTCCACTTCTACTTCGGACTTCCGTCTAGAAACAGTCACATGCGTCCATGCATGAAACGCACAAACCCATTTTCAGTGACTCTTAGGGTAAACGAACTGATTTCCCTTTCGATAACGGAAAGCTGGTGTAAATAGTTTAAATACAAGTTTTCATTCTGCAACAAGGGTTGGACCCTGGTTTTGTGAACACTTTTCATTGCAAGTATTTGTATTTTTCATGCTAGAGCATCAATAAGGAGAGAATTATGCAAGATTCATGTGTTGTGTGTCCTGGTGATGTTTTTCCTCATTCACGTTTAATGTTTTCCCATTGTAATATCTTCATGTGTTCATTTATAATTCTATTTGTAAAGAAGGAAGGTTAGATTAAGATTTTTTGTTTCAAAGTATCTTAATTCTGACTGTCTTTACAATTTTGATGTTTTCTTCTGATGTATGATTTAAGAATTCTTAGTTGCTCTTAAGTCATTACTGAAAGTGCTTTTCTTCATCCCATAATTCCATTTAGCTATAAACACCAATATTCACAGTCAGCTTGCCTTGAATTCTCTCTGGATTTGATGTGTACACCCAGCCTATTTTGACTCCATAGCCCAATGGAAACTATTTAGGAAAGACCCCTTCTATCCAACCAAGAATAATAAAACCAAAAATTCTTACAATCAATTTAACTAGCCTAACATCCGTAAACTTAAAGAAATCTAAATCTAATAGAGAGATCCCTCTCTGAGTCTAGGAGGGCTAGATCCTAGGCTTCAAGCGATTTTGATGTTGCGCTTTATTTTTTAGTCTTTCCAATATTCTAAATTATAGAGTGATAACATATTGGCTACCATATTGGGGACATATCTAAAATTCTTCAATTTTCACTCGAGTTCAGAAACCCCAGCTTAAAAAACACTAAATGATACAACTTTCTCTTAAATATTGGTTTCTTCCGATATTCAATAATCAGTTGTCTGTGATTTTGAGCTAAGTTCTATCTCCCAAAAGAATATCCACTAGATCCAATCCAGATCTAAACCCTCCTCCTATCGTAGATAATCTTGAGAAAATATTGAGGAAACTTCCCAGAACGGAAATTCCAACCAGTAGCAGGGTTCTTCATAGATCTAGCTCCTTGCCTGATAGATTTATCACTTTTCAAGACATTCAATTTGATTTTCAGTTCAAACTAGGTCTATTTAGAACCAAATCTCATAATTGGATTGACTATACAGTTTTTTATCCCTCCATACTCCGCACCACTACCCATCCACCTTCATCCACCGTTCATCTTTATCCACCACCTCCACTAATCATGGCAGCCAGATATGCCCCATTGGTGCTACCAGTCCTGTTACCCTGTAATGTTCCTAAATTAGCTTCAGCTAATGGGAACATTAATTTTGCCTTGTTTATTTTTTCATTTCATGATTGATGAATAAATTGTAAAGGAGGACATGTAAAATTCCTAAAAACCAAGAATAAATCAATGCCTATATGAAAAAATACACATCTGGGCTATGTAAATTATATCTTGCAAGTGTGAATGGGTTAAATCACAAGAATGGGTCATCTTTGACCAAGTCAAACAACACAGTCTAGATGCATTGAACCTCTTTGAGGGACAGTGCAGTTCTAGAAGGAGGTTGTAATGTGAAAAGGGTTAAGTGATTCAAGGTGGTTTAGGGTTTGGCAAGACTCATATCTTATAAAAGGAAGAGAAGGGCAGCAAGGAAATGGTTGTTGAAGATTATCGTTTCACAAGGAATTGTCTGCTAGGCATCCCTTGTTGGGCATTCCTGTTCAGGAATCCCACCTCCTTCCTTGAGCAGCTCCTGGAGGAGAATTGTGCTAAAATTTTCCACTATCAGGCTTGGGCCAAGCTTCACCTTACATTACAGCGCTGCTCATGTTCAGGTTTGAGTTGTCTTGTGAGTTGCAGCAAGTGGAAGGCTAGATCTGCTTAGATCTAGATGATAGCAGTGGCTCTTCTCAGTGACTGTGTATTTTAACCTTTTAGAAGAGTTCATTAGATGATTGTACTTCAGATCTACATCTTGGCATCAGGAAAAATCATTCTCGGAAGCTACAGTGATGTTCCTCTCCCTAGGACAGCGTTATTTGCAAATCTACAACTGCAGGGTGTTTTACCAGCGTTTTGGAGGAGAGATCTCCAGTGTTGGGGTTCTTCCTCTCACTGTGGTGATCCATGGATTGGCCATCCAATCCATGTTTGTTTCAAATATGATCTACTATGTACTTGTATTATTCAGAAATTCTGAATCATTCTGCAGATCTGAAGTTTTAGATCTCAGATCTACTTCCGGTGCTTCATGTTTTGAGCAAATCCCTAAGGGGAATGTATAGATCAGCCCTTCTTGTACATGGATCTGTATTAGATCTATATTTTATGTAAATATCTGATCTATATCTGAAGAATCAATAAATTTCTGCTTCAACCCTAAAAATAACGCTGTCATGGTTATGCAGTCTTTTAGCATGGTTGTAACACCTCTTTTCTAAGAATTTCTTCTGTATTCTTTCATTCTTCTTTTGTAAAGTGTATGAGTTACACCTCTGATATTATTTGTCAATTTTTAGACCTTATTTCAATCATACCATTCATAAAATCACGCTCACATGCTTCAGTAAATTTCTACGTACTTCTAGTCATGGGAAATCAGGGTTTTCTAGCTTAGTTAGGAAAGGAGGAATTTTTTAACATAGAAAAACTTATTTTATTTTGCTGAAATTCGACATGGGAGTCCCTCATAACCCTATATATCAGATCCAACTTCTTTCACATCTTATTTTTATGCAAATATCTGAATACACTCATTTTAGGGCCTAAATCCTCACTTTTCCCCACCTTTTGCCTTATAAAACGCTGTATAAAGTTGTTTCTGCATATTTTATTGAAGGTTAAGTGATTTTTCATCTGTATAAGACATATTTATGTAGCTCCACATTGGTAATAACTCATATTATTCCCAATAGTGTAGTTGTTCCAATTTGGGAACATTACAGTGGTATCAGAGCAAGATCTTTGGCTCAGCCTGTGGCTTCAAGCCAAAGTGCTATAGCGCAAGGAGAAAGTTCATAATTATGAAGAACATGATTTTAATCTCATCAATTTTCAGATCTAAGAAGAACCTCTCCAAGGAGGTTGAACAAGAAGGAGAAAGAAGAAGCAGTGAAACTCCTAGAAAGTTTCAAGAGCAGAAAGATATTCTGATCAAATATAAAAGATCTATACATGAGGAACATTCAGAATCCTCATCTCATGGATATGTGCACTCAGCCATATCACCTAAGCTTCAAATTTCTGTCAGTAATTTCTTCATGAAGAGGAAGAAAGGAGGTGTATCTAAGAAGGAGACTCTTAGGGAGTATTTGGAGGATTATGAAGCTCAATCCAAGGAGTTCAAATATGATTTGAATTTCCAAGGGTTCTACAAGATCAAGGAGAGAAAAGGCACAAAGAAGGAGCAGCATGACATGGGTAGATTTTATCTATCTATCTTTGATGGATCACCTAGATGTCCAGTCAGGGTTTGGGTGGAGGAGCTAAACAACTTTGTGCAACAACATCAAGTCTCTGAAATTGAAGCCATCAAAGTAGCAGCGTTTCACTTTGGAGGTAAGGCATAGTTTGATTCCTTTTCCTTGGAGAATGCAAATACACCTACTTATTCAATTTTTATTGCAATATTGATAGAAAAGTTTGATGAAGCCCCATGTGTAACATCTTCTGGTGACACTATCAAACCATATCAGTCAAATATTTTGCATGAGTTGGAAGGGTCTATGAACCCAAATCCATTTCTAAAGAGCATGGGAGAAGGTTTGATTTTGTTTGATGCCTTGCCTAGGGCAATATCTCCTTTGAATGAAGGGAACTCTTCTAAAAAAGGAAGCATGGAGATTCCTCCTTCACTAGATGACCAAGATCTAAGGTCTCTTGTTGATGATGAGGCAATTTTAGTTATTGGAGAGGAGAAGGAGAAGGCAGGAGATAACGCAGTCATGACAATGACACCTCAAGCACCTCGTGAATATGAATTTGGAGCACTTGCTCCAAGGGAAGAAACTCTTGCACTCTTGCAAGGAATTCCATAAGGTCTCACATATAGACCTCTTGGCATAACACTTGAGCAACATGTACCATCATTGTCAAGAGATGAGATCTTGAAGATAGAAGGAGGAAGGGAGGAGGAAGAGCATCATGAGAGGAAGAGCATGGATCCTTCTCCATTTCAAATCTTGGAAGCACAAAGAAGGCAAGAGGACTTATGCATTGAAGGTAGGGGAAAATTTGCCTACCTACATTCTCATTCTACTCTATGCCTTGACACCTCTTTGCAATGAGGTATTCTACCAGGTGCACCTCTTGATAGGAGGAAATCTAAAGTGTTCTCTCAACTATGGGCAGCATATTCATACTTGGCTAAGGAGGGAGCCTTGGGAGAAGCTAGCATAGTGCAGAGAATCTCCCAGGAATTCAAGAGAGAGATGAGCAATTTCATGAAAGGAGCATTGTTAACTCCCACTCAGGTATCTGCGCTGAGAAAGGAGAAATCAGAGATCTATGGTGGCATGAGCATGAGGGCACATGGAAACTCCATATCTTTGGGGCAGCCCATGATCTCTTCATTCACAAAGAATATTTCTGAAGATAGCAAGGGGATCCTAACCCTCTTGCATGAATGGGCCAAAAGGAGGAAGTTTTGGAAGACAATGTAGAAACTTTGAATAAATGTTATATTATTCACTGAGATTATCCTGATCACACACTATTTGAGCTTCATGCATAATACATAATCTCTTCTACCATTGATCATTAATTGCGGAAATATAAACAATCGCATGCGCACATTAAAACCATAAACAATCACACATATAAACACAGTATTTATGGGAAAGCTTAAAGCTGAAAACCCCAAACTATCTGTATATTATATAATAGAGATCATGTAACAATCATTGTACAAAGCTTCTCACAAGCTCTCAGTACAATCTCCAATTGCTACACACTACACAAGCTCAGATCTAGCAAAACACATGCTCCAATCTTCTCCACCTGTTAGCCTGCCTCTACTGCGCAATCCCTGATGAATATTGGCCCTGACTGAGTTCGAATCCACCTGGTATGCACTGCGCAATCCTCATTGGCATCTACATCAATGTGTGGTGCAAACTCATGCACCAGTATAGTCACAACTAATAGTCACACTTTCTCTTTCACCTACCTCTCCACTGGTCTCCACTTAAACTGTCCATTAACTGAAGTTAACTGATGTATTCTTTAGTTGATTTATGAGTTAATAATTAGTAAATTAATTAATAATTAATGCACACCACTCTCACTAGTGTATCAATTAGTTAGACTAGATACAACTAGCTCAACTATGTTTAACTGAGTTAAACTGAATACAACTCCACTAACTTCCTCGATCAACTCCACCAAACTCTGTCACATGAGTTCTAACTGAAGTCTCCATGCAATAGCTCCACAGCTCCACTTAACCTCATAGGATTCTTCCCTGACACTTCCGCCGCCCACTGTACACATCTGTGCATTTAACTGAAGTGCTCCAAGAGAATAAGATAATGTTTTGAGTCCAAATATTATTAAGAGCTAATAATATTCGACATATCTATTTTTAGACTGGCAATCTAAAAATAGATTCCGCCCAATATGTCTAAAAATAGAAGTCCATCTATTTTTTCCGACTTGACCAACTATCCACAAATAGCATCCTGCAACTCATAGAACATGATCCATATGTCTAAAAATAGACATAGTCTAAAAATAGACTTTGCGCCAAAAATAGCCTGCGGGCCCACTTAGTGAAGGCGACTCCTTTCCACTAAGCTCATCATCTTGTTGCAATCTCAACACTCCCTCTCAACAAGATATGGATGATCTGCAACCCCTATCCTACCCCTGTGGTATTTGAATTTGCTCCTGGTGAGCGCCTTCGTCAAGATATCAGCATCCCGATCCTCTGTAGGAATGTATGAAAGTAACATGACCTTCCGCTGCACACAATCTCTGATATGATGATACCGGATGTCAATGTGTTTAGATCTATCATGAAATACTGGATTAACCGAGAGTTTGATGCAACTCTGATTATCACAATAAATCACAGTAGGATCTAAGTGTGAACCGAACAACCCGACCAGGATCTTTCTCATCCATATAGCCTCGCATGCAGCCAAACTTGCTGCCATATACCGACCGCACGAAAATGAGTGCCACAAGATCGTCACTGCTCCAAGAAACTACCCATCGTCGACCCGATACTGGAAAACCCAAAAACCCTCTAGATGTGCTCTTCGTCCATTGGGCCCCCGCCCAACCTTCATCCGTGAAGCCATACAAACACCCTCATCTCGACCTGTCGTACTACAATCCACATCCCGATGTGCCTCCGAGATATCTCAACACATACTTGCCTACCTTCCGTGAGCTTGTGTAGTCCACAGAGCCAGAAAGTTGCCCACGATAGCATATGTTGGGTCATGTATCGACCAGATACATAAGCGTCCTACCAATTCATCGTAGGCAGTCAGCAGTATCCACTACCTCCGCCGAAGTAGCATCCTCCTTCCTCCATCCACCAGGAAGAGGAGTATCAACAGGCTTGTAGGCATGCATGTTGAACTTCTCCAGTATCTCCCAGGCATACTTACCCTGAGAAAAAAACAGTCGCGCTGCCAAATTTCCAATCCTAGGAAATAATGAAGGAGGCCCAAGTCCTTCATCTCAAACTCCTTTGCAAGATCAGCCTTGCATGAGTGTATCAACAGTTCATCACCTATGAAAATAAAATCATCTACATAAAGTAAAATGATCAGCAAATTACCCTCCACCACAATCTGGTATAGGTTAGGATCCGCCTCACTCTTGGAGAATCCAATTCCAGTGAAATAACTGTCTATCCGTGTGTACCAAGCACGAGGTGCTTGTTTCAACCCATACAGCGCTCTCTTGAGCCTACACACATGCGACTCGCTGTTGAAGATCTCAAAACCTTCCGGCTGCTCTATGTACACCTCCTCCTCAATGAATCCGTTGAGAAATGCAGTCTTCACATCCATTTGATGAATGTGCCACCCCATCTACACTGAGAGAGCTAGGATCGTCCATATGGAAGAATACCTTGCGACAGGTGCAAAGGTCTCCTCATAATCGATCCCCTCAATGCGCGAAAACCTCGGGCAACAAATCTTGCCTTGTACTTCTCCACACTCTGATCGGTACTTTGCTTCACTTTGTAGATCCATCTCGAACCCACCAATGATTTCCCCTCTGGCCTTGGGACAATCTCCCATGCACTGTTTCTGACAATCGAATCATACTCTTCCACCATGGCATCTACCCATGCGGGATCCTCCACAGCTTCCTCGAAAGAGGATGGCTCTGTCACGATACACTTGCTCACAAGAGCCATGTATCCAATGTACCGATCATGTGACTGTCTCTATCTGCGCTGTGTTGTAGGTGCTCCTACAACCTTCTCTACATCTTGAGCTAGTCGCTCAGCTTCTGTAGTGCGCTTCCTCCCTCTGATGGTTGGCGCTGCATGAGTGGTCTCTTCCACTCCATGAAACTCCTCTTGTGGCTGATCCACATCCTGAGGCTCATCCTTAGGAACTAATAGCTCCTCATCTGCATGCAAGTGTGGCTCCCTCTCAAGCGAACACTTCATGGCTTTCTCATCCTGAAATTTGATATCCCGTCGCACAACAGTCTTGCGACTGTCTGGAAAATACACACGATAGTTGTGGGGCGTATCAGTGTACCCCACAAATATCCCAACCTCTGCAGTCGACTCCAGCTTCTTCCTGGCATCCTTTGTCACATGAATGTAAACAGGTGAACCAAAAATCATCAAATGGGAAATATTAGGCCTCTTACCAGAAAACGCCTCCTCGAGTGTACTCATGCCAAGTATCCTGTGAGGACAATGGTTTTGCACATATACTGTAGTATTGCATGGCTCAGCCCACAAGTGTATGGGAAGGCCATGATCATGCAACATCTCCCGTGTAGCACCCACAATCATTACGTTTCTTCTGCTCGACAACCCCCATTTTGTTGTGGGTTATGAGTCGCCTGGAGCTCCTCTTAATTCCTTTGTTATTTCATCTTTCTCCTTAGGCTCCACACCATTCTACGCTCTAAGAGCCTTCACCTACTTCACAATTTCTAACATAACCCGATTGCCTTGAACTCACAGAACTTTGAGTATGTCTCGCTCTTCTTCTGCATGAAGAAGATCCAGCACTTACAAGAAAAATCATCAAAAAAGATCACATAATACCTGTGCTTTGTTGTCGAAGATACTGAGAAAGGTCCACACACGTCTGTGTGAATTCTCTCAAGGATCGTCGTGGCGCAACTATCCTTCTTGTGAAACGTGGCTTTCACAAATTTTCCCAAGTTACATCCCTTACACTGATCTGACTGCGCAAGAGTACCCTTAGGAAGCCCAGTAGAAATCTACTGCAGTATCTTCAAAGCTCCATGGTGAAGGTGGCCTAATCTCCGGTGCCACAACTCACCATCATCCCGGCTCACCACTCCTTCTGCCTTGCCTGCCATTTCTACGCAGCCATCTACCTGCAATTGATAAAGGTTCTTAACTTGAACCCCTATCCTCCAGGTCTCACCAGTTGCCTTACTGCGCAGGAAAGCCTTTCCCTCGCTAAAGACAACATCATATCCCTTGTCTTCTAACATCGCCACATAGATAAGATTCTTCTTCAATCCTGGAACATGCATCACTTCCTTCAATACGAAGGGTTTACCAGACTCCCTCTCAAAGGAAATGGTACCGATACCTGTCGCACTGTATCTACCATCATCGCCCATCTCGATGTGCACTCCAAGATCTTTCTCATCCAGATCAGTAAACAAATCTCGATCTCCTATCATGTGAAAAGACGCACCACTGTCCAGAAACCACACTGAACCCATCACACTTGAGACCAAGCATGCGATCAGCGAAAAATCCAGCTCAAACTGCGAGGCTAAGGCCTCTCCAGCTGCAGATCCAGCAGCCTGCTTATTTTTCTTCTTCTATGGACAATTTGTGGCATAATGTCCATGTTGGTGACAGTGAAAGCACTTCACCTTGGACATGTCCTGCTTCTTGCCTTTTGCACTGGATTGAGAAGATTTCTTGTTCTTCCCCTTCTTTTCTTTGGTAGCCAAAGTGAAATTCTCTTCATCATATTTCCTTGATGAAGATCCATCCCTGGTACTTCGCCTTATCTCCTCTTGCACAAGATCCGACCAAAGTTGCTCCCATCCTGGCAATTTCTCCTGACCATTGACAGAGTCCTGATAGGAATGCCAACTCTTCGGAAGCCCAAGGAGAGCCAAGCTCACCAATTCCTTGTCATCTACAGTCACCCCCACACTTCCCAGCTCATCCCTGCATTCGGTGAACTTCGTGAGGTACTTGGGCATACTGTCGCCTTTCTCCATCTTTATGTTTCTGAGTTTATCCTTGAGCACCAACTTCCTTTGGTCGCTCTTTCTTTGGAATAAATCTGTCAAGGCTTTCCACATCAAGAATGGAGAAGCCTTACCATGAAGGCTGGACACTATGTGATCCTTCACGCCCTCCAACAGAATCCTTCGACACTTTTCTGTCTTCTTTTTCCATGTGTCAAGTACGGCAAGATCACTAGAAGTAGGCTTTGGAACTTCAGCATCTATGAACTCCTTCAACCCATTGTCATCTAGCACCGCCTCCATCTTGTCCTTCCATGCAATATAATTCGAGCTGTCCTCAAGGGCATACTCCAATCGCAATCCGTTGAAAGACATCTCAACTTCGACACCAAGAAAACACTGCTGCAAATTCGAATTCCACCAGCACAAAACTCAACCGCTTCAATGTCTTGCAATTGCTCCAATGATCAATATCGCTCCGATACCATGTAGAAATTTGAATAACTGTTAAATTATTCACCGATATTATCCTGATCACACACTATTTGAGCTTCATGCATAATACATAACCTCTTCTACTATTGATCATCAATTTGCGGAAATTAAACAATCGCATGCGCACATTAAAACCATAAACAATCACACATATAAACACAGTATTTATGGGAAATCTTAAAGTTGAAAACCCCCAACTATCTGTATATTATAATGATAGAGATCATGTAACAATCATTGTACAAACTCCTCACAAGCTCTCAGTACAATCTCCAATTGTTACACACTACACAAGCTCATATCTAGCAAAACACATGCTCCAATCTGCTCCACCTGTTAGCCTGCCTCTACTGCGCAATCCAAGATGAATAATGGCCCAATCTGAGTTCGAATCCCTCTGGTATGCACTGCGCAATCCTCATTGGCATCTCCATCAATGTGTGGTGCAAACTCATGCACTAGTATAGTCACAACTGATAGTCACACTGCTCTTTCACCTACCTCTTCACTGGTCTCCACTGAAACTGTCCATGCACTGAAGTTAACTGATGTATTCTTTAGTTGATTTATGAGTTAATAATAAGTGAATTAATTAATAATTAATTCACACCACTCTCACTAGTGTTTCAATAAGTTAGACTAGATACAACTAGCTCAACGATGTTTAACTGAGTTAAACTGAATACAACTCCACTAACTTCCTCAATCAACTCCACCAAACTCTGTCACATGAGTTCTAACTGAAGTCTCCATGCAATAGCTCCACTTAACCCTTAGGAATAGTGTAGTTCCTTCTGTCAGTTGTTGTGCCACATCTGTGCACTTAACTGAAGTGCTCCAAGAGGATAAGATAATGTTTTGAGTCCAAATATTATTAAGAGCTAATAATAATCGACATATCTATTTTTAGACTGGCAATCTAAAAATAGATTTCGCCCAGTATGTCTAAAAATAGAATTCCATCTATTTTTTCCGACTTGACCAACAATCCACAAATAGCATCCTGCAACTTATAGAACATGATCCATATGTCTAAAAATAGACTTTGCGCCAAAAACATCCTGCGGGCCCACTTAGTGAAGGCGACTTCTTTCCACTAAGCTCATCATCTTGTTGCAATCTCAACAGACAAGGAATTTCTGAGGGGAAGTTGATTTCCATATGCTTCAATCTTGTCTTCAGCAAGATCAATTGCAAATGGGGCAGCAAAGAGGATATTTTGATGCTCCAACATGTGATTTTGACATCAAGGATGTCAAAGATGGGAGCCATGAGAAGATAGGGGCTGCATTTCAAACCTCTACAGCGCTATCATTCTTGGAGAGCTTGGATCCTTATTGGGATTCCCAACTCAAGATGGAGTACTCCAAGGAACTTTTCACATGTGGGGTTATTGATGGGGAAGTAGTGGATGAAAGGTTCAAGGTGGTGGATGGAGTTATTTATTTCTATAATCTTATTCTTTTGGTTAGTGACTCCAAACTCAAGGAGGGACTACTTGATGCCATCTATGAAATCTTGCTTTCCAAACCCACTGGTTTTTTCAAAGCATATCATACTCTCTTGGGTGGATTCATATGGGAAGGTTTCAAAGAAGAGGTGCACTCTCACATGAATATGTGCATGGATTGCTTGGTAGAGGAGGAGGAGCATAGCTCTTGGGGAGAACCATCATTCACATCTCCTTATCCATTGAGTGTGAGAGGGAACTCATCCATGAGTTACCCCACTAATGTAAAAAAATTATATAGAGAGGATTTTCCTTTTGAGCATTATCATGTATCCCCTATATGCTTATATTTTTCTAACACTCATTTACATAATATATCTCCAAAAAGGGGCACTATTTATGATGGGTTTCATGGGCTACTCAAAGCCATGAACCATGTTGATGCAAGTCATTCCTTGGGGGGACTTGGCAAGCTATTCCATTCTTCATGGTGTGATTATTTTACACCAATTATGATGCATTTCCTCCAAGCATTTAGAAGAGATAATGCAACAAACAAGTGTTGGGGAAGGCACTTGTCACATCCTATTCTATCGCAGTTAAGGACAAAACTGCGCTGGTTGCACATGAGGGAACATCTTCCTTCTCATTTATCATACATGGCAGCTAGCATGATCCTAATCATGATCCCACAAGCTGAAGATATCCTTATGTTTGTTGGGGGCATAGTTGGAGGAGAGGCACACTTGTTAAATGTGCCCTTAGGGAAAGGAGTTCCCCATTCTTTTTGCATTGCATGCTTCAATGGGAGCATGAGATTTTGTATGGCCACTATGATAGATCACTTGTCTCTTTATAAAGTGAGCCATATGTTTGTTGGTAACATGCCTCTCATATGTATTGGGGAGGAGTTTTTCTATGGATTGCCAAGATGGGAGGTAGTCCACTTCATTTGAATGATAGCATGGAGATGGGAGACTATCATGAATCATGAAAATACCCATGATTGTCATCACTTCTATCTTGAGGAGGCCATGGATCATCAAGAAGGTTTCCACAACAACCTTCCATTTCTTCATGATGAGAGCCCTTGGGTTTATTCACCAAAGGCCAACTTGCATATTGAGGGAGGACCATTGGAAGACAGAGCTAATGCAGAAGATTCAGAGCAATGGTGGAGACTAACAGATGAGAAGGCCACAAAAGAAGAAGGGGAAGTTTTGTAGCACCCTTGCAATTGCTTGAGGACAAGCAAAATTTGGGAGGGGGAGACTATAATGTTCCTAAATTAGCTTAAGCTAATAGGAACATTAATTTTTCCTTGTTTATTTTTGCATTTCATGATTGATGAATAAATTGTAAAGGAGGACAAGCAAAACTCCTAAAACCAAGATTAAATCAATGCCTATGTGAACAAAGACATATCTGGGCTATGTAAATTATATCTTGCAAGTATGAATGGGTTAAATCACAAGAATCGGTCATCTTTGACCAAGTCAAACAACGCAGTCTAGATGCATTGAACCTCTTTGAGGGACAGCTCAGTTCTAGAAGGAGGTTGTAATGTGAAAAGGGTTAAGTGATTCAAGGTGGTTTAGGGTTTGGAAATACTCCTATCTTGTAAAAGGAAGAGGAGGGCAGCAAGGAAAGGGTTGTTGAAGATTATCATTTCACAAGGAATTGTCTGCTATACATCCCTTGTTGGGCATTCCTGTTCAGGAATCCCACCTCCTTCCTTGAGCAGCTCTTGGAGGATAATTGTGCTAAACTTTTCCACTATCAGGCTTGGGCCAAGCTTCACCTTACATTACAGCGCCGCTCATGTTGAGGGTTGAGTTGTCTTGTGAGCTGCAGCAAGTGGAAGGCTAGATCTGCTTAGATCTAGATGATAGTAGTGGTTCTTCTCAGTGAGTGTGTATTTTAACCTCCTGGAAGAGTTCATTAACTGATTTTATTTCAGATCTACATCTTGGCATCAGGCCAAATCATTCTCAGAAGCTACAACACTGTTTCTCTCCCTAGGACAACGTTATTTGCAGATCTACAGTTGCAGGGTGTTTTGCCAGCGTTTTGGAGGAGAGATCTCCGGTGTTGGGGTTCTTCCTCTCACTGTGGTGATCCATGGTGTTATCGCTCCTAGAGACAGCCTAGAGTTGTGATAGACCAGTGCCTAGGACATCTTATATAGTAAGGAGCATATGGTATAACAGAGGGAGTTAACAATAACAAGCTCTCATGCTATCTCTTGTAGAACAAGGAAAATTAATTTGAATGGGACCAAGACCTTCAGAAACTGACACAGAGGAAGGGATATTGCAAAGGCAACATGCAAAACTCCAATACAAAGCTACATACAATTCAGAGACAACTTACTGTAAAGCGGGCCGATTCAGAAATACTTCACAGAAATAAGTTATCAGAAGATGTATGTAGTGAATGAAATTTTGAGAAGATATTAGTTAACATTAAGCTGATATCTAGATACACAATACCACCATGCATGGGCTTACCAATCTAAGAATCCATACATGATAATAGCGTTTAAAAAACACCCTCCCAAAGAAACTAATATAGCAGAAACATGGTTTAGATGGAAGAGTAAAACAGAACATCATGCATGAGCTATATTTAAAGCGCTTTGACTAATTCAAGCATGGGTATCAACTAGGATAAATCCATGCCAAAAATCAGTGAGCCACTCGCATTCCAAAACATGATACAGGAAAGATGGGTGAAATGAAATGATCTATTTAAATAACACATAAGAAAAAGTTACAGACTGTGAAATACCAAAGACCAGAATCCTCTTTAACAGATCGAACTCCTCCTCACTGAGACCCTATGGGCTCTGAGCCTTCATACAAGAATTTTACAAAATGTGTACAAAAAGCCTTTCACTGCATAATTTTCTAATAAAATCTGGAACCCTAAATCATATGTTCTCTGGGAGCTTTATAGGAGAACAAGAAAGCTCGAAAAAGGGAGTAGGTGATGAACATTTAATTGTATCATTAAAACTAAATGGCGGAGACGTGCACGCCCATACTACTCGATGACTTTGTAATGTTGTTTGTACTATGTGACCTGCTAACTGAAATAAATGCACTGGGTAGAAATCTCTCCAGGAACACGGCAAAGCAGAGAAATCACACAAACATTCTGTCCTTTCCTAAAAGAAAATGGTGCTGAAATGAAACCTTAAGGGTATTGTTTCTGGTGCATTGTACCCTCTGCCTTCTAAAACCTGAGTTGCGGCTGAAAATCCTCAATGTTGAGCGTTTAATTCCTCAATCATCCACTGATATTTTTCTGCTGCTCCATTAATATCTTCATTTGTGAAATCGACGCCTTGAATGTCCCTGCAGGGTTTAACAGATTTTAACCTCGCTTCTTTAATGGAAGTCTTATCGATTTGCCTTCCCGGGGCTTTCTTCATAATTCAGCTCTGAAAAATGTTCCTTTGACGTGCTCTCTATCACATTAATAGAGACTGTGAATCATAATAGTTTTCCACCGCTGTAAACCTGCAAAATCTGCAAACTCGTTAAAGAAAACCATGCACGGGAAGGTGAAAATAGTGGGGATAATGGTGAGATAGCGCGGCATGGTGGATAGGTCGAGAAATGCAGGGCGATGATAGGAAATGCAGCGTGACGGTGGGAGGTGGAAATGGAGGAGGTTGGCGGAACGTAGCAGATGAATAACTTTTAATTTTACCTTTAGAATGAGATATAAGGAAGGTGGAAGAGAATGCGTCGAATGGCACGTGGAATGGTGACGTGGAGGAGGATTGGGTCAATGGTGTGGCGTGGGTTTAATGAGGGTCGTCCGATCTCGGCGGAGATCGACAGTTGAGGATGCGTAGGGGCGCTACGGATAGTGGGCCAGGGGTCAAATATGCTGTGATTAAATGCCGTGTAGGTTCGAAGAGCGCCAACCGTTGGATGAAGACCTCCAGATCGGACGACTGTCATGAATATCGCATCGTGACTTTTTTCCAAACAATAATGTGTGATGGAGAGCGGTTTTTGGGCCGTACGCTGAGACACGCAACAAGCGATGTATGGAATCGCTCCGATTTGAGAAATACCGCCCACCTCGAAAAGGCGATGCGATATAAACCACCGGTTTTTGTACAGTGCGCGGAGCGGGGACCACCAAGGTGGGAGTACCGTAGGCCGTTGATTTTGCAGATTGATCAGACGGTTGAGATATGATCAGACGGGCAAACATAGTGGGGACCGTGTGCGTGAAAGGGTTGCAAAGGCCGTCAGATCTGCGTAGATCGATGATTAATACTGCTTCCGATATACATTTGTGATAAGCCCCTTTCCCGGCTGGTGCTTGGTCTAGCGCCCGGGCTACATGGAGGAAAAGGTGTAGGGGCTAGGGCCGAAAGGTGCTAGGCCTCAAAAATATTTTCAAATGCGGGTTTTTCAGCCCTTTTCTGGAATTTTGGGGTTGGTAGAAGGTAGCGATGGACTGGAAAATGGATTTTCGAGGCCAAACAAAAGGGGATTGCTCATCAACGATTCAATGGGGGCTGAAATGATCAACATTGGCTCCATTTGGGGACGGCAAGTTCATCCCTGGACGTGTCGAGAACTTCGCAGACCCTCTGATAGTCTTCTGTGCAAACTCTACTCTTCAGCACTTCTACCTTTTCAATCTTCTTATTCATGATTCATCAGCACACATACTTCATTCAAACAAAGATAGAAACAAAAACTAATATACAATATGATACATCAGGCTCTCTCGACCTGCATCAGAATTGGAAGTAGGGTTTAAGAAACTGACCATTTACAGGGGTGTCAAGCAAGTCACCCTGTAAATTCTCCATCTTGAAAGTGTTATTACCTCCCTGTTCCACAATTTTGAAGGGACCGAACCAAAGTGGATTGAATTTACCATGTTTTCCTTTTTCAGCCCTCCGGATATCCCACCTGAGTACTAAATCACCAATCTGCAGGTTCTTGTCTTTAGCATGCTGATCAAAGAGGTACTTCATCTTCTCCTGATACTCTGTTAGCCTTTGATTTACCTGATTGTGTGTTCCTTCCAATTCCACCAGCTGATTTATTCTCCTAGTCATATTATCAGACTCCTCTTGAATTTCTTGGATGAATCGGGCTACTGGTAGGGCTAACTGAATAGGAAATATTGCTGCCCTCCCATATACTAATTCATATGGGGATTTCCCAGTTGCTCTCTTGCTGGTGATTCTATTGGCCCACAGAGCAAATTTTAACTGGGAATCCCAATTTTTCTGGTTTTCATTTATAGCCTTCTTCAGTGCCCTTACCAGGGTTTTATTGGAAGACTCTGCCAAGCCATTTCCTTGTGGATAGTAGGCTGTAGAGTGACTTAGTGTGATGTTATATTGCTGACAGAAACTCACAAACTTTGTAGAATTGAAAGCCTGGGCATTATTAGTCACTATTCTGGCAGGGAAACCAAACTTGGATATGATATTTTCCTCCATGAACTTTATGATCACAGTATCTGTGGCATTCCTCACGGGTATGGCTTCCACCCATTTTGTGAAATAATCAGTGGCGGTTAATATCCATTTATGCTGGCCACTCGATGGAGGATGTATTTCACCTATAAAATCAATTTCCCATTGTCTGAATGGTTCATCCACGTGAACGGGAATCATGGGAAGAGGTGCCATATTTTGTCTTTCAGCAAATTTCTGACATTTATCACATGCTCTAACCTGGGCAAAAACATCTCCAAAAAGCTTGGGCCAATAGAAACCAGCCTTCAGGATTTTATGAGCAGTGGCCCTCCAGCTGTAGTGACCCCCACAGATCCCTTCATGAAATTCAGCTATAATACTTCCTACCTCACCCTCTGTGAGACACAGAAGTAGGATACCTGAGGGATCTCGCCAGTATAGCTAGCCATTGGCGACTATATATTTCTGTGATTTCAATCTTAGTGTTCTGTATTTAGCTTTATCACAGCTTAGAGGGCAACTGAGTGTGAGCAGATATTCTACTATCTCTTTGTACCACGGACTGGTGAGGTACTTTAGATGTGTTTCTAGAGTAGCTACTCCAATTCCCTGTCGCTCTTTTTGCTCTTCAGATTCCTCACCTGCTATAATGGACAAATTTATGCCCAGAGCTTGATAGTTTGATTCTAAAAACATTTTGGCAAGCCCCTGTCCTTTAATCAGCTTAGTAGGGTGGATGTCTAAGTCATACTCCTGTATTTTAGAAATCCACTTCCCCCTTTTTCCTTCACTATCCCCCTGGATAAGAATATCTTTTACAACAGTTGCAGGCACAAATGCAGTGATGTGGGACTGTAAGATATACACGCGGAATGCTTTGAGGGATTTTACTAGGGCGTATGCTTGCTTTTCCAATATGTTGTACTTTAATTCTGCATCACGGAGCACCTGACTGAAAAAGGCGATAGGCTGCTCATACCCTTCCTCATTTTTCTGCAATAAAACTCCTTCTATTGTATAAGGTGATGCAAAAGAAAAAATCATGAAAGGTTTATCATAATCTGGTCCAGCTAGCACAGGGGCTTCTGCAAAAGCATTTTTTATTCGGGTAAATGCCTCTCGTGATTCCTGGGACCATTTAACTTCATTATCTTTCTTCAGCATGTCTGTTATGTGTCTAACTATTTCAGCATAGTTAGGGATAAACCTTCTCAGGAAATTGATGCGCCCTAGGAATACTTGTACCTATTTCTTATTTCTGGGAAAAGAAATACCATTTATAACCTCTACCCTCTTAGGATCTATCTTCACCCTGTCTTTTGTTACAATGTGTCCCAAAAGTTTACCCTCTTCTAAAGCAAATAAAGACTTTTGAGGATTTAGAGAGGGACCATACCTTCTGCATTTCTCAAAGGTTCTACGCAGATGCTCAATATGCTCAGTATCATTTTTTGAAAATACAGTGATGTCATCAAGGTAGACTACCAGAAATTTATCTTGCTCCCCAACAAAAGCAATGTCCATGGCCCTCTGAAAAGTGACCCCCGCATTAATCAATCCAAAAGGCATCCTGGCATACATAAATGTACCCCATGGTGTGATGAAAGCAGTCTTATTTTGGTCTTCTGGAAGTATAGCCACCTGGTTATAACCGGAGAATCCATCCATCATTGACATCCTAGAAGCTCCAACCACTTTCTGCAGGATATGATCCATCTTAGGCAGTGGGTAATTATCCTTTAAGGATGCTCTGTTTAAATTTCTGAAATCCACACACAGCCTCATTTCTCCATTCTTCTTTCGTACAGGGACTAGGTTCGCCACCCATTCAGAGTACCTCAATGGTACAATTATTTTGGCCTTTAGCAGCTTCTTGATTTCCTTCTCAATAGAGGGAAGCAGCAGGGGATTTATTTGTCTGAGCTTCTGCTTATGAGGCTTTACATCTCCCTTTAGTGGAATTTTGTGTTGCATTATACTGATATCAAAAGTTTTCAAGTCCTGATAGGACCATGCAAACACATCTTTGTAAGACTGAAACAATTTCTGATATAGCTTTTTATATTCTCCAGGGATCTTCCTGGACAGTTTTACAATTTTGGGGTCAGCCTCAGTACCCAAATTCAGGTCTTCTACCTGATTCTCTTCTACCACTTTGCCTGGCTGTAGTGAGACATCATTCTTGTCAAATAATATTTCTAGAGGCACCAGCCCTCTAGGTATAATGTTTCCCTTTAACTGCAACACCTTATTACCTGCCACTTTCTTCTCCCAATTTCTTTCTGAAGTATCTTCAGACTCAACCTCTTCTTCATCAGCATCAATCTCCATATTGGAGAATTCTCCTACTGTTTCCAGGAATCTCTTCATCTGTTCTTCATCCTCAAATACCTGCCAGTGCTTGATGTTATATGGGATTGATGGTCGATAACGCACCTCAACTTCATATCTTAAAAGAGGGTTCTGAGGTGGTCGAAATGTACTAGCAGCCACAGCAGGGGAATCAGCCATCCTATTCTGTTCTCGGGGCATGAACTGGATATTAAATGCCAAGAAGAAATTTTCTACCATGTCCCAAACTTCATTCCTATAAGCCCTTAGCCTAGGATGTTTCGTCTGACACTGATTCCTGACTTGTCTAACCACCAGTTCTGAATCTCCCAGAACTTTTAAACTTTGTATATTCATGTTCCTGGCTATCTGCAATCCTAACAAAAGTGCTTCATATTCAGCCACATTGTTAGTAACTTCGTATTCCAGTTTGAAGGACAAAGGGACCCATCTTCCTGTAGGAGAAATCAATATTATTCCAGCTCCATTACCTTCTCTTGAATTTGCTCCATCAAAATGAAGTGTCCAGATTCCTGCTTCATGGCTCTCTGAGGGCTGCTCAGTCTTGATCTGACAGAAGGATGGTTCATGAGCAAAATCTTGGTCATCTTCCAGCATCAAGCATGAGAAATCTCCTTCTTTACTGTAGACTGGTGAATTTACAGAGTTGTCAGCCTTAGTCACCATCTTGAAAAATCTAGTCTCCCTGTATAACCTCCTCTCTTGGCCACCAAAAACTGGGATAGTGGCATATGTTAAATCCATCTTGAGTGATCCACCAATTTTTTTTCCCTAGGACCTTGACAACAACATACCAAAATGAGCTGGGATTTCAGCCACCACGATGTCCATTACCACACTTTTTGTTGGGATTTGGGCCAAATTGACCACCAAATCCTTGATCATCCCCAAGCATTTAACTCTTTTGGATTCAAATGAATAGAGGTCCTTGTATGGTCGGGTGATTTGTAATCCTAGTTGTTCCATGACTGACAGAGGTATTAGATTATGGGAAGCTCCAGAATCTAATAGACAATTATGTAATAGCAGGTCATGAATCACTAGAGACACATAAAAGGGAGGAGTAGAAGCATCTAATTCCTCAACATGTGGACCAAAAACAACCATGGGTCTTTCTTCTTGAAGGTTGAGGCTATCTGGAGTGAGTGTTTCTTCTGGAGGGAGCATGAATGAGGTGACTTGGGATTGATATGCAGGTTGTTTCAACAACTCAGTCAAGGGCACTGGGATCTTGAATTTTTCAAGTTCCTTTTGCAAACTGAAAACAGGGGGGGACTTCTCTATTACAACCTCTTTTGACTCTTTATTTTTAGCTGAGGGTTTAACTTCTTTTGCCACAGACTTGGTATTAGGAGGAATGACTACTTTTGAAGAGGAAGGAATTTGATCATTAGCCTGCAAATGTTTGTTTAGAGGGCCCTTACCTTTGTCTGTGACTTTCTGCATTGTAGACTCCTGGTGAGCAGGTGCTTCCTTCTGGGGTAGCTCTTCTTCTTTCTCTTGAGTACGAGTCCTCTTCCTAGAGGATTTGAGATCATATCTTCTATTGAAATGTGCTTGCATGAAATCAGCAAATTTTTTACAATAATGATCAATTTCTGCTTCTTCTGTGTCTCTGGTATTTTCTTCTTCTTGCAATGAGCACTCAGCTCCATCATTTCCATGCAAAGGGCATTCTTCTCCATCACTATTTGAAAAGGCAAGATTTGCATCCTCCAATCCATAGGCAGTACCTTCAGTAGAATCATCTATTGGACCTTCCAGGTACAATGGGTGTGGTACTTGATCCTGTTGCTCCTTTGCTTCCCTTGGAAATATTTGCAGGGGCAGTTTCCTATACTGAGGATTATAACCTCTGTTTGGAGCATTGTAGAAATTCTTGGAGGCTGAATTCTTGGCCTCCAGTTCAAGCTTGACCACTTTCTTAATCAATTTGGTCATTTCTTCCATTATGTCTATGTCTTTGTCCTGGTTAGAGGTAGATACCTCCTCTTTGCCCCTTCTTCTGGTATCTTGCTCAGATTTTCCCTTTGGTTTTCTAGTGGAGGCAAAGTTTTCTTCCAATTCTAGTGCATCTGACTAAGCATCATCTAGAGTAGCAGGCTTTCTTTCTCTGAGAGAGAAACCAAACTCTGAATCAAAGGCTGCTACAAAGACAACCTTAGCAGCAGTTTGATGAGGCTTCATATCAGCAGGAAGACTCAAATACAATTTATTAAATCTCTTGACAAATTCTGATACTCCTTCATTATGTCTTTTCTTAAGCGTATTGAATTCAGTAAGACATTGTCCATGATCTTTATTTCCCCCCCATTTCCTGAGAAAATTATTTTCCATCTCGTCCCATGTGGTTATGGAACGGTTTCCCAATGTCTTAAACCATTTTCTGGCTTCACCATCAAGAGATTGCACAAACAGCCTTAAGACTACATCTAAATGTTCAACATTAAAGTTCTCTGCAAAAGAGAAGAAAGTCTCAAGATGTTTTTGAGCATCAATCTCATTTTCCCCATTGAATCGGGGTAAAATCTTCAGATAATCTTGTGGCATGTCATTCAACACTTGGGGTAATGCTAGAGGAGCATATTTATTTAGCAAGAAGCCTGGAACATTTGCCATTGGAGGGGGTGGAGGTAGTGCAATAGTTTGATGAGTAACAAGAGGAGGAGGAGGTGGAAGTGGGGTATGAATAACAATAGGGATGTAATGAACAACAGACTGAGGTGTTGAAGGGAATAATGGTCTGTTAACAGCAGATACTTCAGTGACTTATTTAACCTCTTCAACCTCAGGAGCAGGGTGGAAATTATCTTTATTTCTGACACCTGCTCGGGGTGGAATATCTAAATAATAATCGGTATCTCCCATAGTGGATTCAGGACCTTGCACTTGGGAATCTTGAGAAGAAGAGGACGGGAAGTATTCTATAGACAATTCAGGGATTTCAGTGTGAACTGATTTCCTTTCCCTCCAATTTCTTCTATGTATGATCTTCTCAGGATCAGACACTGAAGATGTCTTTGGCTGAGACGTATCTGACCTCAGGTGTGGCTTATGAGGAGCCAGGACTGCAAATAGGTTTATCAAATAAACAAATGTGGAGTTGCCAAGGTGAGGGATCTAAAACTCTCAACTCTCCATACTCACCTACTTGGAGAGTGAATTAGGTTTTTTCGAGGCCCAGAGATTTTAATTTTCTCAACTTCGGTCCCCGGAAACGACGCCAAAAAGATGTTTTCACTCCTAGAGACAGCCTAGAGTTGTGATAAAACAGTGCCTAGGACATCTTATATAGCAAGGAGCATATGGTATAACAAAGGGAGTTAACAATAACAAGGTCTCATGCTATCTCTTGTAGAACAAGGAAAATTAATCTGAATGGGACCAAGACCTTCAGAAACTGACACAGAGGAAGGGATATTGTAGAAGCAACATGCAAAAATCCAATACAAAGCAACAGACAATTCAGAGACAGCTTACTGTAAAGCGGGCCGATTCAGAAATACTTCACAGAAATAAGTTATCAGAAGATGTATGTAGTGAATGAAATTTTGAGAAGATATTAGTTAACATTGAGCTGATATCCAGATACACAATACCACCATGCATGGGCTTACCAATCTAAGAATCCATACATGATAATAGCGTTTAAAAAACACCCTCCCAAAGAAACTAATATAGCAGAAACATGGTTTAGGTGAATAGTGAAATAGAATATCATGCATGAGCCATATTTAAAGCGCTTGACTAATTCAAGCATGGGTATCAACTAGGATAAATCCATGCCAAAAATCAGTGAGCCACTCGCATTCCAAAACATGATACAGGAAAGATGGGTGAAATGAAATGATCTATTTAAATAACACATAAGAAAAAGTTACAAACTGTGAAATACCAAAGACCAGAATCCTCTTTAACAGATGGAACTCCTCCTCACTGAGACCCTATGGGCTCTGAGCCTTCATACAAGAATTTTACAAAATGTATACAAAAAGCCTTTCACTGCATAATTTTATGATAAAATCTGGAACCCTAAATCATCTGTTCTCTGGGAGCTTTATAGGAGAATAAGAAATCTTGAAAAAGGGATTAGGTGATGAACATTTAATTGTATCATTAAAACTAAATGGCGGAGACGTGCATGCCCATACTGCTCGATGACTTTGTAATGTTTTTTGTACTATGTGGCCTGCTAACTGAAATAAATGCACTGGGTAGAAATCTCTCCAGGAACACGTCAAAGCAGAGAAATCACATAAACATTCCGTCCTTTCCTGAAAGAAAATGGTGCTGAAATGAAACCTGAAGGGTATTGTTTCTGGTGCATTGTACCCTCTGCCTTCTAAAACCTGAATCACGGCTGAAAATCCTCAATGCTGAGCGTTGAATTCCTCAATCATCCACTGATATTTTTCTGCTGCTCCATTAATATCTTCATCTGTGAAATCGGCGCCTTGAATGTCCCTGCAGGGTTTGACAGATTTTAACCCTGCTTCTTTAATGGAAGTCTTATTGATTTGCCTTCCCGGGGCTTTCTTCATAATTCAGCTCTGAAAAATGTTCCTTTGACGTGCTCTCTGTCACAGTAATAGAGACAGTGAATCATAATAGTTTTCCACCGCCATAAACCTGCAAAATCTGCAAACTCGTTAAAGAAAAGCATGCACGGGAAGGTGAACATAGTGGGGATAATGGTGAGACAGCGCGGCATGGTGGACAGGTCGAGAAATGCAGGGCGATGATAGGAAATGCAGCGTTACGGTGGGAGGTGGAAATGGAGGAGGTTGGCGGAACGTAGCAGATGAATAACTTTGAATTTTACCCTTAGAATGAGATATAAGGAAGGTGGAAGAGAATGCGTCGAATGGCACGTGGAATGGTGACGTGGAGGAGGACTGGGTCAATGGCGTGGCGTGGGTTTAATTAGGGTCGTCTGATCTCGGCGGAGATCAAAGGTGGAGGACGCATAGGGGGGTGACAGATAGTGGGCCAGGGGTCGAATATGCTATGATTAAATGCCGTGTAGGTTTGAAGAGCGCCAACCGTTTTATGAAGATCTCTAGATCGGACGGCTGTCATGAATATCGCACCGTGACTTTTGCCGAACAATAACATGCAATGGAGAGTGGTTTTTGAGCCGTACGCTGAGACACACAGCAAGCGATGTATGGAATCGCTCCAATTTGAGAAATACCGCCCATCTCAGAAAGGCGGTGCGATATAAACCACCGGTTTTTGTACAGTGCGCGGAGCGGGGACCACCAAGGCGGGAGTACTGTAAGCCGTTGATTTTGTAGATTGATCGGACGGTTGAGATATGATCAGACGGGCAAACATAGTGGGGACCGTGTGCGTGATAGGGTTGCAAAGGCCATCAGATCTGCGTAGATCGACGGTTAATATCGCTTCCGATATACATTTGTGATAAGCCCCTTTCCCGGCTGGCGCTTGGTCTAGCGCCCGGGCTACGTGGAGGAAAAGGTGCAGGGGCTAGGGCCAAAAGGTGCTAGGCCTCAAAAATATTTTCAAATGCGGGTTTTTCAGCCCTTTTATGGAATTTTGGGGCTGGGAGAAGGTAGCGATGGGTTGGAAAATGCATTTTCCAGGCCAAACAAAAGGGGATTGCTCATCAAAGATTCAATGGGAGCTGAAATGATCAACACATGGATTGGCCATCCAATCCATGTTTTTTTCAGATCTGATCTACTATGTACTTGTATCATTCAGAAATTCTGAATCATTATGCAGATCTGAAGTTTTAGATCTCAGATCTACTTCCAGTGCTTCATGTTTTGAGCAAATCCCCAAGGGGAATGTATAGATCAGCCCTTCTTGTACATGGATCTGTATTAGATATATATTTTATGTACAGATATGATCTAGATCTGAAGAATAATAAACTGTTGCTTCAGCCCTAAAAATAACGCTGTCATGGTTATGCAGTTTTTTAACATGGTTGTAGCACCTCTTTTCTGAGGATTTCTTCTGTATTCTTTCATTCTTCTTCTGTAAAGTGTATGAGTTATGCCTCTAATATTATTTGTCAATGTTAAGACCTTGTTTCAGTCATACCCTTCTAGAAAATCACGCTCACATGCTTCAGCAAATTTCTGCATACTTCTAATCATGGGAAATCATGGTTTTCTAGCCTAGTTAGGAAAGGAGGAACTGTTTAACATAGAAAAACTTATTTTTTTTGCTAAAATTTGACATGGGAGTCCCTCATAACCCTAGATATCAGATCCAACTACTTTCCCATCTTATTTTTATGCAAATATCTGAATACACTCGTTTTAGGGCCTAAATCCTCACTTTTCCCCACCTTCTGCCTTATAAAACGCTGTATAAAGTTGTTGTTGCATATTTTATTGAAGGTTAAGTGATTTTGCATATGTATAAGACATATTTCTATAGCTCCACATTGGTAATAACTTATATTATTCCCAATAGTGTAGATGTTCCAATTTAGGAACATTACATACCCCCTATGCCCCAAGACTACCAGTCCAAGATTCCCCGGTTTGACAGCATTGGTCCTACGACAACCCAAAAACACATTGAGAAGATGAATGACTATTTCAACTTGCAAGAAATTGATGATGACAGTGTCCAGATGAGAATGTTTGCCTAGAGTTTAGGGAGTGAGGTCAGGAAATGGTTTAAGGACCTAACTGCTAATAGTATCCATTGATCTCCCTTTCCACCAAATTTTTATTAGTAGGTGGGAAGTCAAGAAAAACCCACAGGAGATCCTATCAGAGTATGAGACTATTAAAAGATCCCTCGAAGAGAGTGTGCAAGACTACTATACTAGGTTCAAAAACTTATACAATGCACTCCCTGCCAATATGAGACCACCCCGGGGGATAGTCCTACTTAAATTCCCGGATGGATTTTACCCAGACATGGCTTATCAGCTTAGGGAAATAGACTCATAAACCTTAGAGGAAATGTAAAGGAATGTTGTGAGTGTAGAGGCTAACTTGTTAGCTAAAAGGGCCAGGATGAGGACTAAGAGGAGAGTCACCATAAGAGAAGAGCCTATAGCTTACACATCTGATACCAAGATTGATAACTTGGTAAGGATTATGGAAAGGATGATGGAGAGGATGAGTTTGAATGAAATATCAATACCTAGAGAAAACCAATCGACACCCCAAAACAGAAACCAAAACCCGAGAAGAAACCCTCCACAAATTAGGCAGAGAGAGCAGAGGGGTCCCAATCAGTAGATCAGGCCTCCCTTTCAAGAAAATTATGCTGATGAAGTGATAGTGGAGGAAGAGGAGGAAAATCATATAAATCTGATGGGAATCAATGAAGAGGATTCAGTCTTCCTCACTGAAGAAGAGCAGAACATGTTCTCACTAGTCGAAGCTGACCTCGGACCCGAAGAATCATATGACTACAAACTGGGTTTTGAGGATGCCATTTTGGAATTCCACAGACATTACAACTTAAGGAGAAAAAATAATGTGGAAAATTCAAATAACGGGAATTCAGAGAACTCTACAAGAAAGTATTTGAATCCGAAGCTAAGAAAATGAGTGAAAACACTAAGAAAAATTTAAATAATTCAGAAAAGAAAAACATAGAGAAAAGTGCCAAGAAACTAGTAGATATCCCTACCAGAAGCCCTCAGAAGGACATCCCCAGTACAAGAAAACAAACCGAAGTTACCCAAAGAATAGAGGCTGAAAGGATAGATATTTCAAACCCGTTGAGAAATCAAACTCCCTTCAATATTGAGAGCGAACTTGCGAAGGTAAAGATTTATGTCCCTCTCACTTAATTGCACAAAAAAATGTCTACAGATCTCATGTCCTTAAAGTGTTAAATATAGGGGAGATTTCAGACACTGTCAATTTGAGGGATGACCAGCCTCAACTCTTGTTTGGGCCAAAGGTCGATGGCAGACCGCAAGAAGGAGGGGTTCCCCATTTTTATATCAGTTTGAATATTCATGATAAAATACTACATAACGCCATGTTGGATTCTGGTGCCTCACACAACCTAATGCCCCAAGCAGTCATGGAGAAAATTGGCCTCGAAACCACTAGACCCTACAGGGATTTATACTCTTTTGATTCTAGAAAAATTAAGTGCCTAAGTCTGATCAAGGACCTTTGTGTCACTCTAGCTCAAATACGTGTGAATAGTTTAGTGATGGATATCGTTGTGACAGACATTCCCCCAAAATACAGAATGTTGTTATCTCACTCATGGGGGGGATTACAAGGAACTCTGCAACTAGACATGACTTATGCTACCATTATGATGTTTGGTCAATCGAGGAAGCTTTATAAAGAAACATTGATGAAGTACATGGTAATCAGCCAAGAAAAGCCTCACAACTACCCTCTATACTATGTTCACGCTAACCTAGATTCTTTCATTTTGTATAATTATGGAATCACTTATTCACAGATTTCCCAAGTAGAAAATGATCCCACATAAAACACTAACATCCAAACCCAAACAGAACAACCAGACCTTGCCCCTGAACCTCTTTGGAACATGAGTTTTGATGGCTCATGTGGCCAAGCTAGCTCTGGGGAAGGAATTTGGGTGTATAACACAGGATACAATAGCGCACAGGGTCATTCATACAAATTAAACTTCTAGGGCACAAACAACATTGTCGAGTATGAAGCCTTGATGTTGGGGTTACAAATGTTGAAAATATTTGGAGCAAGGAGGATCTTTGTGCAGGGTGATTCCGAGCTAGTCATTAAACAGGTTAAAGGGCTATATTTAGCCAAACACCCTAGATTGAGAGTTTATAGAAATGTTGTCCTTGATTTTTTTAGGACCTTCTAGGAATATGATTTGGAAATCATCCCCAAAAAACAAAATGTCCTAGCCAATGGCCTAGTTGTTTCAACAAGCACCTGTAAACTACCTCACCCAAACAAGCAGCATACAATTGAGGTCAAACACCATCCTGCAGTACCAGACAACATGAGATACTGGCAAGTTTTTGGCAATGATAAATAAATTGAGAGCTTCCTGCAATCTAGAGATGAATTTGAAAACAGTAGTGTGGATATGGACTGTGAGGGAGACAGTCTTATCAAGGTACAAACTATTGAGGAAACACAAACCTTTGTTCTAGAAAATGTTGTTCTAGATGTAAATACTACTGTAAATATTCCATCTCACAACACTGTATATAATACCGATAAACAACAAGACCTGGAAAAAGAGGAATTTGAAATACTCCAGCTTGAAGACAATAATCTACCTAGGGGGCTAGTCCCTTTAGAAGAGTTATTTGACTTTAATTATGCGGCCAAAAAACCCAAAATAGAGCCAACTGAAATAGACATTAAGGAATGTAATATAGGCACGGAGTAGAACCCCAAAATCATCAAAATATCTAAATCTTTGCCTGCTATTACAAAGAAAAAAAATATAGCCTTATTCAAATAATTTATCGATGTGTTTGCATGGAGTTATGAGGATTTGAAATCCTATGATGTCAACATCATTCAACACAAGATTCCAACTAAAGAAAATCAAAAGCCATTCAGGGAAAAATTATGACGAATAAATCATGTTTTAATGCCTTTAGTTGAGAAAGAGATTTAAAATATGTATGAAGAAAAAATCATAGTGCCACTCAAGTACTCCCAATGGGTTTCCAATATTACCCCAACTAGGAAGAAAACAGGTGAGATTAGACTCTGCATTGACTTCAGAAACCTTAATAAGGTATCTCTTAAGGATAACTACCCCTTACCTAAGATGGAACACATATTACAAATGGTAGTGGGTTCCAGTAGGATATCTTTGTTAGATGGTTTCTCTGGTTACAATCAAGTGTTAGTGCACCTTGATGGCCAGGATAAGACAACTTTCACAACGTCATGGGGGACTTTCATGTATGTGAAAATGCCCTTTGGACTAATGAGCTACATTTCAAAGGGCCATGGACATTGCATTTGTTGATGACATTGGCCACTTTATTGTAATTTATTTGGATGACATCATTGTGTTCTCTAAAACCGATGAAGAACATTTAACACACTTGAGAAGGGTTTTCAAAAAATGCAAAAAAATTGGACTCTCCTTGAATCCGAAGAATACATTGTTTGGCCTAGAATAAGCAAAAATGTTGGGCCATATTATCTTTAAGGGTGGAATCAAAATTGACCCTAGCATAACTGAAGGAATATTGAAAATCATCCATCCTAGAAATTTGAAAGAACTCCAATCCTTTATTGGTAAAATCAACTTCCTAAGGATATTTATACCTAACTTGGTAGAACTTTTAAGGAACATCACTAACATGCTAAAGAAGGGATCAGAAATAAATTCGACTATAGAAGCGAAACAGTCTTTTGACTTGGTGAAGCTAGCATTGACAAAGGCCCCAGTACTAATCAGTCCAGATTTCACCAAATATTTCATGATTTTTCTTTTGCCTCTAAACGTACTAATGTTGTTGTTTTGTTATAGAAAATCAGTGAAGGACAAGAATAGACAATAGCCTTTTTCAGCAAGGCATTAAGGGATGCATCTCTGAAATATAGTATCATGGAAAAATAGGCTTTTTCATTGGTTAAAGCACTGGAAGATTTTAGATTCTATATTTTACATTCACATATCATTGCTTGTGTTCCAAATGCAGTGGTCAAAGAAATTCTAACACAAAACGGTCCTGATGGAAAAAGAGGGAAATGATTGCAGTGATCCTAGAGTACGATTTGGAAATCAAGCCTACCAAGTTGATCAAAGGCCAAGGACTAGCTGAATTGATGGCAGAATCTAATCTGCATGCACTAGACATCAACATGGTACACGCATTAGATGATCAAGAGGAACTGGTGACTCCACCGATTGATGAAGCATTCCTGAATTATCCATGGTATGCTGATATTTTGTATGTGATGTCTAATCTGAATGCTCCCCCTAGTTTATCTAAAACAAAGGTTAGATTTCTAAAACTCAAATTTGTTAAGTTCTGAATTTTGGAAAATGTTTTGTATTGGAAATATATTGAAGGTGTCTTGCTTAAATGTTTATTAAAGGACGATGCAAATAGAGCAATGCAGGAGTTCCACGGAGGTGACTGTGGTGGCCATCTCTACTGGAAAACCATTGCTAACAAAATCATGAGAGCTATTTTTTATTGGCCCACCATTTTTTCTGGTGTCCATAAGATGGTTATTGCCTGCCATAAATGTCACATCTTTGAAGGAAAGAGGAAGATACTTCCCCTACCCCTGAAACCTATTACTGTAGAAATTCCTTTCCAGTAGTGGGGATTAGACTTCATAGGAGAAATTCACCCTCCATCCTCTCCTCAACACAAATGGATCCTTACTGCTACAAAATATTTCACCAAATAGATAGAGGCCACCCCTTCTAGGAATGCCACTGACTCTGCCATCATAAAATTCCTAGAAACCAACATCCTTTCTAGATTTGGCTGTCCTAGGAAAATCATTACAGACAATGTTGTAGCCTTCAGATCCAAAAATATGGTTGATTTATGCCACATATATCATATAACATTGGGCCATTCAACAGCCTACTACCCTTAAGGTAATGGACTGGCTAAATCTTCAAATAAAATCCTCGTGAACATCATCAAAAAGCTTCTGGAGGAGAATAAGAAATCATGGCACAATAAGTTGATCAATGCTCTGTGAGCTTATAGGCTCACCACAAAGAAATAAATTGTCATGTCTCCATACCAATTGGTTTATGGAATGGATGTAGTGTTTCCTTATTCCTTGGGAGTTCCAATAATGAAGATAATCTAAGAGATCCAAGTTGAACCAAATGACATTCAAAGGAGGATTAATGACAACATTCAGCTGCAGTAGTCAAGAGAAGAGGTTTGCAATAGAACCCAAGTGATGCAAGAGAATATCAAGAATATCTTTGACAAGAGAACCAAGGCCAGTGATTTCAGTCTAGGTGATAAGGTTTTGAAATGGGATTCCATAAGAGAGGACAAAGGCAAGCATGGAAATTTTGATAATCTTTGGCAAGGTCCATACATCATTCATGCTTTCAGGGGAAATAACGCTTACTTTCTCAAAGAGTTGGATGGTACCGAATTATCTAGCGGTCCTGTCAATGGCAGGATGCTAAAGAATTATTTCTTCTAAACTCGGGTTAAATTATCATCATTGTAAATACCACAATCTTGTAATTTTCAATAAATCATTGGATGAGGTTGAAGCTTGGAGTGAAGGCCCTAAGCCTAGTTCGATGAGCAGATTTTAAAATAGAAAGGAAATCAGTTGAAAAGAAAGGAAATTAGTTAAATATGTGCAGAAAAGGGAGCATCCAAGGCTACTGGTCTCAAGTTCTTGACACTTCTTTTCAAGAAGCGCCATCCCCAGCTGGAGCCACTGTTAGTACCCTATAAATTATAGGATCTCAAGGTGACTGGATACTTCATATTTCGTGCAAGGTTTTCATTATTGAAAGTCTTTTCAAAATTCAAATGATTTCAAATAAAAATGAAAAAAAAAAGAGGGTATAAAAATAGAGAAAAGAAAAGAGAAAAGAGAAAAAAAGGAAAAATAAAGAAGAACCCCAAAAAAGAAATAAAAATGAAAGTGTTGCAAGTTCAAATGCCACTACTCTTTACATAGGTCTGTCCAGTCATACAATTTAATCATGATTGGATAGTTTTCAATTTCTTTTGATAAGTTAGAAAATAAATATTTTCCAAACTATTTAATCTTGGCTTATCAGTAGATAGGTTGAAAATGAGATTGGTTCAACCGCTTAATCTGGACCAATAGGAGAAATAAGGGATAGGGGTTAGGTTAGAATGTTAAAAGAAAATTTTCAGGGTATGCAAATCTAAATGCACCCTACAAATGAAGAAAAATGTTATATTATTAGTTCGGGTAGGATGGTGACTTCAAAATCCGTTGAGGGGAATTCTATTTCATCTGAAGCACTATGCAAGTCCTACCAAGCACCAAATCGCACTTCGCAAGTTCAAAAGGACAGCGCTAAATAAATTGGTAAAATTTCTGATCTGCGGGCGATCCCACCTCCCCTGCCATGTCACTCACCTCCTCCCTGCACTTCTCAAGTTTTAAAGTTTAACCCCTACTTCTTTTAACAAAAACCTAAGATCTACGATTTGGGATGCAACCGGTCCCAATTTCCCCTGCCACGTCACTCACCTCCTCCCCGCACTTCGCACTTCGTGTCTGTGAGAAGTTTCTTTCGTGCTTATAATTAAAACTTAAAATTTGCGATCTGCGAGCTGCAGTCTGGTTCCACCTTCAGCTCCACGTCACTCCTCCTCCCCGCACTTCGCAAGTTTAAAGGTTTACCCCTACTGCTAATAACTAAATCCCCTGAAGTACGATGTGCGATCCCTCTCCCCCACACTCCGCACTTCGTAATATTTAAGGTTTACCTCTACCACGCATAGTTAAATCCTCTGATGTGCGATAGTCGTCAGACCCCACCTCCCCGCCACGTCACGCATTCCCCCGACACTCATTCCCGAACCCGAGCCCACCATCCCGTCACCCCATCGCATCAGCACTAAACATCCCCCTTCATTACCCTTCATCTCTGCCCCTCACCTCGCCATCGACGGCCCTTGATTCATTTCGGCCCCCCTTCAGCCTCTGAACATTAACGGGGGGGGGGTCCAAAATGGGCGATGTCCATTACCGCCTCCCCCTCCACGTGTCGCGCTCCCGCAATTTTGCACCCCCCTTCTCCATTACTGCTTACCACTGGAGCCCCCCTCCGAAAATTTGTTTCCGCCATCCCCCAAACCGCTTTCACTTGTGACCGTTGCCAATGCCGCTGCACCACATCCTCCATCACCTGTCGACTCCACTCCTCCCCGTCACATCCCCTCCCACCAATATCATCGTTGCACCATGAATGGTCAGGGCGTTATCCAATGGACCCGCACCAACTCAATGGTTACCCTCCAGCCATGTGTTAAAACCTGAACTCACCGGAGCGCCAAAGTTTACATTGTTGTTACTGTTGAATTTTCGTAGGTTGTGATATTCACATACATCTACAAAAGATATCATGACCAGCTACCTTGGCCAAAGGGTGAATTTCACGTCAAAGAAGGAGAAACCAACACTCGGTGAGCCTGGTTACAGTCTCATTTCAACTTTTTCATTTCCGATCCCGATCCCCTTTGGGATTACCCCTTCCCGAGTGTCAATTCATACCGTTTCTCCCTTCTCTATTCCCCTTCTCTTGCAGCCCATTCTCCATTGCAGGTGAAATAGAGATTGAAAAATCAAATCATGCCTCCCAAGGCAGATCAACAGTCTTTCAATCCCATGATCTACCCCCAAGTAGACTTGGACCATATTCCCTTGGCTGATAGTGATTACAAGATCCACGAGATAGAGTCAGACGTCGACATGTTCAATGTCTACTGCTGCCTCGAGGATAAGCTCCTTGACGAAGCAAATGGTAACAGCCTGTGGAAGACCAAGCTCTCATATTACATCTTCTCTAGAACCCATAACTGCCCTGAGCTAATTAGGAAATGACATTCTTACTATGACTTTAAGAAAAGAGCCATAGTGAACTCTGCAAGAGAGATTTTGTTTCATGTAAATGCCCCATCTATTCAAGAGATGTTACAGGCCCCCATTGTTGAGAACGTTGTCCCTTTTTCATATGAGGCCCTTATATGATTGTACTAGGGATTAGATTTTGTCTCTCCTCTCTGCAGATGCCAAGCCCACTGCTATGTTCAACTATGCTCAGTTCCTTGCTGATGCAATCCACGATCAATTCTTGAAATTTCAAACAGAAGGGGTATTCAGATACACCTCTGTGTTGGTGTACATTTTTACCTATTTTCAATCCAGCAAATTCGAATTCGACATGATAAATCAAGGTGAAGACTCTCAATCCCATTCTATCATCTTTGCAGTAAGACTATTCATACAAGAGCTTTATAGACATATTTTTTCATCCAGAAATCAGTGCACTCAGCAGCACCACGGAGCCTAGGGTCAGTTAGGAAATCAAGAAAGTGATGCAATTGATAGAGCACGTCAGGACAGCAGACTAGTATCTGTACCAGAACTACATGGAGATTAGGGTTTATGGCAGTGAATTGGCCCCCTATAAACTACCCAATTACCTCTCCATGAGGATTTTTTCCCTTGAGTATATCAGGCAAATGATAGATGATGATGAGGTGCATTTCGTTTCGGCCAACAAGAAGTCACAATTCAGGATCAAATCCCAAATCATTCTATTCATCTACAACAGAAAGGCAGTAGGGGGAGAGGCAGATAAAATACTGAAAGTGATGAAATTCACACATGAAATAAGAAGAATGGGTGGCAGACACACTCTAGGAGGTTGAAGAGTAAGTCATCTCTACTTCAAGAATCCAAACACCAACTCCACAAGAGAAGAAAGAAGCAAGAGTTCAAGATGATAAAGGAAAGGGAAACATGAAGTAAGAGGACTAGGGAGGATCCAATAGACAAGGACATCGATTCCTCCACTAAGGAATTCAAAATGAAATATAGGAAGAGAGCCAGGATCTACGTCCCCTGCAGAACAAGAGGAGGAAGACATCTATGACACATTTAGGGAGATAAAGAGAAGGAATGAGGTGCTCAATACCAACACCTACAAGAAATTTTGAAAACAAACAAGGAGCTCCCAGATTAGACTCCTATCAGCCTTTTGACTCAGAGAAGGGAAGAATGAGGATGGCATTCTTGGAGGCACAAGTTCCTCAGCCCAAAGGTGCAGCAGACTACAAGAAGACATCTTTTGAGTCAAATGCAAAGAAAATCCAACCAATAGACCAGATGGAGATGCACAAGAAGACAGGGGATATGATCTCCTCCACCCTAACTATCACATCCATGAGCCTCTCAAAACTACAGGTGACTTTTTCCAGCGCACAGTCACAATTAAAGTTGGAAAAGGTCTCCGCCAAGGCCAAGGATTCAAAGATAAGGTCTCTGGAGGATTTAGTGATACAGCTCGGGTACAATCCATCAAACATAGTAGTGGCACAAACCCTTTTGAGGAAGAAGAATGCAGACATAGATTCTTTGAGGAGGCAACTTAAGATGTGAGAAACATAAGAGCTTATGGCTAAGGAGATAGAAGCAACTGAAGCATAGAAAGCAGAAATCTTGCAATTAATTGTTGAACAAACAAAACATATCAATAAAATGGAGGATGAGATGAATAAAATGATCAAATAAAGACAGAAAGCAATAAGGGATGACGTGAAGGGAGCAACAAAAGAAGCAGCTAAGGCCACTATCCACCTACAAGCGGTTCCTCTCACAGTGATCCCATAACCTACAACATCCACAGGAGCACCGGGGGAAAGTACTCAACAGCTAGTCGAGGCAATGGAGAACATGTCTCTATAGTCAGCAGAGATCAAAAGGCTGCGGAATCAACTCAATGACCTATTGGAGCAACTCAAATGGAATGACTCTTCCCATGCCACAAGCTGCAGATCAGCAAAAAGCTAAATGAGAGCTTGCAGAAGTCCCTTCAGGAGTCCTCAATTGGCTCCATGATGGGAAGGGTAAAACAAATAATATGGTTGGATATAATTGAATCTGTAAATGATATATGGCCCTCCATTCATATAATTTTTTAACAAAGGGATATAATTGAGGTAGTGAAGGTTTCCATTGAGAAAACAAATGAGGAACTTGGACATAAACCCAAAAATGCCAACAAGATCATCAGATTCCTTAATTCCAAGAGCAGCCATGAGTTGGAGCAACTAGAAGTGGCCGACGGAACAGCCTTTGTTCTTGAAGTTAAAAGGGTGTTGAATAAGAAGAGTCTGGTCACACATCCAGAAGAAAGTTGCCATCAGCCAGAGGTTGGGGTGGGTAGGTTTTTTAAACAGGATTGAGCCACTGAACAAAAGAGGTTTGCCTTCCCTATTTGTCATCAACGATAAACTAATGCCCAGAACTGATTATGTAAAGAGGCTGACAGAGATCTCCAAGGACATATCCAAGCTCACAAATCTAAAGAACACCATGACCAGGAAATCATTCTATGAAGTCATCAGCAACGATGTCTTCATATAGCATGAGGTGAAACACAATTTTCAGCTCCCACATTCATAAAATACACCGATACTGACGAAGTCTACAGAAAGCTAAACATGACCAAGTTCCCAACTCCAGAGAGTTGGGAAAATCTATGCAAGATCCAGGAAGGATGACAACTCAGTTCAGTGACGAAGCTGGCAGCTCAGTGAATTGTCAGTGTCAGCGCATCCAGTGTATCATATCCGCCAACACAGAAAACCGCCACAGCGTCAGATAATGGCTCCACAAGGACATCAGGCACCTGCCAGAGGGCCATTCCAACGAAGAGACACTTCCACTTCTACTTCATATTTCCACTTAGAAACATTCACATGCGCCCATGCATGAAATGCATAGACCCATTTTTAGTTACTCTTAGGGTAAACGAACTGATTTCCATTTCGATAATGGCAAGCTGGTGTAAATAGTTTAAATACAAGTTTTCATTATGTAACAAGGGTTGGACCCTGGTTTTGTAAACACTTTTCATTGCAAGTATTCGTAGTGTTCATGTTGGAGCATCAATAAAGAGATCATTTTTCATTATTCATGTGTTGTGTGTCCTAGTGATGTTTTTCCTCATTCGTGTTTAATGTTTTCCCACTGTAATCTCTTCATGTGTTCATTTATAATTCTATTTGTAAAGCAGGAAGGTTATATTAAGATTTGTTGTTTCAGAGTACCTTAATTCTGACTGTCTTTACAATTTCGATGTTTTCTTCTTATGTATGATTTAAGAATTCTTAGTTGCTCCTAAGTCATTACTGAAAGTGCTTTTCTTCATCCCATAATTCCATTCAACTATAAACAATAGTATTCGCAGTCAGATTTCCTGTCATTCACTCTGGATTTGATGTGTATACCCAGCCTATTTTGACTCGATAGCCCGATGGAAATTGTTTAGGAAAGACCCCTTCTATCCAACCAATAACAATCAAAGCATCAATTCTTACAATCAATTTAACTAGCCTAACATCCGTAAACTTAAACAAATCTAAATCTAATAGAGAGATCCCTCTCTGAGTCTAGGAGGGCTAGATCCTAGGCTTCAAGCAGTTTTTATGTTGCGCTTTATTGTTTAGTCTTGCCAATCTTTTATATTATAAAGTGATCAATGTGTTAAAAATTTACATGTAAAAATTGCAGCTTAAACAAGAAACGTTAAAGGCATAAACATAAGAAGAGAGAAGCAATTAACATCATGCAAGAAGACAAATAATTGATATCGAAGTTCTTCACATAATTGATATTGAAGTTCTTCCAGGAGGGAATACGTCTTCGGGCCCTGCTGAAATAGTGGAGAGGCCCTCTTTCATTAAGTGGCAAAAAATGAAAGTACAAGTATAAAATGCAAAATTACACCCTTATACCTCCATCGCTGAAAGTGCCTGAAAATTGAAGACCTATGATGAAGAAATGGACAACACCGTTGGATTCGTGGCATCGAGAGGTGCAGAATCCATATAAAATTTGCCTGAATCTGACAAAGTGAAAATCTAGACCCTCTAGAAAATGGCTCAGATCATGGTTCCACCCGCCTCCTCCACAATACTCACGGTTCCACTGTCTCGATTTTTGTGCTCACTCCTAGCTTCCTGGGCGCACTTATGAATTGCAAAGTTTATATAACAAATATGTTGGTGGACTTCCTAAAGGAAGTCATTGGGCGAATGGTTAGATATCCATCGTTTGTGGGAGGGGGTCGAGTGGTTAAATCCCGCCCCCTCCTTTTAAAGTCGGAATTCGTTAGAATTAAACCGCACCTTTATTTTTTTAAACCTTCACAATTTCAATTTTAAATGTCGCCTTATTGGTTTAATGCAGGTGGTACGCTGGAGGGAGGGGTCGAACCCGAACTGGGCGGCCCGCCTCGTGATCCCCGCGACTCCGTTATGCTCCATACGGGAGTGGTTGGGGTTGGCAGTGGAATTGACACCCTCGCCACCTGTATTACATGAGGGCTGTCGTAAGGTGGGCGAGGGGTCTGACGGGGTCATGGCCTCTGACCCCTAAATATATAATAATATTTGTTGTGATATGCAGAGGGGTCGACGAGGTTTGGTTTTTTTTGTATATTTTTTGTTTAAATAACAAAAGTGAGCCTTTTTGAAAATTCGTTAATTTGACTGAAGGAGTCAAATTAACAACCCCACAATTTCGGTTGGAATGTGGCTGGAGCTGGACGTAATCCGGTGGCCAGAAAACTTCCAATTTGTGTCCTCCTTATTCTGTCACATCACCAAGTCAACCCTCGAACTTTGACTGCTCCTAACTCCTTCATATGGCTCATAATTGAGTGTCGCCTACACCGTTGGAATCAGAAAGATGAGATATTCAACTTGACATTAAGTTTGCGACATTCTAGACAATTTAATTTTTGAGCCTTTATACTTAAAGCCACTTCTACTTGGACTTGTTCGATCCACCTGGATCAGTATGTGAGTGAAGAGAAGCAATCGTACTGTGTGTTTGTCAGGTGTGGAAATCGATCCGGTGTGTACAAAAATAACAAAGGCGAAAGTAAGGATTGATGAAGGATAAGTATCAATATTTTATTTTAGTTTTATTATGCATGTGATTTATGATTATGGTCTATGATGATTGCATGTGATCTATGATTATGGTTTATGATGGGTACATGTGATTTATGATTATGGTCTATGACGATTACATGTGATCTATGATTATGGTTTATTATGGGTACATGTGATTTATGATTTTGATCTATGATGGTTATGTTTTGGGCTAACCAGATGTGATATGTTTATTCATGATGATTTGATCAAACAACTGGTCTGACTCGTTGTGACAGGAAGTGAACAAAATGGCAAGCGTACCTTATTGACGGGCTACCAATAAGGTATGATTTGAAGTTATTTCAATTCATTTTGAATCTAATGGAAGTTATGTTCTTGGTACAGAAAAACATGCAATGCCCAGTTTGGGATGGTTGAAAATCAACTACAAGAACTAGTAGCGTCAACAAAAGGAATTGGAGCATGTATTAGTATGCTAGTAAAGACTTTAGGAGCAGGGCCATTATGGGACATCAGTACCTAATAGTGTCCATTGATTTCCATGAGCATGCTATGACCGGTATGGTGGTTTTGAGGTAGGTATATGCCTTGGATGTTTGGCCTTCTGATGTGAGGAAGCCTGGCCAAGGGATGGACTGCCTGGGATGGGGGTTCCAACAAAACTTGGAAGGTGTATGACTGCATGGAAAGGGGTGACTAGATTGCCCGAGGGACTGTGTAGCATAGAAGGGAAGGGAAGGGATGGATTTTTTTTTGTCATTAGCATTGCCAAATGGAATCAGATGCACATTTATAGTGTGCCCTGGAAAAATGAGCTGGTAACTGCTCGTTGAGAGGACAATGGCGTGAGATTGTAGTGTTAAACATTGGATGCAGCTTTGACTTTGGCAGTGGATTATGGACTTCCTTGGAAGGAGGTGAATCCTAGTATTAATTTGAGGGTGGAGGTGTTAGCCTCTACATTCCCTTGTTTTTGATACAGACATTGTATCCTTTTATTTGATTATTGAGAAAATGTGCATATGTTTATATGTGTATATTGTTGTAAATACTGTATCAAGCTAGATTTATAAGGCTCCATAGACAACATGGTTGTATATATGGTTGTTATTGTAAATACTATAATGAGCTATGTTATAAAGCTCTAGTAAACGGTATGTTTGTCATGTTTTCAGCAGTGGTCATTGTAAATACTGCAACGAGCTCTGTTATAAAGTTCCATAGGTAGTATGTTTTGTTTTTAGTTGTTTGCTCGTTTGAGGTGTCATTGAACACCGAGGACGGTGTTCCCCCCAGGGGGAGGGTTCTGTAGCAACCCTGGTGAAAAATCCATGTAAAATATATAATAACCACGGTTGATGTGACACATATTCCAAGTTGAATGTTGGGTAAAACATCCTAGCATGTGTTCAGTCAGTTTATTATGGCTAAAGGAAATTGGCAAAGGCAATGAAAAAGTGGCATTTATTGGCATTTATTTATGAAAATAATGGAAATTAAGAGAAAAGGGAGGTGAAAGGTCACAAGTTGCATGTCAGGAGGAAAATGAAGAAAATAGAGGCCACATTGATATAAAGGATTTTGAGGATCATTGGGCAGGACTTGGTTAGTGCAGTTTTGGAGCTCTCATTATTCTCTCTCTCTCTCTCTCGTACTCTTGGATTCTTAGAGTTTACTTCGAGCACTCTTGGAGAGTGTGGCATACTTGGTGATTTGGAACAAGAAGGAAAATGAAGAGTAGGAAAGCGCAAGTGAACATCGGGATCAACAACTACAGTGGGGTTTGATTGCAGATATCGAGTTGCCTGTATGTTTTCCTCACTATTTTTGGCATGCATGGTATTGCATGTGGTTTCTTGGTTATGATCTATCATTGGCATGGAGAATTTCCTGTATTAACAGTGGATTTGCCTAGCCTTTCCATTTCCTGGATAGCCATGGTGTTGTGGTTTTGTTTCCATTGATTGTTTTCTGGTTGGTTCTCGTGTTTCCTTTAGTTGTGGGTTGAGTTATTGGTTCCTGGAAGCCTTGGTTAGACAAACACTTTGGGAACTTGATGAACAATTGTGGGTTGAGTTACTAGTCCTGGAAGCCTTGGTTGGAAAAACATTATAGAAGCCCTAGGTGGGTTGAGTTACTAGTCCTGGAAGCCCTGATTGGACAAATGCTCTGGAAACCCTATAACATTTGGGGTTGAGTTACGAGTCCTAGAAGCCCTGGTTGGAGCAAACACTCTCGAGCCTTGGAACAACTTGGATAGAGACCAATCAGTGATAGTTGCGATGTTCGGTCGTGAGGTGGAATCACTGGTTGAGGGTTGAGGTGGTTTGGCCTCTGGAAGCCTTGGATTGGTTTTGATTGATGTGTTTGATGAGATCCCACATTCATGCTTGGAATATGGCACGGGGGTGATTGGTTGAAGAGAGATATGGCTCAAAAAATCTATGGTTGGGTGGAACATGGAAGTCCCATCTCCAATTCGTTTTTACATTCATTAATGAAGAGCTCATTCCCTTGGTATTTGGTATGCAAAAAAATTGGTTTATATTTGGATTTTATTTTTGTTGTAACCATGATATTTCTATTGTTATTATGTTGGTTATAAGCATGTATTTTGACGATAGTGATGTATGGATTTCTCCATGTTTTTATTTGTAAATGAATGCACAATGTATCTATGGTCAAATAGATTGTATTGCAACAAATGATGTAAGGGAGTAATTCTTCTTAGCGATTCTTAGATAAGTATGAGACCCCTATGCTTAAACCTGTTGTTTACACCTATAGTTTCAATGTTAGTGACATGTTTGACAAAATGTCTGTCACGGCTAGTGTTGAGACTTTGTGTAGTTGGGGTAGCATCGGGTGTGCTCTAGCCCTGCAATTTTGTGGAGGGGTTAAGACACACTTGACCTCCAAAACCCAGAAAGCGTTTGGAGAAATTTCATCCGATGTTCAAGTTATTCAAATAATTAATTATTTTAATGTATTTCCTAAGTCTAAACTTAGGAAAATTAAATAATTAAAGTGAAATAATTAACACATGTGTTGAAATGTTCTAAATGACGCGGATCAAGAAATATTTTAATCTCAACCATTGATGAGTGTTTTAATCTCGGTCGTTGATGTGTTCAACGAAAAAGTATAAGAGAAAGGCTTGAGGGTCAGTTGGAGACACACACACAGATGCAGAGCTGAGACACTGATCTGGAATTCTAGGGCAGGGTTTGCTAAGAATTTCCGGAGGGATTTTCTGCAATGAGGGCTAGTATTGGCTGAGGGGATGATCTGATTTTGGAGCCAAGAGGCAGCAAGAGGTAGAGGAGTAGCTTCCAGGGACAACATAAAGGAGCAATGGCAGCAGCAGCAGTAGAGGTTTCAGCCGCTATAAAAGCCTAGAAGGGGTAGTGCTGCAGCTTCATAAGGCTTTCATAGTTACGTATAGGCCTATAGAGGCAGCATAAGGACTGCGTCACCCACTTTGGGGTTACACAGTCCCCTTCTGAGCAACACAGAGGCACACAGAGACTAGCAGGGTTGACGCTGGGGCTTTAGGGGCAGCGCTGGGGTTTCTAGGGCCAGATCCAGGCTGAGTCTTGTAAATCATGTTTGAGGGTGTGGATTAGTCAGAATTTTGGTCGCGGAACAATAAGTTAGCTACAGAGCTACTTTTTCTCTGTCGGGTGAACCATATTTGGTGCCTAGATTTGCTATACTCAAAATCTACTTAATAATAATAAACCCTCATATCTGCTGCACTAGTGTTCTCGCTTTGGGCTTTTCCGGGGACTTATTTCCAAAAATTAGTGTCTCACTTTGTTTGAATGACTGTAATATTCAGTAAATGATTTGCATGTGTAGGCTGTTAGTTGTGTTTACTTCAGTATTTTCTGAATATTATTTCTGAAGATAACTTGTATAATTTAATCAAGTAGGAGAAGTAAACCATGATACTATAGTAGGATTTGTGCATAACTGTCAGGAATTTTCACATGGTATCAGAGTGATAGCAGATCAAGCTAAATATCCATCAAATCTATTGAAGAATATTGTTTCTCCAGGACAGTAGTAGAAGCAGCAGAGATCCGGAAGGGGCAGCTTGCCAGTAGGAGGACGCAGACCCAGGAAGGGGCAGCGCTGCAACTATAGAAGGCCATCAGGCTTACGCAGAGCCTTCTCAGGCCAGCTTAAGGACTGCTTCAACCAATCTGGGGTCCACTTCTAAGAAGCGCTGAGGCTACCCTGGGCCAATCAGTGAGACGTAGTCCAGTCATTCTTCCTGTTTCAGAGAAGTCTTGCCAAGATCTGGAAGTAGTGCTTCAGATCTTCAGCAGTGCTGGTGTGGTGGAGATTCTGCCTGTGCATAATTATGCCTAGCTAAGTCAACAAAGAGCGGGAGGAAGACAGTCACTCAACAGATCTAAGCCAAACAGATCTGAGATTCGATTAAGAGGGTGATCGGAGAGAACTGTCAAATTGGTTTGGCTAAATATTTCCAGGAGGGAAATAAGTTGTCAGAGGGAGAAGCTACTATAGAGGGTTTCTAATCACCAAGAAACTCAGATCTAGCATTTTTTGTTGAGTATTGCAATAGAAAGAAGGAGAGGAGTATTTGCTCTGACAGATTAGAGCGGATGGCACGATATGGGCTGAGAGATCAGGATAGGTTGGATGACATGTCCAACTTTGTTATCTGGAGGGCCATAATCTTGTTAGTTCTGGATGAGTATGGCCTCGAGGATCATGCAGAGAAAGTCCTAGTTGTACTAACCGATGTAGATCCTCTAAAGAAGTATGAGGAAAATCAAGTGCGAACTAAGCGTTTGATCATGGACGGAGTCAAAGACCACGTTGTGCCTCATATTTCCAGAAAGAATACCGCAAATGAGATGTGGGTACCATTGGAAACGATGTATCAGGGAGGCTCTGTCCAAATAAGGATGCTTCTGCAGAATCAAATGCGGTTGTTACAAATGATGAAGGGTGAGGATATAGATCCATTCCTCTTCACACTTCAGAAAATCCAGGATCAACTAATTGACATGGGTGCAAATCCGGATGAGGGGCTCCTAGTGAGGACTGCCCTAAATGCAGTCTCAGAAGAATGGGAAACGTTTGTCGAAAGCATTTTGGGCAAGGAAACATTACCATCATGGGAAGACATGTGGGAAATCCTCCATCAGGAGGAAATCATGAGAATCACCAAGAGGCAAAGCAACAGAAGCAGATAAGCCAGAGTGAAGAAAGAAGAGAAGGAGGATGCAACCCTTGCATCAAAGGAACGAAATCAATAAGGCAAGAAGAAGAGGGACCTTTCCAAGGTCTGGTGCTTTAACTGTGGCGAACTTGGACACTTCGCCGACACTTTTCCTAAGAAGAAGGACAAAGGATCTTTTGAATCCAAGGCTGAAGCAACAAAGGATGAGGGCTTTGATGATGATGCATTCATGAGTGCTCATGTGCCTTGAGAGAAGAGGTCGGGTGATATGGATCTGTAGATCAACTACAGGTATAAGTGGCGGGATCCTTGAGTCAGCCCTACTCTTAGATCACACAAGAGCTACGGGAGCCTTAAGATGGTTGCAGGGTGAGTTGACATATGGTTGCAGAAGGTCACATTGAAGCAAAGGGGAGAGCTGAAGAGTTGAAGAGGGAGCAACGTAATGCATAGGCGGCAACAACGTGGAGGCAACAGTGCAGAGGATGATGGGACTTCAACAGCGCAGAGAGGTTGTGCTCACGCAGTGCAAAGTTGCAGCAGGGCAGTGGCTTCAGGAGGAAAACATAAATCAAAACCCAGGGGAGCTTCAGTGACGGGATGCATCCTAACTTGTCTGTCAATGGTTTGGCAGGAGTCCTTTAGTTACTTACTTCTCGACAACTGTGTTGCAGTGCAACAGTTAGCAGAGGCAGTGCTATGGGCATCATGATGAAACAAGTTGAGAGGGAGCTGCAGTACAGACGTGGCAGTGTCAGTGGCAGTGACATGGGCTGCAGTACAGAAAGTAGCATGGGCAATGGATGGAGGGCAGCAGGCCAAGCATCAGCAGCACAGAAACCAATTCCAAGATCTTGTGATACATGGTGTGGATGTATTGCTAGAGCACACTCCATTCTAAGAGGGAGTGTTGATATTTTGTGTAGTTGGGGTAGCATCGGGTGTGCTCTAGCCCTAAAATTTTGTGGAGGGGCTAAGATACACCTGTCCTCCAAAACCCATAAAGCGTTTGGAGAAATTCATCCGGTGTTCAAGCTATTGAAATAATTAATTATTTTAATTTATTTCCTAAGTCTAAACTTAGGAAAAATAAATAATTAAAGTGAATTAATTAACACATGTGTTGAAATGTTCTAAATGACGTGGATCAAGCAGTCTTTTAATCTCATCCATTGATGAGTGTTTTAATCTCGGCCATTTTTATGTTCAACAAAAAAGTATAAGAGAAAGGCTTGAGGGTCAGTTGGAGACACACACAGATGCAGAGTTGAGAGACTGATCCAGAATTATAGGGAAGGATTTTCTAAGAATTTTTGGAGGATTTTTTTGCAACGAGGGGTAGTATTGGCTAAGGGGATGATCTAATCCCAGAGCCAAGAGGCAGCAAGAGGCATAGGAGCAGCTTCCAGGGACAACGTAGAGGAGCAAGAGCAGCAGCAACAGCTACGCAATGCAGAGGCTTCAACCGCTACATAGGTGCTACGCAGACCCAGAAGGGGTAGCACTGTAGCTTCAGAAGGATTTCACAATTACGCAGAGGCCTCCAGAGGCAGCATAAGGACTATGTCACCCACTTTGGGGTTACAAATTTCCCTTCTGAGCAGCACAAAGCCTAGCAAGGCTGACACTGGGGCTTCAGGGGCAGCACTGGGGTTTCTAGGTCTAGATCTGAGCTGAGTCTTGTAAATCCCATTTGAGGGTGTGGATCAGTCAGAATTTTGGACTCAGAACAACAGGTTAGCTACAGATCTACTTTTTCTCTGTCGAGTCAACCATATTTGGTGTCCAGATTTGTTGTACTCAAAATCTACTTAATAATAATAAACCCTCATATATGTTGCACCGGTGTTCCCGCTTTGGGTTTTTACGGGGACTTATGTCCAAAAATCAATGTGTCACTTTGTTTAAATGAGCATAGTATTCAATAAATGATCTGCATGTGTAGGTTGTTATTTGTGTTTACTTTGGTATTTTCTGAATATTATTTCTGAATATAAGTTGTATAACTTAATCAAGTAGGAGAAGTAAACCATGATACTACAGTAGGATTTGTGCATAACTGTATTCAGGAATTTTCACATGGTATCAAAGTGATAACAGATCAAGCTGAATCTCCAGAAAATCAGCTGAAGAATATTTTTCTCGAGGACAACAACAGAAGCAGTAGAGATCTGGAAGGGGCAGCTTACCAGCAGGAGGACATAGACCTAGGAAGGGGCAGCGTTGCAGCTATAGAAGGCCATCAGGCTTACGTAGAGCCTTCTCAGGCCAACTTAAGAACTATGTCACCCAGTTTGGGTTACACAGTCCACTTCTGAGCAGCGCTGAGGCTACCCTGGGCCAGTCAGTGAGACGCGGTCCAGTCATTCTTCCTATTACAGAGAAGTCTTGCCAAGATCCGGAAGCAGTGCTTCAGATCTTCAACAGTGCTAGTGTAGTGGAGATTCTGCCGGTGCAGAATTGTGCCTATCTAAGTCAACAAAGAGCGGGAGGAAGATATTCACTCAGCAGATCTGAGCCAAACAGATATGAGATTCGATCAATAGGGTGATCGGAGAGAACTTTCCGATTGGTTTGGCTAAATATTTCCAGGAGGGAAATCAGTTTCCAGAGGGGAAGCTACTATAGAGGGTTTCTAATCACCAAGAAATCCAGATCCAACATGCTCTGTTGAGTATTGCAACCGAAAGAGGGAGAGGTGTATCTTTTCTGACAAATCTAAGAAGATGGCGTGATATGCACTAAGAGATCATGATAGGTTGGACGAAATCTCCAACTTTTTTTATCTAGAGGGAAAAAATCCTGTCAGTTCTAGATGAGTATGGCCTCAAGAATCATGCAGAGAAAGTCCTAGTTGTACCAACCGATGTAGATCCTTTAAAGAAGTACGAAGAAAATCAAGCGTGAACTAAGCGTATGATCATGGACGGAGTCAAAGACCACATCGTGCCTCATATTTCCAGAAAGAATACCGCAAATGAGATGTGGGTAGCATTGGAAACGATGTATCAGGGAGGCTCTGTCCAAAGAAGGAAGCTTCTGCAGAATCAGATGTGGTTGTTCTAGATGATGAAGGGTGAGGATATAGATCCATTCCTCTTTAGACTTTAGACAATCCAGGATCAATCGATTTCCATGGGTGCAAATCTGGATGAGGGGCTCCTAGTGAGGACTGCCCTAAATGTAGTCTCAGAAGAATGGGAAACATCTGTCCAAAGAATTTTGGGCAGGGAAACGTTACCATCATGGGAAGACATGTGGATAGTCCTCCATCATGAGGAAATCAGGAGAATCACCAAGAGGCAAAGGAGCAGAAGCAGATTAGCCAGAGTGAAGAAAGAAGAGGAGAATGATGCAACCCTTGCATCAAAGGAACGAAAGCAACAAGTGAAGAAGAAGAGGGACCTTTCCAAGGTCTAGTGCTTTAACTGTGGTGAACTTGGACACTTCGCCAGGACTTGTCATAAGAAGAAGGACAAAGGATCTTTAGAATCCAAGGCTGCAGCAGCAAAGGATGATGGCTCCGATGATGATGTATCCATGAGTGCTCGTGTGCCTCGAAATAATAGGTGGGGTGATATGGATCTGCAGAGCAGCTACATACAAGAGTGGTGAGATCCTTGATTCATCCCTACTCTTGGATCGCAAACAAGCTATGGGAGCCTTAAGATGGTAGCGGGATGAGTTAGGATATGGTTGCAGAAGGTCACATTGAAGCAGAGGGGAGAGCTAAAGAGCTAAAGAGGGGGCAACTTAATGCACAGGCAGTAAAAACGTGGAGGCAGTAGTGCAATGGCTGATGGGACTTCAACAACAGAGAGGGTGTGCTCATGCAGTGCAGAGTTGCAGCAACCCAGTGGCTTTAGGAGGACAGCATAAATCAAAAGACAAGGGAGATTCAGTGATGGGATGCAGCCTAACTTGTCGGTCAATGGTTGGGCAGGAGTCCTTCAGTTTCTTACTTCTTGGCAACTGAGTTGCAGTGCAGCAGTTAGCAGGGGCAGTGCTATGGGCGGGATGATGCAGCAAGTTGAGAGGAAGCTGTAGTACAGATGTGGTGGTGTTAGTAACAGTGACATGGGCTGCAGTAAAAAAAGAAACAGTGCAGTGGATGGAGGGCAGCAGGCGAAGCATCAGCAGCACATAAACCAAATCCAAGATCTTGCGATACATGGTGTGGATGTATTGCTATAGCACACTCTGTGCTAAGAGGGAGTGTTGAGATTTTGTGTAGTTGGGGTAGGATCGGATGTGTTATAGCCCTGAAATTTTGTGGAGGGGCTAAGACACATTTGACCTCCAAAACCCAGAAAGCGTTTGGAGAAATTTCTTTCGGTGTTCAAGTTATTCAAATAATTAATTATTTTAATGTATTTCGAAAGTCGAAACTTAGGAAAATTAAATAATTAAAGTGAATTAATTAACACATATGCTGAAATGTTCTAAATGACACGGATCAAGCAGTGTTTTAAACTTAGCCATTGATGATTTTTTAAATCTCGGTCGCTGATGTCTTCAACGAAAAAGTATAAGAGAAAGGCTTGTGGGTCAGTTGGAGACACACACACTGATGCAGAGCTGAGAGACTGATACAGAATTCCAGGGCAGATTTTGTTAAGAATTTCCGGAGGAGTTTTCTGCAGTGAGGGGTATTATTGGCTGAGGGGGATGATCTGATCCCGGAGCCAAGAGACAGTAAGAGGCAAAGGAGTAGCTTTCAGGGACAATGCAGAGGAGCAAGGGCAGCTACGCAGCAGTTGCGCAACGTAGAGGCTTTAGCCGCTACGCAGGCCCAGAAGGGGTAGCGCTACAACTTTAGAAGGATTCCACAGTTATGCAGAGGCCTCCAGAGGCAGCGTAAGGACTACGTCACCCACTCTAGGGTTACGCAGTCCCCTTCTAAGCAGTGTAGAGGCACAAAGAGCTTAGCAGGGCTGACATTGGGGCTTCAAGGGAAACGTTGGGGTTTCTAGGGCCAGATCTGGGTTGAGTCTTGTAAATCCAATTTGAGGGTGTGGATCAGTCAGAATTTTGGTCTCAAAACAACAGGTTAGCTGCATATCTACTTTTTCTCTGTCGGGTGAACCAGATTTGGTGCTCAGATTTTTTGTACTCAGAATCTACTTAATAATACTAAACCCTCATAATTGTTGCACTGGTTTTCCCGCTTTGTGTTTTTCCGGGGACTAATTTCCAAAAATCAGTGTGTCACTTTGTTTGAATGAGCGTAATATTCAGTAAATGATTTGCATGTGTAGGCTGTTAGTTGTGTTTACTTTGGTATTTTCTGAATATTATTTCTGAAGATAACTTGTATAATTTAATCAAGTAGGAGAAGTAAACCATGATAATATAGTAGGATTTATGCATAATTGTAATCAACAATTTTCACATCTAGGAGGGGTCCATATGAGTTATTATTGATGTAATTGCTTCTTTATCATTTTCATGTTGTTATTTATCATCTTTGAACAGTTCATGAAGTTCTGGGTAGAGCACTGGGCCTGAAAAAGTGGCTCAAATATCGGGGAAGTTGGCACATAAATGAGTATTTGAGGCCCTGGTCGCTGGCATGTGTTGAGATTGCAACAAGATGATGAGCTTAGTGAAAAGAGTCACCTTCACTAAGTGGGTCTACAAACTATTTTTGGCGCAAGTCTATTTTTAGACATGTCGATCATATTCTATGAGTTGCAGGATGCTATTTGTGGATGGTTGGTCAAGTTGGAAAAATAGATGGACTTATTTTTAGACATATTGGGCGGAATCTATTTTTAGATTGCCAGTCTAAAAATAGATATGTCGAATATTATTAGCTCTTAATAATATTTGGACTATAAACATTATCTTATTCTCCTGGAGCACTTTAGTTAAGTGCACAGATGTGGCACAGGAGCTGACAGAAGGAATTACGCTATTCCTGAGGGTTAAGTGGAGCTATTGCATGGATACTTCAGTTAGAACTCATGTGACAGAGTTTGGTGGAGTTATTGAGGTAGTTGGTGGAGTTGTGTTAAGTTTAACTGAGTTAAACATAGTTGAGCTAGTTGTATCTAGTCTAACTGATTGATACACTAGTGAGAGTGGTGTGAATTAATTATTAATTAATTCACTAATTATTAACTCATTAATCAACTGAAGAATACATCAGTTAACTACAATGCATGGACAGTTTCATTGGAGACCAGTGGAGAGGTAGGTGAAAGAGAAAGTTGACTATCAATTGTGACTATAGTGTTGCATGATTTGCAACACGTAGTGATTGGAGATGCCAGTGAGGATTGCGTGAGCAATACTGGACAAATTCGAGTTCATTCAGAGCCAATATTCAACAGGGATTGCGCAGTAGAGGCGGGCTAGCAGGTGGCAAAGATTGGTGCATGGATTTGCTAGATCGGGCCTGATTAGTGTGTAGCGATTGTATTCTACTGAGAGCTTGACATGATCAACTTTGTATGAGGATTGTTACATGATCTCTATGACATATATTATATACATATAGTTGGGGTTTTGAGCTTCAGGCTTTCCCGTTAAAACATTGTGTTCATATGTGTGAATTTTTATGGTTTCAATGTGTGCATGCAATTGATTTAATTTTCGCAAGTAATGATCAATAGTAGAAGAGATTCTCAGTATTATGCATGAAGTCAAATTGTGTGTGATTAGGAGAATCTTGGATGTATAACACATTAGTTATATAATTTCTATAGCATGTAGTGTTATGCCTGCAGCTATAGCCTCGTGGACACAGACATGCAAGCCTATGCCTGTGGCTATGGCTCAAAGAGGTCAAAATGTCAGTGAGACCCAGGGGTAAGAGGCTTGAAAAGTTGGGTTACCTCCTGGAGGTGTTGTTGTCGTTGTACAAGTTCTGTATGATGTGTTTCCTTCGGTTCCACTTCCTTAAGGTCGCATAGGAGGTTGAATCTCATTATAGTAGCCTCTCATCACATGTTTACCCCAATTAGCTGGTTACTTGTGTAGATGTGGGAACAGGGTGTTACAATTAGTGAAGAAATCCCCTGGACACTTCCTTGATATGGACAAGGGTGCGTCTGGGAGGATCTGGACACTCCCACAACATGGGCATGCATGTGCCCAGGAATTTTTTTACTCAGACCTATGCTAGCATCCTCGGGATCTGAGCCACTTTTTCAGGCCCAGAGCCCATGTCACATAACACCATGACACTTCAGAAATGAGATATAACATCGGAATAATGATGCGAAAGAAAACACTTGAATAAGGAATTGAATGGACACCTACTATCCATGATAGACATTTCGTCAAACATGTCACAAATATTTAACCTATAGGTTTAAATAACATATCTGAGCATAGGGGTCTCATACTTATCTGAGAATCACTAATAAGCATTGTTGCCTCATCACATTAACTGCATTATCATATATCGGGTCATATATAAATTTTTCATTCATTTAAAAATCAAAACATGATGAGAGCCATACATCATCACAGTCATGAAACAAATTCATAGCCAGCATATAAACAATAGAAATGACAAGCACATAACAACCATATAATCCACATAATAACAATCATATTTACCCATCAATACAAGAGAAAAATATCTCTTAATTCCATAAGAAAAATGCAACCAAGTTTGAGACTTCCACGTTCCACCCAAACATAGACATGGTTGGGCCAAATCTCTCTTTAGCCAGTCATTTTCATGCCATATTCCAAGCATGAATGTGGGATCTCATAAAACTCATCAATCAAAACCAAACCAGGGCTTCCAGAGGACACACCACCTCAACCCTCAACTAGTGATTCCACCTCATGGTCGGAAATCACAACCATCACCAGATTGGTCTCTACCCAAGTTGTCTAGGGCTCCAGAGAATTTGTTCCAACTAGAGCCTCCAGGACTAGTAACTCAACCCACAGTTGTCGTTGGGCTTCCAGAGCATTTGTCCAACCAAGGCTTCCTAGAGTAGTAACTCAAACCACCAAGGGCTTTTAGAGTGTTTTTCCAACCATGGCTTCCAGTACTAGTAACTCAACCCTAGTTGTTATAGGGATTCAAGAGTGTTTGTCCAACCAAGGCTTCCAGGAACTAATAACTTAACCCATAGCCAAAAGCACAGGAGAACCAACTAGAAAACAAGAAATGAAATGAACCCACAACACCATGTCTATCCAGGAAATGGCAAGGATAGGAAAGTCCACTGTCAATCTAGGCAATCTTCCATGCTAATGATAGATCATAACCAAGAAACCACATGCATATGTCATGCATGCCAAAACTAGTGAGGAAAACATACATGCAACTCGGTACCTGCAAACATAATCCGTTGTAGTTGTTGATCCTGATGTCCTCTTATTCTTTCCTACTCTTCCTTTGCCTTCTTTCTCCAAATCCAAAGTATGCCACACTCCTCCAAGAGTGCTCCAATAAAACTCTAAGTTTCCAATAGAATGAGAGAGAGGAAAGAAGAGAGATCCACAATAGAACTGCCAAAAGGTTTGAGAAAAAATCTTGCCAACTGATCCTCAGAAGCCTTTTTATCAATGAGGCTTCTAATTTCTTCATTTTCCATTATTTTCATTCATTTTCCTCCTTGCATGCAACAAGTGACCTTTCACATCCATTTTCTCCTATTTTCCTTTATTTTCATAAATAAAATGCCAATAATGCCTCATGCCTTTACAAAGCCTTTGCCATTGCCTTTGCTAATTTCCTTAGCCATAATAAACCAAAATGAACACCTATTAGGATGTTTTTCCCACCATTCATCTTGGAATATGTGTCCCATGACCTTGGTCTTATATTTTTTACATGAATTTTTAACCAGGCTCGCACAATGTGTACACAATACCACATGTACACAACACCACATGCACGACATATATATGAAATCACATGTACACAACGCTACACGACATCACATGTACACAATTCCACATGCACGACATGCACATGAAACCATTTGCACACAACACCACATGTACGACATGTATACAACACCACATGCACACAACACCATATGTACATAGCACCACATGTACAACACACACACAAAACCATATGTACATAGCACTGCATATACAACATGTACATAGCGCCATACGTACACAACACCACATATCCAACATGCACACAACACCGCATATCCAACATGCACACAAAACGGTATTGACACATCACCACAAATCGAACATGCACATTGCACCATCTATATCCAACACTTCATATGCAATATACACTCAAACCCATATATACAAGAGGCATACAACATCATATGTACACAATACTACATATGCTACATGTACACATCGCCATAGGTACAATCACTGAATATACAACATGCACAACATATACACAACATTAGTACTTCACCTCCATAGACCACACACTGACCCCACTAGTAACCTTGCTTCTAGTGCCTTTCCATTAACATAGGAATGTGCAATTTTATTTTAATTGGGAAAGATAGAAAGGTGGATTCTTCCCAGAGCTCCACATGAGGTTGATCCTTCCACGCCTAATGCTTATTGAGGTAATCCCTCTCTGCCACTAAATTCTCACACACCAATTACCCCCAATTCTGCATCACCTTTGTCATAGTTCATTACAACAGTGTGGTTAATAACCTACTAATTCAATGTTCCTACATGTGCACCATGTTCAATTTGCTAGTGCATGCCTCTTTTCAAGATGCGACAAATGGATCAACTGCCAGGACTCTATTTGCACCAATCCAAATTGTCATTTTATAGGTTCTATCCTAAAGTATGGTGTACATTAACCACCCATAATGGTTTGACTATTGGTTTTTCCGTGTGAACTTTGATTTCCACTTCCCTATCAACTTTCTCCATGCATGCTAGGCGTGTGTGTTGACTACCGTTTTTTTTTTTAAAGAAATGGATAGCAAATTTTATAAACAAAATTGGAAACGGGCCAGGTCCCTTATATTCATGAGAAGCTCTATCTCAGAGATTTGCAGATAGATATTCATAGAGACCCTACTGCTACCATTTTTATTTCTATATACTATCCTTACATAATTTAAAATATGTATTCTCCAGAAAATACCACAGAGCTTTAATATCTGACAAAACATGAAAATTAAGATTAAAAACTACCCACGACTACCAAATTCATTGTCCTCCTGAGCCACTTTAGAAGGTTGGCCCAGATCCATGTTCCTCTCATCATTAGGCTCTGGAACACGCTTCGCTACATCCACATCTTCCTATGCCATCGGGGTGGGTGTATCACACAACCCGAAGACCTATTTCAACACTCCTATAGTGGTCATTTCTACTTTAACTTCATTATTATCCACTTTGAATTTCAGGTTGATCATTCCAGTGTTCAGGTGTTCCATGGATTTTTGAAGAAGCTCCATATCTTTCCCTATTCCAGACAAGCGAGACATCACAAAAATCATTTGTTCCTGAATCTCCTTCACAATTTTCTTGCTTGAACTATCAATCATCTCTGCCAAATTTCCACTGCTCTTGAGCTCCTCAGTTCCATTACCACTGTCATTGTTGCTAATTAAAGCCATCTTCATCGCTATCCTTCCATGCACAAGAAAAATTCTATGCTTGAGCTGCATTACCCAACTCCTATATAAAATCGCTTGTTCCTTTTCAAATGATACTCCAGTCTTATCGAAATTTAATGACCTCCATGCTTGCAACTCATCCATGGCACAATCCTCCTTTCAAATCACGGTCGAAATGCCTTCAGAATTATACTCAGTGGTATTGAGAATGTTTTCACCTACCTTCCCATTTTATAACCAATGGGAAAGAGAACACTTGTCCTGCAACATGAATTCAATTCTCTGATGCGTCCATATGTTAATTAATACACAACTACCCTTGTCGATTCCCAATGAGTTCCTTTCCATCCCCAATGTATTAATCAGATTAATAATCTACTGATCCTTGGTAATTCCAACGTTCCACCTGTAATCCATTAAGGGATTATTTAATCCCTCCACTATGGTATGTGACATGTGACAATGGTTTGATCAATATGTAATGCTCCTTGTTCTAATGTCACATCCATGTTGGCTTGAAGGTATGTCATATGGTTGTTATCCCTTTTGACATGAAATTTTTTATATTCATCTAATTTACTGAGTAGATTCATAATCCTTATAATCGAAGTAGAGGGATCAAAGTGTATAAGATGCTTGTTTCTAGAGAGACTTCTGCAATTTTTGAATTACTACCATTGAGTCACTAAAAATAATCAAATTTTTAATGCCTTTGGAGATACTAATCTTTATGCCTTGCCACAACGAGAGTGCTTCGGCTTGGTTGTTCGAGGCTTTCCCCAGTCCCCAAGAAAAATTTGTTTTAGTTGTTTCTTCGAGGTTATAAAGCACCCCTCCCTCTCCTTCCTCCCCGAGGTGTTGACTACAATTTGACGTGCCTTTGAATTGTGATTTTGAAGGCAATAAGTTTAACAAATGGGTTTGTGCCCCTCCAAACCATTTACATTGATCATTTATAATTCTAATGCACATCCTATGTTTTCCAGAGCATCAAATTCTTTATAGTATTGCCTCAAGATGTGACGAGCCTCGTGGAGAGTATTTTTTTTTTAACCCCCATACTTTTATTAATATGGATTTCTATTTCATAGTCTTTACAAGGTTCTTGTTGACGAATTTATCTATAATAATTCTAGTATCTCTCATGATTAATTTTTTTGTGATATTCATTGCCTTAGCAAGATATAAACCTTTAAGGAGATAAGATAAGATACGATAATTATATTAATGTCCAACAAATGACCACAAAAGTAGGTCAATGGGACTGCAGAGTACAATGATGTCGATACAAGGAGGAGTACCAAAAGGTCTCCTATATAAAGAGCAAGAAGTAAGAAATAAAGTGAGAAAACATAATGCTTGAAAACCAAAATGAGGAAAGTTCTGGACTCCAAGTGCAGAGGACACAAAATAATGGTCCAATAAATCTCTCTCCTAACATTCGAAGTCGAATGCAAAAAACTCAAGATGGAGTGTTGTCCCGAGGGAGGGCTAGGGGAGGATCTAGAGCCTCAGTTACGTCGCTGTTGACAAGAAGTGATATGTCATTGATGGTTGGGCGATCTCAACTGCCTACTAGTAAGAGATCTAGTCCGGTAATGACTCAGGGGTCCCTGTGCTAGGGGGATGGCCCCTATATCCCGCACTAATCTAGAGTCTGAGGCAACAATATTATTAACTTGTCGCTTTGTGCCTCTTGCTGACGGGAGAACTGTAAAAAATGACGTAATCCGCTCCATAGGATCTGCTCTAGGAGGAGGCTGGAGAATCTGTGTGCGAAGTCTCGTGGTCTCTTGTATGTACAAGGCTAGACATCTTGATTGTTAAACCTTATTCCTAGGCCCCAAGAAAAGGTTAATTCTATTGTTTCGTATGGGCAAATAATGACGCCCCCCACCCTGCCTCTCTCTTGCCACCCCTTGGTTATTTTTCGAAGCACCATCAAAAGAAAGGATATTGTGATTCTTACAATGGATACATTATTTCAATTTTTCCTTAGAGTAACAAAGTTTCCAATTATTAGATGTAGCATTCTTACTGTTGGTAGTGGGTGGAACTTCATAAGGATGTTAAAAGAGAAGGTTCATCCATTCAAATTCATCTATGTCTAGAATTTTCCAAAGGAAGAGGGCATATTCTCTTTACTTCCAATGCTTTGTCATTGATGAAAGAGCCCCCAGGGCCACTTATTGGGTTTGAGATATGTTATTTTCAAATATGAACCTTTTCCTGGCTAGCCATAACTTCCAACTTATGAATTTACAGAGAGCCACACAAATTTGTTTTAAGGGAGTCTTTCCATAGAAAGTTCCAGCGTTATTTTTATGCCAAGTCTAAAATAAGCATCACAGTCGGCTAGGTTACTCTTGCAGCCAATGAGTGGATAGTCCTATTCCATACCCCTTTGTAAAATTGCATTCTAGAAAGAGATGCAAGATATTTCCTTTTGTTGTAGAGCATAAAGGGCACCTGGAGGGGCCATGGATGCCCCGCTTGGTAATAATTTTTGATGTGAAAATATTTTGATGTTAAAAGTGAGCAGAAGAATTTGATTTTGGGAATGTTATTGGGATACCAATTATTACTCCACAATCTTGATTTATGAGGCTTTCCTTATGCAAATAACAAATTTTGATATCTTGCTTTGATTGTATATTCTGGCTCTTTCCACCCTTGAGAATCTTCTTCATCTAGATGGTTGGGATCACACCTTCAGCGTAACGTAAGGAATGAGTGCACCACCCTTGAGATTATTTGAAACTTCATGGATGTCCCATCTTAGACACCTTCAATCCTCATCCCAATGTGATAAGTCAACTAGGGATGACCTATTATATTGTTCCAACCGTCATCGAAGGGCAAGAAGAGGACTTGAATTGCCCAAGGTAGGTTATCCCATGATACTGCAATTCCATATATTAATTGATCTACCATTTCCAAGCACCAGGTTATGTGGTTCTTAATAAGAGGAGATCTTGAAGATATTAGTTTATAGATTGTGAAGCCTTCTCGATGGGAAGGAGGAGATTCAAGTTTGGGCAAACTTTCCATTTGAGTATTTATGATTTATCACATATATCCAACACCCATATTTTGAGGAGACAAGTCTCCAAGCCAAATTCACACCAATGGCTAGATTCATTAAGGAGGGATCTCCGATTTCCAGGCCATCGTGACTTTTTAGAGTATGCAGAGCTGCTAATTTGAATTTATTTATTTATTTATTATTATTTTTTTGTATTTGATTTAACCTCGTGCGAAAAAAAATATATGATATCTTGGGATATTTTAAGAATGACCCTTTCTCGAGCTAATAATAAAGGGTTGAAAGCACATATCTGATTAAAATTACCTTACTTATTGAGTTCACTCGTATGGTACCCCATTTTTTAATTTTTTTGCTAGTTTAGATAAAATTGCAGGGCATGACAGGTGAGGGAAAGGCTTGATGCAAAGTGACATTCCAAAATATTTTAATTTTTACCAATTGTCCACAACTTTAAAGCCCATCGATCTATTTTACTGTAATTTATTTATTTTCCCAGTGTTTCAGGTGTAGATTTGGATTTCTCTTGAATCAATTAGACCTCCATATGCCTTAACAAACCTATCGAAGATATTTTTAAACCTTTCAACAATTATGTGCGATGCACCCCCAAATTGTGAATGACTGATGTTTTCTTGGTTTCACATCTTATTCCAAGTAGCATTTCAATTCTTCTTTCATGATACAACCTTTTTCGCAGGTCGCCCATTAACTAGTAGAGAAATCCATGGGTTTATAGTGCATGCACAAATCCTCTAAAGGACACGATAATCAAATCTCATCTTATTTAGGGCCTCTAGTAGAAAATAATGGTCCACTCTGTCAAAGGCATTATGCATATCCAATTTTATTACCATTTTTTCTCCCCTAAATTTGCTTGAATGTGTTGCTTCTTTAACCAAAATAATATTATCCACAAGTTGTCTGTCTCTAACAAAGCCTCCTTGATTTTTGGAAATGAACTTAGGCGAACGAGGCTTAACTATGAGCCCCTTAATACTTGAGATTAACTTGTATGAGACATTACAAGAGAAATGGGGTAGTAGCATCTAATGGAAGATGGGTTAATTTACTTAGAGCTAGGAAGGATGAATTTATTCCCCTCGCCTCCCCTGCCCCAACATAACCATGTTTTAAATAATAGTCAATCATTCTGCATAAATCTATCTCTATGATTCCCCATAATTTTTAGAAGAAGTGCGATGAGAAGCTGTCCAAACCTAGAGATTTTTCTGGTCCAAATGAATTCATGGTTTTCCAAATTTATTCTTCTATTTTAGGTTTAAGGAGAGCTTCATTGTCTTCATAGATGACTTGTCTTGAGATGTGTTCTAACGTATATTGGACATTTACTGAATCTAACTTCCTATAAAGAACTCTGAAATGGTCATAGGCAGGCTCCTTAATTTTACAGATATGTTCTCCATCCACTATTATAGATTTGATATTGTTCTTGCATGTCTCATTTTTTGCGAGGTTATGAAATGATTTTGTGCTTTTGTCTTCCACTTTGAGCCATAAGATTCTTGACTTGATTCCCTACATCCATTCATCCCTTTTTAATGGTTGTGTGATATAGATCAAACTCCTTCCTATCCTCTTGTGAAATTTCAGGGATTAAGTTTTCATTTCCATTCTCTTTTAGATGCCTTCTAGTTTGTTTTTATGAAGCTTTATTTCCTTGCTCCAATTTTTTTGCTTTTCCTTAAAGGCGAGATTTAGTTCTTTTATTTTGCATTCCCAAATGTAGATAAGAGGACCAATAATCCATTTATTCCACGTGGATGAGATGATATCCATGACTCCTTGATGATTAAGCCAAAGCGAATCAAACTAGATGGAAAATGTCCATAGTCTACTTTGAGCACATTGAAAGGGAGATTGGTCGATGTTTCAATCCTCCCTAGGTGAGGATATTGGATGAGAGGGAAAATTTCCAAATAAGATCATTTTATATAAAAAATTAGTGAATACGTGTTGTTATATGCCCATGTCTAGTTCTTTTGTTGCTTTAGGTGTACTTCGTTGGCTAAACATGACTTGGGGAAAGAGTCAAAGTTGATCGGGCAAAAACTAGTGGTTTTGGGCCCATGGTTTTTTGGTTTCCCATAGTTTAGTGCCCGTGGAGTTCATGTAATGGAGCCTTTAAAAGGTTGGGAGGAAATTTATTGTATTGGGCGAGGGGATGTGAGTAGTGGAGGCTTACTTGGTTGGCTTGCCCAGGGATTTGGTCAAGGATGTAATGGAATTTCATTAGTTGGGTTTTTCCTTGGAGTTGGGATTTTCCTAGGGTACAAACTATGTACATATTGTGTTTATGATTATTGCTCGTTATTTTTAATGTTTTGGCTATTCATAATTTATTTTCTCTCTGGTTAAAACTTAACATACTTCCTGAAGGTCGCTTTGATATCCTCTAGTTCAAAGGAGGAGATAAGATCCTCCATGTATTCCATGAAGGGAGCTCTCATAAGGGTACCCCTTTTTTTCTCCCAAGAGTAGAGGGTGAGATTGAAATCTCCTCTGAAAATTATTCCATTATTGAATTCAAAATCCTTTAGTTTCATTGAGGAATTCCAAAAGACACATTTTCCTGATCAAGAAGAGGCAAATATGTATTTACAATAGAACATACCCGTTGGCTAGAAATATGAAGAAGTCGAGTCGCTAACCAATGGGGTGTGTGTTCTGCCAATAGGAGCTTGAAAATCAAGGGTACATAGGCCCTTAGAAGCCCCATGTGAATTTACTATTTGAGTTGTGTTTCCTCTCCAAGGAAATCCACACTTCTGGAGAATCTCTTGATCCCCATTTTTTATCTTCTGGAGAAAGAGGTTTGAAAACTTTTCTTTTTAAATTATACTTTTGAGTTATGCTATTATTTATTCAGAAGCCAATCCCTTGTAGTTCTAAGAGATTATTTTTGTTATCGAATATGAGATTTAGATCCCCTATGAATGGGTGGGAGGGCAACTTTCCTAGTTTTTCTTTTGATCCCTTTGGAGAAGGCAACATCCATTCTTTGTTGGATCACTAACTATTTGTCTTTTTTAGCTTTCTCTTTCATAAAGTCTTTGTGAGTTTTCTACTTATTTCTTAAATACTCTAGTTTGTTCATGTTCTTTCCACGATCCCCTTCCGATCTTTCATCTACCGAGTTTGTTGAGATAATTCCTTGGTATGTGTTTCTATTTTTTAGGGAGAGAAATATCTCCTCTCTTAATTCAGATTCAAGTTCTTCTTCATTTCACTCCAACAATAGAGAATTCACTACTGGCTGCCAATCTTCCTGGTCTTTTTTGGGAGATGACTTAAAGTTTTCTCCTTATCAATATCCTCATGAATTCTTCCTTCTTCTTCCTTATTGGCCATTGGCCAAAACTTCATACCCATTTTCTAGCTAAGAGGAGATTTTGTTTTTTTCTTGAAGATGAAGATTGAATTCCATCAGGGGATCGAGGTTTTCGGGGTATTGGTGGGGGGGGGGGGGGGTTATCCCTCCATTGAACTTCTCCATGCCTTTGACTATTGTCAGTTGATGATCTATACCTATTCTTCTCTTTGGTTGCAACCATGGTTCTTGTTCTTCAATTTGATTGTGACGTTCTTCCAATTTTTTGTAGTTTCTAGCAAAATGTCCATATTCATGACAGAGTTTGCACTTTAAGGGTGATTGATCATAATCCACCTCTTAGAGGAAAGACCAGTTATCTAGAGTTAGAAAGATGGAAGAGAGGATTCCTTTGTCTAAATCAACCTCCACACAGATCCGAACACAAGTTAGCATACCCTCTCGAGGTTCTGCTCTATCTATATATTTTTTCATGGAGCATTTCCTATGTATTTGAAGGTTTCATCATTCTAATAGTGTAGAGGAAGGTAAGGGAGTTTAACCCATACTAGAAAAACATAAGGAACATCATTTTTTTGGGTTAAAAACATGATTCCACCTATATAAATATAGTCCTCCCCCCCCCCCCCCCATGAAACAAGGACCACTACTCTTGAATGTCAAATCACAATTAGACTTGTTTTCGAAGAGAAAGGTGAAGAACCCACGTCCATAGAAGGAGACGAAGAGTTGGCCTTATATGAGAGGCCTCCAATTATTATTTATCCATAAATTGAGAGATTTGGGGGAGGGCCAAATGCCCATAAATTGACCCACTAGTCCCCTATTTGTCTGCAAGCCTAAGGGCCATCGATTTTGATTGGGTTGCATTGATCAAAATTTTAGGGATTTCTTCAATAGTCTTGACAAATATTATCAACTTGTTCCTAGAGACACGTGGATTGTCAGAGATTAGTTCCTTGAAGGTTGCAATGTCAGTGTTTAGAGGGGTAGACCCTCTTGAGCCTGAACCCATAAGAGATCGAAGCAACAACTAAGGTTTATAGACAACCTCAAAACAATGACAAAAAATATATAATATAATTTATTGTTACTGTTAAAAGAAATTATCATTTTTAATTATTCAATATTCAAATAAAGTCAACATAGTTAAAAATCCCTATTATATTTAAATTATATAATATTACATTAATACATACAACTTAAAATTTTATTTTCTTTCAAATTTTAAATAACATTAATAAAAAACATAACCAATTTTCTTTTTAAACAAAACATTTAGATTTATCCTTAATTTATAAGCTAAAATTACATTTTCTTACCATCATGTTTTAAATTTAATTTTGAATACACATCCTCACCAAGGTTGGAATTTGACAGGCATTTTTCCTGTCAAATACGTTTAAAATTTGTACGTGACCATCTCTCATGATGTGTTTGGAAGTGTGCAAAACATATTTTTGATGAATTTTTTTTTTTTGGAAAACGTCATTAATACCCTATCTCGAGCTACTAAAGGGTACTGCCTCCGGGGCACGTTCCTATCCCACATCACAATCTCCAACATGGAACAATAGGGAAAAACTTATTTCTTGGTCTATTGGCCATTAAATACGGTTGGGCATATACTGCCCACCAATTGGATTTAAATTTGTTTAAATCCAACAGTGGGCAATATATGCCCAGTCGCATTTAATGGCCAATAGACCAGAAAATAAGGCTCGCCGAACAATGGAAGTGTCATTTCAAGTTTTAATAGTGGAAGTGTTGTTTTAAGTTTTCAACTCCAGTTTACATCGGATATCCTAGTCCAAATATATTACTTTAAAGTTATGAAATATTCGGCTCATGAAGACATTGAAGAACTACATCTATTGTTTGTCCGACATTTATGAAATATTAAAACGTCTACCTAATCAACATGCAAAAGGTGCCAAGTTGCCAAATTCCATCCACTATGTGCCTTAAATGATACCCCTACAATTAATACACTTCTACATGTTAGATAGGTATTACCTAGTGGCCAACCTTGCAATTTTGTATTTTTTTGACATTCTAATTGTTGTTAACGAACGCGGCCTAACATACAAACTCAATTGAATATGGGTTGGTAAGAATTGCAGATATGGAAATTATTTGTCGAGCTTGGAGGCAATGAGAGCTCGTTGCATCTGATGCCCATATCCAACACAAGCTGATTGCAATGATAACATAATAATAATAATAGTAATAATATTGATGGTCATGACCTTGGGATTCAACAAGTAGTAGTTACAACAGATCTCACAATCTCCCAAAATTCTTTGCGATTATTCCTCTTCTTCACCACTTTAAATTCACCATATGAATAGGATTTTTGATTTTAAGATGCCATAAATAGCACAAGACATAATGACTGTGAAATTGCAGACGCCTTAATGAATGGATACCTTGTAAAATTCCCACAATTTGAAATTGGTGCAATTTTATTTTCTCAATGTTGTGAACAGGGAGTATTTTGTTCGATTTTTACTATAAATAGATTGAAGAGAGGAGCAATAGTAAAGGGCTTATAGGAATTCAAACAATTCCAAATTTCTGGGTAAGCTCAATGAACTCTTTGTTGTTTGTTCTATATGTTAGTTAGAACTTGCTTATTTACAAAACTTTCCATTAGTGATTGATTACTGGAAGGATTTGAGTTTAAGGTTTCTCTATTAATTGATTAATCAATAGAACACAGATTGAAATATTTCCCTCAACATGCACTCTGATGGCACCTGGTTTTCACTTTGAAAATATGCATCTTTGACATGAAAGCATAGTGAATTTTGGCCAAGTAGGAAGGGATGGAAATCTCTTTTGACAAGAAGAAATAAATTAGGAGAACATTTGGTTGTGCAGGTCTTGATGTAAATGATGGCTATTGGTTTCAAGTCTTGACCTCTGTGTTTATCTCGATGTAGGTAGACCATCTCCTATTACAAAATGCTACTGTATGTTGTATGTATCCTATAGAGCCTTAACTTGTATGTGGAGAATAATGCATTTGAGTTGGTTGTGAGTTGAGTTCTCTGTAAAGGTATTAGCTTTTCCTTCTTCTTTTGCATAATGTGTAGTTTCCTAATGTAGATGAGTAACAAGAGCTCATGCGACCTATTTTTGAAACCAAAAGAAACCTTAAAAGGCAAATCGTTCATGCCACATGGACACCTATATGTTTTAGTGATATGATGTTGGGTGATTTATTTCTTTAAAACAACTCCTAATTCAGATTGTGATGCAACTGTATCAATGTGAAAAATTGTTGTATATAGAGAGGAGAAAATAAAATTCCATAACACATGGGATTTTTCGAGTATTGAAATCCTATAAGCTGACCATTGAAATGTTTTATGGCCTAAAGGGAAAGAAGAGCAGATGCTTGTGGGGCACATCATTATATGAATAATTTATTGACTCTTTCCTTGAGTACATCGTCATATGAAGTATGCTTTATTTTTTAGCTTATAAGAGATGATTTGACACTCCTTCGATATGTCTCTACTAGATCATACTTTTGAGTCTCATTGAGCTACTTTTTAGGTCATTCAAGGACATCAATAAAATTATATATCTTATGTTCTTTCATCTCCAAATAGTGTAGTTTTATGAGTGTCCCTAACCATGAAAATGCAATTTGTTGAGAGGCGTTGGCAAGTAAGGCTATAATATTTCTGTTAGTGATTGATGAAAACTCAAATTGGCGTGACTTGTTATCTTAGTTTGAATTATAATTGTTTTGTTAAGAAACATTATATTGATACACAATTGTTGGTTTCTTTCTATTGCACATTAGCATTGATTTATCTTTTTCCCCAGTGTTGGTTTATCTTTTCTTTTTGGTGATTTAGTGTTTGTTGGTGGTTCCTTTTGATCCTAGCACACACACTCTCTCTCTTGTGAATCTCGACAATGTGGTATTAGAGTGAGTATGAACCTCCCTCCAATTCATCATTATCTTCCCATGCTTTTCTTAGGGCATAAATTGTCTATAAAGGACAATTTTTTACTAGTGTTTTCCTAGAGTCTAATCTCTGCCTTGTAGTTATCCAAAAAGTTTTTGGCTAGAAACATTGCCCTAAAAGTTGTAGATCTAGGATTTTTGAACCATATTATTTAACATTGCTGAAGGTTTAGGCCCTCCATTAGGGCTCACTTCATTAATTGATTTATATTTTGACCTGCAAGAATCACCTACGGGCTACTAAAATAGTTTTCCAGATCATCTCTTCTTTCAGGGTTTACACGAGCATTGATTTCTTGTTGGTAGTATTGTGGATTTTAATCAACAAAAAGAGGGTATTTTTACGAGGATATGATTAGGTCATTCTCTCCATATAACAACATTGCCTTTGTAGCTATTTTTTTAGGCTACTTTTTGTTGACACGTTTGCGTTATTCTTGGACAAATAAGGTGCTACATTTGAGAGCCTTATTAGCTGGTTTGTTGGTATTATTTTTTTTACAAATATGATGGTTGATTTAGGGCTAATTTTATGTTATTTATAGGTGAGGGTGTTGTCTTGGTGTTTTTCTTTCTTATAAATCTTTAGTGCATCTTATGAAGGTGACTTTTCTAGAAGGAACCATCTTTTTCACTTCTTTTCATGAACATGTCTGGAGCTTTTGGTTGGTGGCATTGGTGCTAATTTGTGAGTGTGGAAATTTTCCACTGTTACAAATCCAACATAAGAGCCACGACTTGAGAGTTATGAGTGCCTACTATGAATTTTTGACTAGGAATTTAGAGGATGCAAAACTTGAAGAGGGCTCAATCGTTGGCATTACTAACTGGTTAACAAACACCAATGACTTATGTCTCATGAATACGTACAATCCAAAATGTCTTACAACTATTTATAACTTCAAAATTATGACTAAAGTATTGAAGTTTGAACTAGTCCATCTTAAATTTTGAAAAAAAAATCATAATTGTTAAATTCAAATTTTGATTGTGACATTATCATTATCACATTTGATATTATTTACATTTCTAAGTTGTTTTACATTTTTCTAGTGTCCAATTTTAATATTTTAAACCACACACTTGTAAGTGACACACGTATCCCCTTTGCAACCAAATTTCAAAATTTTTGCACAACACTCACATTAGCGTCCACACCTGCACCCACATATTCTAGCTACCTTGTAATATATATATTTATATATACTGTGTATAGTGTATACTATATAAAGTTATACGCTTTATACATAATATACTGTACCTATAAATTATTGTGATGTTATATAAATGCTACACCAAGTTACCCAATTTTCCAAGAAATTATTGAAAGGTGGTAACGTAATGGGAACACCATTTTTTGGGTGTTTCTATGCCCATGATGACAATTTGAAAAGAAACCACAATAAATAAAACCAAAACAAAAGAGACACGTAAAGGTTATGTGATTGTAATTTGATTTATGATCGATTACATACAAATGACTAATTTTGTGCCTCATATGGATTTGGATCCACTAAAGTTTTTCTTATGTGCATAATATGCATAGCGTAAGGGGGGCCTTTTCTAATGCTGAAACCCTCCGAACCTTGTTTCACATTCTATTATTTCTTGTTTCTCATTCTTGGTAACAATGAGATACTATAAACTACAATCCAAAATGTCTTACAACTGTTTATAACTTCAAAATTATGACTAAAGTATTGAAGTTTGAACTAGTCCGTCTTAAATTTTGAAAAATAAATCATAATTGCTAAATTCAAAATTTGATTGTGACAGTATCATTATCACATTTGATATTATTTACATTTCTAAGCTATTTTACATTTTTCTAGAGTCCAATTTTAATATTTTAAAACACACAATTGTAAGTGACACACTTATCCCTTTTGCAGCCAAATTTCAAAAATTTTGCACAACACTCACATTTGCGTCCACACCTGCACCCACATATTCTAGCTACCTTGTAAGATATATATTTATATATACTGTGTATAGTGTATACTATATAAAGTTATACACTCTATATATAATATACTGTACCTATAAATTATTGTGATGTTATCTAAATGCGACACCAATTTACCCAATTTTCCAAGAAATTATTGAGAGGTGGTAACGTAATGGGAACACCATTTTTTGGGTGTTTCTTTGCCCATGATGACAATTTGAAAAGCAACCACAATAAAGAAAAACAAAACAAAAGAGACACGTAAAGGTTATGTGATTGTAATTTGATTTATGAGCAATTACATACAAATGACTAATTTTGTGCCTCATATGGATTTGGATCCACTAAATTTTTTCTTATGTGCAAAATATGCATAGCGTAAGGGGGGCCTTTTCTAATGTTGAAACCCTCCGACCCTTGTTTCACATTCTATTGTTTCTTGTTTCTCATCCTTGGTAACAATGAGATATTATATACTACAATCCAAATTGTCTTACAACTATTTATAACTTCAAAATTATGACTAAAGTATTGAAGTTTGAACTAGTCCATCTTAAATTTTGAAAAATAAATCATAATTGTTAAATTCAAAATTTGATTGTGACATTATCATTATCACATTTGATATTATTTACATTTCTAAGTTGTTTTACATTTTTCTAGTGTCCAATTTTAATATTTTAAACCACACACTTGTAAGTGACACACTTATCCCTTTTGCAACCAAATTTCAAAAATTTTGCACAACACTCACACTTGCGTCCACACTTGCACCCACATATTCTAGCTACCTTGTAAGATATATATTTATATATACTGTGTATAGTGTATACTATATAAAGTTATACACTCTATACATAATATATTGTACCTATAAATTATTGTGATGTTATCTAAATGCTACACCAAGTTACCCAATTTTCCAAGAAATTATTGAGAGGTGGTAACGTAATGGGAACACCATTTTTTGGGTGTTTCTCTACCCATGATGACAATTTGAAAAGCAACCACAATAAAGAAAAACAAAACAAAAGAGACACGTAAAGGTTCTGTGATTTTAATTTGATTTATGATCGATTACATACAAATGACTAATTTTGTGCCTCATATGGATTTGGATCCACTAAAGTTTTTCTTATGTACATAATATGCATAGCGTAAGGGGGGCCTTTTCTAATGCTGAAACCCTCCGAACCTTGTTTCACATTTTATTATTTCTTGTTTCTCATTCTTGATAACAATGAGATACTCTATACTACAATCCAAAATGTCTTACAACTATTTATAACTTCAAAATTATGACTAAATTATTGAAGTTTGAACTAGTCCATCTTAAATTTTGAAAAATAAATCATAATTGTTAAATTCAAAATTTGATTGTGACATTATCATTATCACATTTGATATTATTTACATTTCTAAGTTGTTTTACATTTTTCTAGTGTCCACTTTTAATATTTTAAACCACACACTTGTCCCTTTTGCAACCAAATTTCAAAATTTTTGCACAACACTCACACTTGCATCCACTGCACCCACATATTCTAGCTACCTTGTAAGATATATATTTATATATACTGTGTATAGTGTATACTATATAAAGTTATACACTCTATACATAATTTACTGTACTTGTAAATTATTGTGATGTTATCTAAATGCTACACCAAGTTACCCAATTTTCCAAGAAATTATTGAGAGGTGGTAACATAATGGGAACACCATTTTTTGGATGTTTCTTTGCCCATGATGACAATTTGAAAAGCAACCACAATAAAGAAAAACAAAACAAAAGAGACACGTAAAGGTTATGTGATTGTAATTTGATTTATGATTGATTACATACAAATGACAACTTTTGTGCCTCATATGGATTTAGATCCACTAAAGTTTTTCTTATGTGCATAATATGCATAGCGTAAGGGGGGCCTTTTCTGATGCTGAAACCCTCTGAACCTTGTTTCACATTCTATTGTTTCTTGTTTCTCATTCCTGGTAACAATGAGGTACTATATACTACAATCCAAAATGTCTTACAACTATTTATAACTTCAAAATTATGACTAAAGTATTGAAGTTTGAATTAGTCCATCTTAAATTTTAAGAAATAAATCATAATTGTTAAATTCATTATTTGATTGTGACATTATCATTATCACATTTGATATTATTTACATTTCTAAGTTGTTTTACATTTTTCTAGTGTCCAATTTTAATATTTTAAGCCACACACTTGTAAGTGACACACTTATCCCTTTTGCAGCCAAATTTCAAAAATTTTGCACAACACTCACATTTGCGTCCACACTTGCACCCACATATTCTAGCTACCTTGTAAGATATATATTTATATATACTATGTATAGTGTATACTATATAAAGTTATACACTCTATACATAATATATTGTACCTATAAATTATTGTGATGTTATCTAAATGCTACACCAATTTACCCAATTTTCCAAGAAATTATTGAGAGGTGGTAACGTAATGGGAACACCATTTTTTGGGTGTTTCTTTGCCCATGATGAGATACTATATAGTACAATCCAAAATGTCTTACAACTATTTATAACTTGAAAATTATGACTAAAGTATTGAAGTTTGAACTAGTCCATCTTAAATTTTGAAAAATAAATCATAATTGTTAAATTCAAAATTTGATTGTGACATTATCATTATCACATTTGATATTATTTACATTTCTAAGTTGTTTTACATTTTTCTTATGTGCGTAATATGCATAGCGTAAGGGGGGCCTTTTCTAATGCTGAAACCCTCTGACCCTTGTTTCACATTCTATTATTTCTTGTTTCTCATTCTTGGTAACAATGAGATACTATATACTACAATCCAAAATGTCTTACAACTATTTATAACTTCAAAATTATGACTAAAGTATTGAAGTTTGAGCTAGTCTATCTTAAATTTTGAAAAATAAATCATAATTGTTAAATTCAAAATTTGATTGTGACATTATCATTATCACATTTGATATTATTTACATTTCTAAGTTTTTCCACATTTTTCTAGTGTCCAATTTTATTATTTTAAACCACACACTTGTAAGTGACACACTTATCCCTTTTGCAACCAAATTTCAAAAATTTTGCACAACACTCACACTTACGTCCACACCTGCACCCACATATTCTAGCTACCTTGTAAGATATATATTTATATATATTGTGTATAGTGTATACTATATAAAGTTATACGCTCTATACATAATATATAGTACCTATAAATTATTGTGATGTTATCTAAATGCTACACCAAGTTACCCAATTTTCCAATAAATTATCGAGAGGTGGTAATGTAATGGGAACACCATTTTTTGGGTGTTTCTCTGCCCGTGATAACAATTTGAAAAGCAATCACAATAAAGAAAAACAAAACAAAAGAGACACGTAAAGGTTATGTGATTGTGATTTGATTTATGATCGATTACATACAAATGACTAATTTTGTGCCTCATATGGATTTAGATACACTAAAGTTTTTCTTATGTGCAAAATATGCATAGCGTAAGGGGGGGCTTTTCTAATGTTGAAACCCTCCGAACCTTGTTTCACATTCTATTGTTTCTTGTTTCTCATTCTTGCTAACAATGAGATACTATATACTACAATCCAAAATGTCTTACAACTATTTATAACTTCAAAATTATGACTAAAGTATTGAAGTTTGAACTAGTCCATCTTAAATTTTGAAAAATAAATCATAATTGTTAAATTCAAAATTTGATTGTGACATTATCATTATCACATTTGATATTATTTACATTTCTAAGTTGTTTTACATTTTTCTAGTGTTCACTTTTAATATTTTAAACCACACACTTATCGCTTTTGCAGCCAAATTTCAAAATTTTTGCACAACACTCACACTTGCGTCCACTGCACCCACATATTCTAGCTACCTTGTAAGATATATATTTATATATACTGTGTATAGTGTATACTATATAAAGTTATACACTCTATACATAATATACTGTATCTATAAATTATTGTGATGTTATCTAAATGCTACACCAAGTTACCCAATTTTCTAAGAAATTATTGAGAGGTGGTAATGTAATGGGAACACCATTTTTTTGGTGTTTCTTTGCCCATGATGACAATTTGAAAAGAAACCACAATAAAGAAAAACAAAACAAAAGAGACACGTAAAGGTTATGTGATTGTAATTTGATTTATGATCGGTTACATACAAATGATTAATTTTGTGCCTCATATGGATTTGGATCCACTAAAGTTTTTCTTATGTGCATAATATGCATAGCATAAGGGGGGCCTTTTCTAATGCTGAAACCCTCCGACCCATGGTTTTCTTAGGGCATAAATTGTCTATTAAGGAAAACTTTTTACTAGTGTTTTCCTAGAGTCAATCTCTGCCTTGTAGTTATCCAAAAGGTTTTTGGCTAGAAACATTGCCCTAAAAGTTGTAGATCTAGGATTTTTGAACCATATTATTTAACATTGCCTAAGGTTTAGGCCCTCCGTTAGGGCTCACTTCATTAATTGATTTATATTTTGACCTGCAAGAATCACCTACGGGCTACTAAAATAGTTTACTAGATCATCTCTTCTTTCAGGGTTTACACAAGCATTGATTTCTTGTTGGTAGTATTGTGGAGTTTAATCAATAACAAGAGGGTATTTTTACGAGGATATGATTAGGTCATTCTCTCCATATAACAACATTGCCTTTGTAGCTATTTTTTTAGGCTACTTTTTGTTGACACGTTTGCGTTTTTCTTAGCCAAATAAGGTGATACTTTTGAGAGCCTTATTAGCTGGTTTGTTGGTATTATTTTTTTTACAAATATGATGGTTGATTTAGGGCTAATTTCATGTTATTTATAGGTGAGGGTGTTGTCTTGGTGTTTTTCTTGCTTGTAAATCTTTAGTGCATCTTATGAAGGTGGCTTTTCTAGAAGGAACCATCTTCTTCACTTCTTTTCAGGAACATGTATGGAGCTTTTGGTTGGTGGCATTAGTGCTAATTTGTGAGTGTGGAAATTTTCCACTGTTACAAATCCAACATAAGAGCCACGACTTGAGAGTTATGAGTGCCTATTATGAATTTTTGACTAGGAATTTAGAGGATGCAAAACTTGAAGAGGGCTCAATGGTTGGCATTACTAACTGTTTAACAAACACCAATGATTTATGTCTCATGAATAAGTACAATCCAACATGTCTTACAACTATTTATAACTTCAAAATTATGACTAAAATATTGAAGTTTGAACTAGTCCATCTTAACTTTTGAAAAAAAGTTCATAATTGTTAAATTCAAATTTTGATTGTGACATTATCATTATCACATTTGATATTATTTACATTTCTAAGTTGTTTTACATTTTTCTAGTGTCCAATTTTAATATTTTAAACCACACTTATCCCCGTTGCAACCAAATTTCAAAAATTTTGCACAAGACTCACACTAGCGTCCACACTTGCACCCACATATTCTAGCTACCTTGTAAGATATATATTTATGTATACTGTGTATAATGTATACTATATAAAGTTATACACTCTATACATAATTTACTGTACCTGTAAATTATTGTGATTTTATCTAAATGCTACACCAAGTTACCCAATTTTCCAAGAAATTATTGAGAGGTGGTAACGTAATGGGAACACCATTTTTTGGGTGTTTCTATGCCCATGATGACAATTTGAAAAGCAACCACAATAAAGAAAAACAAAACAAAAGAGACACATAAAGGTTATGTGATTGTAATTTGATTTATGATCGATTACATACAAATGACTAATTTTGTGCCTCATATGGATTTGGATCCACTAAAGTTTTTCTTATGTGCATAATATGCATAGCATAAGGGGGGCCTTTTCTAATGCTGAAACCCTCCAAACCTTGTTTCGCATTCTATTATTTTTTGTTTCTCATTCTTGGTAACAATGAGATACTATATACTACAATCCAAAATGTGTTACAACTATTTATAACTTCAAAATTATGACTAAAGTATTGAAGTTTGAACTAGTCCATCTTAAATTTTGAAAAATATATCATAATTGTTAAATTAAAAATTTGATTGTGACATTATCATTATCACATTTGGTATTATTTACATTGCTAAGTTGTTTTACATTTTTCTAGTGTCCAATTTTAATATTTTAAACCACACACTTGTAAGTGACACACTTATCCCTTTTGCAGCCAAATTTCAAAAAATTTGCACAACACTCATGTTTGCGTCCACACCTGCACCCACATATTCTAGCTACCTTGTAAGACATATATTTATATATACTGTGTATAGTGTATACTATATAAAGTTATACACTCTATACATAATATACTGTACCTATAAATTATTGTGATGTTATCTAAATGCTACACCAATTTACCCAATTTTCCAAGAAATTATTGAGAGGTGGTAACGTAATGGGAACAACATTTTTTGGGTGTTTCTTTGCGGATGATGACAATTTGAAAAGCAACCACAATAAAGAAAAACAAAATAAAAGAGACACGTAAAGGTTATGTGATTGTAATTTGATTTATGATCAATTACATACAAATGACTAATTTTGTGCCTCATATGTATTTGGATCCACTAAAGTTTTTCTTATGTACATAATATGCATAGCGTAAGGGGGGCCTTTTCTAATGTTGAAACCCTCCGATCTTTGTTTCACATTCTATTGTTTCTTGTTTCTCATTCTTGGTAACAATGAGATACTATATACTACAATCCAAAATGTCTTACAACTATTTATAACTTCAAAATTATGACTAAAGTTTTTAAGTTTGAACTAGTCCATCTAAACTTTCGAAAAATAAATCATAATTGTTAAATTCAAAATTTGATTGTGACATTATCATTATCACATTTGATATTATTTACATTTCTAAGTTGTTTTACATTTTTCTAGTGTCCAATTTTAATATTTTAAACCACACACTTGTAAGTGACACACTTATCCCTTTTGCAACCAAATTTCAAAAATTTTGCACAACACTCACACTTCCGTCCACACCTGCACCCACATATTCTAGCTACCTTGTAAGATATATATTTATATATACTGTGTATAGTGTATACTATATAAAGTTATACACTCTCTACATATTATATTGTACCTATAAATTATTGTGATGTTATCTAAATGCTACACCAAGTTACCCAATTTTCCAAGAAATTATCGAGAGGTGGTAATGTAATGGAAACACCATTTTTTGGGTGTTTCTTTGCCCATGATGACAATTTGAAAAACAACCACAATAAAGAAAAACAAAACAAAAGAGACACGTAAAGGTTATGTGATTGTAATTTGATTTATGATCGATTACATACAAATGACTAATTTTGTGCCTCATATGGATTTGGATCCACTAAATTTTTTCTTATGTGCATAATATGCATAGCGTAAGGGGGGCCTTTTCTAATGCTGAAACCCTCTGAACCTTGTTTCAAATTTTGTTGTTTATTGTTTCTCATTCTTGGTAACAATCATATACTATATACTACAATCCAAAATGTCTGACAACTATTTATAACTTCAAAATTATGACTAAAGTATTGAAGTTTGAACTAGTCCATCTTAAATTTTGAAAAACAAATCATAATTGCTAAATTCAAAATTTGATTGTGACATTATCATTATCACATTTGATATTATTTACATTTCTAAGTTGTTTTACATTTTTCTACTATCCAATTTTAATATTTTAAACCACACACTTGTAAGTGACACACTTATCCCTTTTGCAACCAAATTTCAAAAATTTTGCGCAACACTCACACTTGTGTCCATACCTGCACCCACATATTCTAGCTACCTTGTAAGATATATATTTATATATACTGTGTATAGTGTATACTATATAAAGTTATACACTCTATACATAATATACTGTACCTATAAATTATTGTGATGTTATCTAAATGCTACACCAAGTTACCCAATTTTCCAAGAAATTATCAAGTGGTGGAAACGTAATGGGAACACCATTTTTTGGGTGCTTCTCTCCCCATGATGACAACTTAAAAAACAACCATAATAAAGATAAACAAAACAAAAGAGACACATAAAGGTTATGCGATTGTAATTTGATTTATGATTGATTACATAGAGATGACTAATTTTGTGCCTCATATGGATTTGGATTCACTAAATTTTTTCTTATGTGCATAATATGCACAGCGTAAGGGGGGCCTTTTCTAATGCTGAAACCCTCCAACTCTTGTTTCACATTCTATTGTTTCTTGTTTCTCATTCTTGGTAACGATGAGATACTGTATACACACCATATTGTTAATATGGTATACTATATAGATAGTATACCGTGTACATTATATATTATATTGTATACAATACATATTCATAATCTTTATCTCTAAAATATAATAAATAAAAGGAACATACAAATCAATTCAATTATTTGTTTTTTTAATTTTCTAAAAGGATAGGGCATAAAATTACTTTGACTTGTTTGCAGAATATATCTTGTACATATGTTTGAGCCCATACCGAGTATGGATCTTGTGTAAATTTGACTCATATCCCTTGGATCTTGTGTAAATTTGATTATATTATGTAAATCTTAGGATAGGCCATATTAATCAATCTACTTTTGAGTTTTATTGATAACATTCAATAATTTTATTTTGGGGGTCATCTTATATGACCCATAACATCTCCTTTGACATATTTCAAATATACAAATGTTATAGCATATTCGAGACAAAGACATTTGATTTTAAGACTATGAAAATTTTATTGTTAAGTGTTCCATGCAATTTCAAATCAAAATTTAGAATTAAATAAAACATTTATGTATTACTCTGACATCACTTGCTTTTTTTAATATAACTTTTAGTGACGAAAAACTTAAAAACCCAAAATACCAATGTTTTTTTATTTTTATTTTGTATTACAAGCAAACCAACTATTTTTTTTTTGTTTTGTATTACTAGAGAACCGAGATTGATCCTCACCCTTCTCTACCCTAACCTCTTTTGAGCGTTGCTAAATGGAAAATATTTGAATTCTTTTGTACGGCAAGCTCTGCGATCTCTAACGTTCATATATGTAATTTGAATTTTAGTTTGACTGATTGGTCACTTTTTCTCCGGAGACTAAGCCAGCCACACATTTTAAAAAAAATTGCAGAATGGACGGTCGGGATTGGGCTCATTTCCTCTAGTGCGGATCAATATTTGCAAGTTCCCTGTCCTTTCATACACGACGGGCAATAGCCAGTGGGGCGTCTTCATACCACCGGCACAGGCAGGGTCAGGGGCAGCGGCAGCAGCTGGTGGACTCCCGCTTTCTCCGTATTTTGAAAGTTAGAGCTTCTGCGGGAGTAAACCCTAGGGAACAATTGGTGGAGCGGAGAGGACCATCATCATCTTCCCTGGCATTGAGTTATACTGTTTACTTTAATGGATTGGTTACGTTCCTACTTCCCCTGACGCAGTAGTTCGTTTCGCGTTTGCAGTTGTTCAATTTGACCACGTCCTGTTTGCGTCACAATTGTTCGATTTTAAGCCAGAAACCCGACTTTTTTGGATTCTGCAGACTCCTCTGTTGAAGTGAAGCCAGGCATTGTCGAAAACAAAATTTGGGCGCAAGGTGGTTTGGTTTTACCAGAGGGTTTGCTCTTATGTTTTTGGCTCTGAGTTCGAGCCAGGAAGCATTCCTCTCTAGAAAAGGGGGCTTTTACATTTGTTTTTGGGTCAGGAAGGTTATTTACATTTAGATGATTGCAGTTTGAGGGGTTGAACATGGATCTGGCTGTTTGAAAGAACGGATGCCAGAATGAGAATGCTGCGGTGGTTGATGAAGGAAAGAAACCCTAGCTTTTGCTTCTCTAATCGTAATACCTGAATTTTTAAGGTTTTTTTGGAAAGACTTTTAAGTCATGATGAAGACCAGGAATGGAGTCCTCAGCACTCGAAGCCGCGCAGAGGCTTGTCGGGAATCCGTGAGTAGAAATTGCGTTTCCTCTTCCTGTAAACTTTCCATGTCCGTAATAATGTTTAAATTACTACCGAGAAAACCAGAAATGCGACATTTACTTCATAGAAAACTGCATAATTATTTCCACAGGAACTGAAAAAATCCTTTCAACAAACGAAAAAAATTGGGACACTAAAGAAAATATATAAGCGATAGATGCAAACAACGCTAACCTAGACTTCAACTCTGGTTCCTGTGTTTTACCAAAAAGCCCTGGTTTAATGTCAGGGAAGCCTGTTTGATATCTTTACTATAAAAATGCGATTTCTGTGAAGCCTTTGCGATACTGTCTACTTCCGGAGAGAGATAATTTTTGCTTACTTCTCTCGGAATTTTTTTTATTTCTCTGAATATTTTTGCAATTAAATTTCTACATATTGAGCGACTCTGTGCAAAGTGTGACATTTTGACTTAAACCTAGGGATATTATGATGATTCTAGAAGAGGAGGTTTTATGAGAAAGCATGGCAGAACCAGTGACAGACCGATAACATAATCCACATAAGAAATGTTGGGCGCGCAACAAGAGGAAATTAGGTTTCCGATTTTCCTTTTGGGTGTTCTAATACCGTGATCAAAATAGCTTATGCAACAATGTTTAAAACCTGGATGTAGAGTCAAGCTTGTGCAAATGGTAAAGCCTGCTTTCTCTTTTTAAGAAAATGTAGAAATATTCATTCGTCTCTTATATGTGCTTGCCAGAAGGAGAATATTCCCCTTGGTCCACCTGAAAAGAAAAGGAAGTTGTTTTTAAGAGATGACTATCCAAAACAAACACCTGCACTAAAATATAATGGCCGCGAGGCATTATCTGTTCTTTCCACTAAGCAACCAGTGGAAGAATCAGTTCAAGCTGTTAGTGTAAATGGACTAGAGGAGTGCGAGGAAACTTTAATGACCACAAGTGAAGTGGAGGCTTTGGTCAACATGAAGATGGCAGGAAAAGCAAAGACTGATGCAAAGGTACTGTGTTACCACAAAAAAATATTATCTTACCTTATTATGTAGAAAGATGTGTCAATTTCTGGCTGATACAATCCCCACAAGCATAAAATTTTTGATGCTTAACAGGGTAGAATAGATCAAATGATGGATTACATCAAGAAGCTCCGAGCTTGTGCCCGGCAATTTCTTCAAAAGGAGGCTGGATATATTCTTCAGAAAGAGCAGCTCATGGATCAGATAGAACAACAGAGAAGAAAGCAAGAAGAAATTGGTAAATAAGATTTGCGACATTTTACACTTGCTTTGTTGGGAAAAGTTGCTAAATAGTAAATAGTAAAAATATGTTTCTGATCGTATTGAATTTCCTAAGCAAGAAATGTATGTAACTAATTTAGGAGAGAAAAATGTCCTCTCGGAAGAAATAAATATTGTTAGAATTTTCTGCTGGAACATTTTTGGCTAGTAATCATGGGAATGAGTTATGTTTTCTGCTACCTACTGGTAACTCTCACTTTTGTTAATATTGTTGTGAACAACTCTCTTGAAGATATTGTGCAAGTAGTGAGTTGGTATTGTGTTCTTGATAGTTTCATTGCATTGTCCAGTTTCTGCAATGAAGTTTGAGAAAGAAAAGTTAGAGGATGATCTCACACAGCTAAAAATAAGATGCTCTACTCTTGAGGCAGACCTTGGAACAACCAATTCAGAAAAAAAGGTAGTTTAATTTGTTCGTTTTTACCCTCTTCCTTTTTAGTCTTATTAGAGTTAATTACAATTTTCTGTTTTTCTGGCCCATTGATTTCTTACTGGGTTATGTTAAGTGCCTAACCGAGATATTCTTGTTGCTAGGAACTTCTGTTGGTGCATGAAAAGGATTCAGAGGCATTGCGTATTGCTGGAGAAGAAAACTCAAAGCTTTCCAACCATATAGACAAACTCAAGGATGAACTTTCAACTTCAATTGAACAAGTACGTAAACTTTTTTATGTTTCTTCTTCTCTTTACATGTTCTGATACACAAGAAGTTGAATTTTCATGATTTTAGCTTATCCTTTTGACAATCACGTTGACTCACTTTTGCCTGTTCTTGCCAGATCAAATCTTTAAATGATATTAACAAACGGCTAACAGAATATAACACAAGTCTTCAAGTGTACAACAGCAAGTTGCAGACTGATGCTGCTGCTGCTACAGAAGAGAATATGAAGACAAAGCAAGAAAAAGCTGCTATTGTAGAAACTCTTAGTGCTGTAAGGGGCAGTGCTGCTGCTTTCCAGACACAGCTAGAAAGTGCTAAGGCAAGTATATGATGGGTCTGACAATATCTGCCAGGCAAGCTGTAGTATGGTGAAACTCATTCACCTTTCTATATAATGCTTGAAGGCAATAGTGATTGCATATGATCCATTAAAGATTGCTTCTGTTCCATTGCGTAGATGGCTTTATACATAAGAATGCTGATGAACACTCTTCTTACTTGAGCAGGAATCCCTTCTTGAAGGAACAAAACAGCGGAATGCCTTGAATGAAGAGCTAGAGAGGGTGCATGGAGAACTTCAACATGTTATAGAAGACAGAGATCAATGCATGAGCCAAATCCAGGCTCTCACAGAAGATAATGCAAGGTTTAAAGAATTCACAGGAAAATCAACAAGTGAACTTCAGATCCTTGCTACCAAAGCAACTGCACTTGAGGTAATTGTTTTAGATTACTCTTCACTGAAAGCCATTAAGTGAGCTCCTTAAATTGTTAATTGAGCTACTGCAGAATCTGGTAAATGCTGTTGTAATATATGTAGTCAATTGGATGTTTTTTCTATAGCTTTAGATAATTCAACTTATTATTGGCTGCGACAACATTTGTAGGAAAGCTATATGTCTCAAGCAGAGCAAATCAAATCCTTGCGTCAGCAACTTGATGTGGCAAATCAGAAATTGAAGGTTGGGGTCAAATTTTACTGCCTCGAAGAAAATGCAGTTAGCTTTTTTTTTTCTTTGAGATCTGGAGATGTACTTTTCGGTTTCCCATCATGGCATTTTTTCCATGTGGCGTGACAAGGATATTTCATTATCACATTTGGATTTTTTGGAGGTTTTGTATGACATCTGTAAATGGTTATCTCAAGTGCAGATGGCAGATGCTTCTTTTGAACAACAGAAACAAGAGGGGGCTGGATACTTGTCAACAGTTAAGGACTTGCAGGCACGACTTGCAGAAGCAGAGCATCAACTACATGAAGGGGAGCTTCTCCGACGGAAGTTGCATAACACAATTCAGGTAGTTAGTACTAATATTACTAACATTGTAAATATAATTGCACTTATCTTTGTTTGATGCCAGATCTAAGCTCTGAGTATGCTTGTCACAGTATTGGTTGGGCAAGTTTTACTCCTTAAATCCCCCTCTTGTTTTCTTGACTAGCTGTTGGTTGTTTCTTTTTTAAACATTTACCTTCATTCCCTGTTATTTTCTTGGCAGATGGTTTATTTCCGTCATTAATATATCCTGATTCCTTGCTCTTTTATTACCTGATTATTTGTTTGTCAATAACTGTATATGACGATAAGTTTGAACTTCAAACTTATACATATTGAATTATAATCTGTTTATTAAAATAATTTGTGAAGTTGAAGCTGATGATGAAGAATTTCTGAGATCTCAGAGCTGGTCTGAATTGCAAAATCACGCTTTTTGAATTTCACAAGGCTATTTTCTGTTTTTTGAAGATTCCTGTAATTCTGCTTTTGATATATGTAGATTATCCAATGACCACGTTCAGTGTTTTGACTGGCTATAAATGCAGTAAACGCTATCTAGGACATGCTTTAATTATGATGCTGATATTATAGTCTTATTATCTCGAGCAAAACTATTCTGTATTGTTTTAAAATTCAGTAAACCCTTGTTGATATCTCTAGGATATGTGCCCACATTTCATTCTAAGTTCCCATTATTTGGTTCAAGCTTGAACGCATAATGCAGGACTTGGGTATGTTTTGATATATTTAGACCATGTATCCTGATGAAATTTGCCAGTCAAGCATCTATCGAGTTTAAGAAGTTTTTCCCAGTCAAATACGCATCAGGTTTAAAATACTTCAGAATTTACTCTCTATAACAGTCTCAGTTCACTACTGAACTTGCATAATTTGTATTTCCTCACAGGAACTTAAAGGAAATATTAGAGTGTTCTGTAGAGTGCGGCCAGTGCTTCCTGATGACGAAGAATCTGGTTCAGAGATTCCTGTGGTTGAATATCCTAATTCAATGGAATTGCAAGGCCGTGCTATTGAGTTAATTCAGCCACAACAAGGTGTTTCCTTAGCTTATGATGCCTTCTGCGCTTTCTCCACTTATATATAATATTGTTTGAAGACTAAATAGTTTTGTTACTTCTATTTTCAGGACAAAAGTATTCTTTTTCATTTGATAAAGTTTTTGGTCCCGACGTTACCCAAGAAGATGTATTTGTTGACATATCTCAACTTGTACAGAGTGCATTGGATGGCTACAAGGTGAAATGGATTTTTGGTTTATGCTATAGACTACTTTGCGTTAATTTTATTTAGTTGCACTTTTAATTGTCACTTTTTATGATATATGTATCCGTTATATGTTATGACTTATGACCTTTTGAAGATTATAGAGTATTCTTTCATAGTTTTGGTTTAAACTTAAAGTCACTTTAGATAACTGATTAATTAAATGATGTCTGCTTGTTTCAGTTATGTAATGGATTACAAAAATGATGTTGCTTTTTGACATGCATATGTATGAACCCATGGTTTAGCTCTCCTCATATCAGGATATTTTATCTTGATGTCAAATAGAAATCATGGCGTAAAGTGGATATTTTCTACTGTTCATGTTATGTTAAATATAAAGTTCCTACATGCAAGGAACTGTTATTATTATTATTATATCTTCATGAAATACACATTCCAGGGAAACCTATCAGGCATTTCTCCTCATTCCATGGATGTTACCCAGGGTAAATTGGGTTTTACAGAAGCTTGAGGTTTCCCAACACAGTGCTTAAGGCTGTGACAACAATATACACATTAAGAACTCATCCTCTCACTTGTGGGAATTGAACTTGGAGGGGAGGATAACAATCCTCATAACTGCTTGGGCTAGACCCAATTGACTGTAAGGAACCATTATATTGTATGCATCTGGTACTATTATCATAACATACATTTTGACAGCTTAGACAAAAATTTAAATATGAAAGTGTATGTAAATGCTATGCTAGTATAAAGATTTTGATTTTATAAAGCTAAATGCTTTGAAATTTTGAGAAAAACATTATATGCAATGCCAAAATTTGATTATGATTTATGTCTAGATTTGAGATGCCAAGATAAATAATAATGAAAATGTTTATAGTAATATTAATGAGAACCCCCTAATTTCTACATGTGTCTTATTGCATCCAAAATCGACTCAACCTCAAGGACTCCCATTTAATGGGCATTTTGTTGACTGTAACATCAAGCACACCTTCGAGTTTTTTGAACTTCCTTTGCTTACTGCTCTAGTAACTATACAACTTGGCTTTGATTTGTGTAAGTAAATCAACAAGATGCCCTTGTTGTACACCTTTTCTTTGAGGTATGATGATGTACCTTTATGGAATATTGGATTTTTTGTCAGTTTGATCACACTTTTATTGTAAACTTCACCTTTGTTCTTTTTATTCAAATTGTGTCAAATGATATATTTATAGTGGCTATGTACTTAGCCTCTATGGATCATAGTACAATTGTTTATTATAATTTGTTTCCCCATGAAATACCAATGTTTCACCAAGTTTTTGGGATTTGGGAGATTGCGGGAAAGGGGAACACAAATGGGGGATGTGTAAGAGTCAGATTGCTAGAGTCACCCCCTAATTTTTAGGGAAATTCATGGTGGGATGGGGGGTGTCAAGATCCCTAGCATAAAGGGCTCCATCTCTGTAACTATAAAAAAATAAAAATCCTATCATATGCAAACTATGCAAACTGTGTACTACATATGCCAACTATGATAACTTAATTGTTGTGTGGGCTAGGCCTCTTATGCCACTTGCCTTCTTAGGGTTTTTTGGGAGAAAATCATGGGGTGATGCCAAAGTGTTCCACTTGTTGGAAGGGGGCACCCAAAAGCCCCTCATTTTGCAAACATGTCCTGTACGTTGGTGAAACGTTTCACTGTGCATTTTTCCTAGCGCCCTTAGACCCTATGGGACATGTCCCCATGGAACAATGGGAATTACACTTGATCCTAAGTTGAAAGCATACCTGAATTTGTTCCATCCACCAACCAAAAATTGTCTTTCTTTAAAAAATCAAGATTTATGATAGAAAGCTCCCATTACATATGTTAAGATCCTTTTTGTTTCTTTGTGATGCTCCACTGGTTTTTTTGAGTTCTTTCCAACGATGGCTCATTCAAGCAAAGTTCCATCCTCAATTTGTCTGCAACACGTAAATTACAGTGATGAGGCAGATGCATTGATTAAGATGCAATAGATGGATTTTGTGGAGGAGTGAGCTGTAGTAGCAACATTGTTCCACAGAATGCACCCCTAAGGGTGGGGGGTGTGCTCCCCACGTTTTCCATGCTCTCGGGATGGGGGGACATTTGGGTAAATGTCCTCCTTTTTGGGAAACTTGGGGAGATGAGATGCAAGGGGAAATGTTTCCCAATGTGGGGTGGCACATTTCCCCAAAATCGGTGGTTGTGCCCCCCACCTCAAAAAGGGCTGGGCATCTCCCTGAATTTTGCCTAAAAACAATAACTAGTGGGGAAGCCTAACATTTAACTATAGGGCCCCACTATTGCTATGTAATTTATGGTAATGTTAAATTCTTAAAGTGAAAGTGACATTCTCCTTTATCTTTCATTTTCATCGTCCTTTAACTGTCATTTTCATCCTCTATATTTCATTTCCTTTCTTTCGTTTTCATACTTTTATTTAAATTTTTAACATTACCATTAATTGTTTCACGATGTTTGATAGTGGTTCCAACCTCACTGGATTTCACATGGAGAAAGTAAAATTTTAGATCCCACTCAAAATCCGGTAGACTTAACAATTTTCAGGATTGTGGGGATTGCAATGTTTCCATTGGATTCTATAATGTATGAGAGTATGAAGCTAGCATTTAATCAAGAGCACTAAGCCCTCTATGTACCTTGATGTTGGTGGCATTGATTGTTGAATTCCTTCGTCAATTTGACTTGTTAAGCTTTTTCTATCTTATTTTAATGCTCAGAGGGTGATATTAATGATAAGGATCCGAACACATGCATTGATTTTGTCGATTCATTTTTGGCTATGAAGCACGAGTTTGTGAACTCGAGGGTGGGGTTTGCTAATCTGAGCGGGGTTCTCGTCCCCACGAACCAGGTGTTGTAGCAAGTACTTCCCAGACGAACTTGTATGAACCTGGTACTTCCCATAAGAACTCGGTATTCAATAACCAAACACATGCATTGATTTTGTTGATATGTAGGTATTTGTTGTAGCGTGATATTTGTCGATTCATTTTGGCTATGAAGCACGAGTTTTTGAACTCGAGGGTGGGGTTTGCTAATCTGACCCAGGTTCTCGTCCCCACGAACCAGGTGTTGGAGCAAGTACTTCCCAGACGAACCTATATGAACTTGGTACTTCCCATAAGAACCCGATATTCAATAACCAAGGTTTGAGTTAGTTTGCATACGTCGAACCTCAACAATGGGTGTGTGAACCCCAACAATGGGTGCATGATGGGTTCTTGAGTGCGTGATGGGTTCTTGACTTAGTATGCATTCATGGTACACTTTGTCTTGTATCGTGTAAAGACCCATGGTACATGGAGGATCCTTTCAAGAGATGGGACCAATACACAAATGATGCTATATTTGTGGACGAGGAGATACAACCAAATGGTCTTATTGAGCTACCTCTAGTTACTATGGATGATCAGGAGGCTCTAGATGAGAGTGATCCCTCCCTAAAGAGCTTTTTGATTGAAGATCTTAGTGATGTTGATGACATGGATACTGATGACATGGCTTAAGGAAGCCTAATCTTGTTCATTGTTCAATTTCGCCTTTTTTGGAATTTTGAAAATTTGAAATTTCTATTTCATGTTTGGAAATGTCTTAGGGCAAATTTTGAATGTAGTATGACAATGGACATATACTTATGATTCTAATATCTATTATCATGATTCACATGAATATGTAAATTGCAATTTCCACTTGATATCAAATTTGAAATTCAAAGTGAATGTTCATGTTTAAGTCTTTAAATGATTTATTTTTCTTGTTGTATTTCAAAATTCATATATATTATAATTATAAAATATATAATATATATAAATTATAATATACCCCTGACGAACCCACGTACTCTGTTTCAAAAAGTGATGCACTCGTCCCCTAACCCATGTTTCCTGGCAACATAGATTTTTGGTTCAAAGAGGGACTGCACTCAGTGCTATATTGGTTATATGCACCCTCACTTGCCATATATATGAAAAAATTCCTATATTTGTGTATAATGGTTTGGATTCATATGGATGCACATGAATATTTAAGTATTTTGTTTTTGCAAAATTTGAATATTTATGTATTTTTTGGTTGACTGGATGTTTGGTCAAAGCTTCTTACAGGTTCCTAGCCTTGGGGTTGATTGATTTGATGACTGACTTGGTTCTGATAACATTGGTTCATTGTCCATTGTTCATTTTCAGTTTCAACTTTTAAGTCTTGGCTCTAGAAATTGATGCCGTTTTACTATTTTTGAGTTTGAGTAATTTCAATTTACCATTCTAGTCTTTAGACTTTAGTATCTACTATTTTTTCTCAGTACTCATCAGATTCTAGAATAATGAATGGTGTATTTAAATCAATAGAAATATATTTCTATTTCTATTTCATTGAATCATCTGTGATGTATGAATCAATTTTTTCCATTATTGAATTATAATCATGTTTTTAATACACACACACCCCAACATCCATCTGTCCTTGAATTTCTGTAAAATTTGGGGGTGCTCCCCCCCAATGCATCTCCCCGTTCCCTCAGCAAATGAGGGTGGATGCATGGAGCTTGCATGCATGCATTATTTTAGGTGGCAAGGTTCTCTATGAATTAGGCCAAACTGCATGGGTGGGACACAATTAGTCTTGGGAGTTGTGCATGCATGAGGGCACAATGTATGAGCATTCTGTCTGGTATGGGAGAATGCAGTTATAACTGAGTTGGGTGCATCAGTTCATGCAATCACATAACTCCAGTGTTCTTGTTCCATTCTGGGCAGATCTATTCATGCATAAGGGTGCACTGTTGCATGTGTCTACATTCAATGTATTTTTCCTTATCTCCTATCCTATAGAGGAGATGCAGGGTGCACCATTGTGTTGGTCAGCGAGTTTTAGTTTTGAGCTATTGCAGTGTACCTTGTCTTGGAAAATGGTTTTTTAGGCTCTATTGGCTTCATCATGATAAATATTGCTTATATTGTTGTGCAAGCTCTATTTGCAAGGAAATTTTGAGGGCTTTCCAAAGTCGAGTCACATAAGAGGATTTGAGCAATATTGAGAGATATGTGGTCTCTGAAAGTTGATCTTCTAGTATCATCCGTTTTGCCGAGAGAAAATAGTGATTTATCTTGCGGTGAGAATATCTCACTGCTCAAGCATTCAACTGAGTTGACAACTTTCCAGAAAAATGTCACCGTAGAAGTTCTAAGCAATATATTATTGATAGATATGTGGCCTCAGAAAATTGGTCTTTGAAAACTGCCCATTTTGTTGATGGAAAACAATGATGCATCTTGCAAAAAGGATGTCATGTTGCACAGGTGACTGAGTTGGCGCCATTGTCAGTTAGAGTAAACTTCGAGAGCTTTCCAGAAAGGGGTTGCATTAAAGGTCCCTAGAATTAGGATGAAGATATGACCTCTGAAAGGGAATTGAAAGAGGACCTAGCATCTCTGATCAAAATTTCAGGTCATTGGAGTATAGGTATGCCTTTCTTTTAATGTGATTTTGTAGAAGGGAGAACAATTTTCAACTTAGGATAAATGTATCCTATTCTTTTTGGGCGGGGGAATATTTATCTTCTGGAGGTCATTTTGCATTTATCTTTGGTGCATATAAAAAGAGGAAGGTGGGACTCTCCTTGATCCAATTTGAGGAGGCAAGTGCTCCCAATGAAAAGTGTGTGAAGCAAAAAAAGGGGACTGTTTATAAGGTTGGGTTTAGGGTTTTAGTTTTTCTATTTTGGGTTTTAAAGGCTGACTATGCTCTCAAGTAGGCAGCTCAGTCCATCTGTCAGAACCAGTTGAGTCATTGCTGACTTCATCAGTTGGTCGAATCTGGTTCTGATTCCCCTCAGTCTGGGCCAGTTTGTCACAAAAATTCAAACTGGTGACTAAGGTTGGTCGTGTTAACATTGAATTTTGCTGAATATGATTACATTTATTCTCTGTTGCTGAAGGGATTCCCTTGGCGAAAACTGTCTTATTTTAATCATTTTTATATTAATTTTCATTTATGTTGGGTGTGTAGTGGTGTAATGGGGTGAGGGTTATTCTCGGAAAACTGTTCATGTTCTTATGGATATTACCCTGCTTAGTCTCCCTGGATGCATGGCTCATTCTAGTTTAGATCAGGAATACCATTGATGAACATTGTTTATGGATGTCATTCTCCACCTTCTTGGGACCTGAGCAATGTATGTTTTCCCTTTGCATCGAGAACATATGAATTGTGAGACACTGATAACCTCTGATTGCTTTTGCTTCCCAACAGAATTCCCTTCTCTATCTAGTGATAGGTAAGCTCGTGTATTTTTTTATTAATGTGTAGTGATGAAGTCTATTGATTGTTTTATTGATCTTTCTTGGGGTAAAGGTCTCTAGCCTCTAGGGCTTAGTAAAAAATTAGAAAACTTGTGAAAAAGCGATGTTTTAATTGTGACTGTAGACATGAAGAGCTTTTCGACGAAAAGCTTCAAAATCTAATCTTTAGTGTACTATTTTATTTCTTTTTTTATTAGTTAGTCAGTGTATCATGTTTTACTAATCAACCTGTTCTACTGTTTGAAAATTGTCTACAGAGCATAATCTTGCTGATGCCATTTAGTGTTTTTTAATTATATCTGCAGGTATGCATCTTTGCATATGGACAGACAGGGTCTGGAAAAACATATACTATGCTTGGTCAGCCTGATGAGGCCCATCACAAGGGTCTTATACCAAGGTCACTGGAACAGATATTTAAGTCTAGTCAAACTCTTCGGTCTCAAGGCTGGAAATATAAGATGCAGGTAAATATTAGCTTTTAATTCTAAAGTTGATCTTGTTGCTTGGTAACAAAAATATTCCCGTCCACCAACTGTTTCCATCCACCTAGAAAATATTTCAATTTGTAACCTATAAGAGTTCTAGGTGATGTGAATTTCAATTTTGTTTACCATTGGAGTATTCTTTGATCTGTCTATTTCTCATTCTTGTGAACTCTTAATTTACAGGCATCTATGTTGGAAATTTATAATGAGACCATACGGGATCTTGCCAATTCTCGCACCTATTCCCATGATGCTGGGAAACAGCATGTGGTGAAACATGATGCAAATGGGAACACCTCTGTCTCAGATCTTACTATTGTTGAAGTTACAAGCTGGGAAGAAGTTTCATCTCTTCTGAAACAGGCAGCTCAAAGCAGGTGGTTTTGAAGGCTATTTATACTTATTACAAATTTTATGCAAATAGTGATTTAAAACCATCTGCATGCCAAATCCAGTTACAAGTAATCTCTTGATGAGGTTGTTTTTTGGTTAACAATAGTTATTGCTGACTTGATTGTTGAGCTAATGATTCAAAGTTTACTATGGGTTATTTGTTTTCATTTATCAATTACAGGACAGTAGGAAAGACTGCCATGAATGAACAATCTTCCCGAAGTCATTGTGTTTTCACACTTCGAATTGCTGGTGTAAATGAGGTAACTAGATCTTTAAAGGTCATTTTCTATGTTGTATGATATGAATATTCGGAAGTTCTTTTTCTTGTAAATAAGAAACAATGGCTTATGCAAGGTATTAATATTTTTTTTTGCAGAATACCGAGCAACATGTACATGGAGTGCTTAACCTTGTTGATTTAGCTGGTAGTGAACGCCTTTCGAGGAGTGGAGCAACTGGTGAACGCCTAAAGGAAACACAGGTTTTTAAGCATCTCATTATGTCACAAATGCTGTGAAAGTTTGTTTGTGAGCTTTTTGAATCTGCCATTAATCAAATTAAAACACATGGAGATTTGAATCAATGCTTTATTAACAAATGTCATAAGTGAATTTTACAGGCCATTAACAAAAGCTTGTCAAGCTTAGGGGATGTAATTATGGCCATAGCCAATAAGGAGCAACACATACCTTACAGAAATTCAAAATTAACATATCTACTTCAGGTAATACTGCCTTTTACAGTCATAACCAATACTTGTTGGTCAATGTTATTATGTATGTATCATTTCTAACGGGTCTTTTCAACATGCAGCCATGCCTTGGAGGGGATTCGAAAACACTTATGTTTGTTAACATTTCCCCGGATAATAAATCATTTGGTGAGTCATTGTGTAGTCTGAGGTTTGCTGCAAAGGTAAACGCTTGTGAAATTGGAGTACCCAGGCGGCAAACAAATAGTAGAGTTAGTGACACTCATGGCCGATTGAGTAGCTGCTAACGTTCACAAGCTGTGTGCATGGTCAGATGTCTGTGGTTCTAGTGCTGTTAAAACAAATTTGGTCCCTTATACTTATTTCTCATTGACAACCGTGTCGTCATGAAGTGCTCTTTTTGTGTTGTCATTCAGCCATCATTTCCACCTGACATATGGGGCTGGCATTATTGCCCCTTCTCAGATATAGAACTAATTGGATTTCACACAACTTTGTTTTCTTGTGGCGTAATTTACCATCAGTTCATGAGATATTGAACTGATCATTTTTATATTGGGTTTAGTCTTCCCCTGTTGTAATTCTGCCACGGGTTTTGTGACACAAGATATAACTTTTAATGATATTGTAATGTTGTACACTAAATTTTTTGTTTCAGACAATTCTAATTTTATTCAGACATTTGCACAGCTATAGAACTGATTGCATTTAACACAACTAAGTTTTCGTGGGCCTAAATAAGTTCAGGAGACATTGAACCGATCATTTTATATTTGGTTGAGTGGCCTTCTTTTGTAGTGTTGCTACATGTTTTGTGACACAAGATATAACTTTAAATGATGTTGTAATGTTGTACACTAAAATTTCCTGTTTCAGACAAAGTCTCATTATTATTTGGAGATTTCACAGCTATAGAACTGATTGTGTTTTACACAGCTTTGCTTTCTTGGAATGTGATTTGTCATCTCAGTTCTTGAGATACTAAACTGAATCATTTAATAATAGGGCTTGGTCTTCTACTGTAACGTTGCCTCTAGATTATAACTTTTCAAAGATTGAGACAAATTCTTGGTATTATTCAGAAATTTGCACAAATATAAGAGGAGCTAGTCCTTGGCACCTAACTTTCAGGGGTAGGTAATGTTTACTGCCACATTATAAACCCAAATTTCTCTCACATATGCATTGAGTCGTTCCTTGCCACAGTGATGTATTCCAAATGCTGCCTATGTCAGTGGTGAAGTTGCAAGGTGTCCAAAATAGCTTATTTTGAATCTCGTACCGGTAGTTGACTATTAAATGCACCAGCAATGGAGGTGACTAGAGATTTAAAATTTAAAATTATAAACTTTATTTTAAATCTTATAAGAGAGTTTTTGCGATCATATTGAAAGGTTCTACAGTCCAATCTGATAGAGATGTTGTCATGTAGTTAGTGTTCATTGTTACAACACCACCTAACACCTGCAAGCTGTAAAGCCCCAAGCACTAAAATGCTAGCTTTGTGTAGCTTAGGAAAGCTATACACTATCACCTCAGTGGCTTTTGCTCTCTCCTTAGGTTGGCTTTTCACCAACACAGTGGGCATCTATAAGTAGGTTTACTAACGCCCTAGATTTACTAGTGCCTATGAAATCTTGGGCAAAATGGATTCAAAGAGGCATATATCTAAGATGATGGATGCAATGAATATGTAAGGCAAACAATTTGATGGGTGGATTTGTTTTGAAATTCCAACCCTTGGGGGCATTACACACAAAAGCTTAAGCTTCCTCCAAAGAGAACCCTCCAATTGTGAAACACTACTAAATGAAGGAAGGTTTTTCCTCAACAAGAAACTTGGTGGTCAAAAAGCCACTAGAATGGTTAAATTATCCTCAACTTCTATGTATAAACGAACACTAGTGCTCTAATATAATCATAATTCCACCTCTAAAGGTCCTTAAATGGTGTGATTGAGAAGATGTGTTCCATCAAAGTGTTGTACTATGCAAATAAGTTGCTCTCCTTAGCATAATCTCACCATGGCACAAAGATAAAACACAAGGCTTAACTTTGCTTGAACTTCAAAGGATTAATACATCAGAATCGATCATTCAACCTTAGCAAAAGAAACACACCCCAATTGTCCCACCTCAATGATTAAATCATCATGAACATGTGTGCCAACGAGGAGGTGTGCTCCATTAAAGTGTTGTACCCCATGCCAAAATCCCACCATGGTACTAGACTAAAACATAAGGCTCAACTTAGGCTTGAACCTAGAGTGCACCACCATCAAAGATATCCAAAGGAACACATGTAGTGCCCCCCTGCCCACCTCTAGCTCAAGCTTAGGAAATGGTACATCTGGGATGGTACCAACATCATCACATACATAAACCTCCCATGTGATGTCTAGAAATGTTACAATGCTATATCACTCGAAAGACATGCCACCAAAGCCAAAATACATCATCACACATCAATACCATAAGAAGGAAACACTCAACCAAAAAGATGATGTAGAACAACCCCTCCTTGTGACAAACCAATATCATAACACAATGATGCATGGTCAATAGGGCACTCCAAGAATAATAGGATGCCACTGCTTCACATCATGAACTTCTAAACCTTAGGAGGGCTAGAACCATCATTACAATAGCATTCTCCAAATGAATAGGTATACCAAAACAACACCATGAGGAGGTGGTATAATTCAAACCTATACTAAAAAGACAATCTATGCAAATGTGAGAGAAGCACCAATTATAAACCATCAAGTATGATCATTCGACAAGAAGTGAACCTCCTCCATCAATGACCCATCATCTAAGTCCACTATCAAGAGATGAAGAGGCTCCATGAAGATATATCCCCCAAAATCTATCAGAAGGCTCCAAATTACCAATGGCAAACTCCACCAATGTGATTGAAATTCACGATGTGGAACCTCATACAATATGGTGTAACATTATACTCTAGCTGTTACTAATCTAGAATGCAAGAGAATGTACATTAGAGAACTTGAGGTCTAAAATGGGCCTCTTAAGAAAAATGTACAACCAAAATAAAATTTATAAGAACCAATAGGATCCAAGATGATCATGTCAACCATGGGGGATGATTCATCATTTTTGGAGTAAAAAAGTAAAAAGATTAAAAAATAATAAAATAATAAAATAATTTTTTCAACTCTTATTTTCAACTTATCTCCCTAAGTTTTTAAACAAATGTACCGATCAAATGGGAACTATTACCTCAAAACGAGAACTCTAGCCCAAAAAAACTCAAAAAACATGAAAAAAAGTCCAAAAATGAAAAGTGTGTCTTCCAGAATGCACAATCTTTTTTTACGGTCAATTTCAACAGTTTTTTTTAAAATTATGCTAAAAACCAAATTTGTTCTTGAAAAAAAGATTGAAAAAACACCTTCGAAACAAAAAGTGTTGATGGTGGAAGGACTTCGCTAATTTTTTGTGTGCAAAAAGCAACTTGAAAATGAAAAGGGTTGATGTTGGAATAACATCCCCAATTTTGTGTGTGCAAAAAACACATTGAAAATAAAAAGTGTTGTTGCTGGAATAATGTCATCAAATTTTTGTGTGCAAAAAACACATTGAAAACGAAAAGTGTTAATGTTGGAATAACACTTTTTTATTTTCGGGTAAATTGTCTACAAATTTTAATAATGACATTATAGATAAAATATTATGACTCTGAAAAACCTTAAAATTTCAACGATAAACATGACATCAAAGATAAAATAAAATTCCAACGATTTTTAGGCATGGTATTAAAGATAAAATATTACTTGTAAAAATAAAAATACAAAATTTATAAAAAAACATAATAATGAAAAAAACCTCATATTTAAAAAAAATTATAAAATAAAATAATTAAAATAAATTTTTTAAAATAAGTTAAAATTAAAAGAAAAAGAAAAATAAATTTATATTAAAAAAAAAAATTAAAATTTAAATAGAAAGGCACCTGATTATAAATATATTAAAAATACACTTTTAAATTAAAAAATTAACAAAATTCATTTAAAAAAAAACACATTTTCAAATTAAAATAAAAAAAAGCAAATAAATAAAAAATATAAAGTATATTAAAAAAAATAAAATTTATTAAAAAATTAAATTAAATTAAAAGAATAAACAAATATATATATATATATATAAACAACAACATAATGCAACGTCGTCGTGGGGTCCACGAGGATCGGCTGCCAGGCGGCGGGAGAGTTGGCAGCGCTCCCGTGGCCCATTGGCCAAGCCCACGGACCCCAGGGTAGAGGGGGTCGATTGGTCGCGTGTCGATCGAGCTCCGCGGCCTCCAAGGCGGCGGTGTGGCACTTTGTTTTTATTTTTATTTTTAATTAATTTTATTATTATTATTATTTTTTACAGGAATGGATATTGGAATATATTAAAATTCTGGCATGAATGCCTCTAATCGGGTTACATGATGTGAGGGCAACGACCAAGATTCCTCTCCTGCCAGGATCAACATGGCACATACACTTATAAACAAGTGAATCTAACATGCAACTATATAATCCATATCCGTGATTTTCCCAAACTTATGGATACAAACAAATTGCTTCAGTAAAACACAATAAAACATATTCGCTGATGTATTAAGGTATAGGGTCCCATTCTTCGTCCCTATCTCTTAGAAGAGTGCCAACAGTGAGGAGAGCTGCTTTGTTGGCTTCAGAGTCTGCATCCTTGTTGTTCTCTCTCAGCACATGGAAGAAATTCAAGCTCAGAAAAGTTTTTGCCAGAGTTTTGATTCTAGACATCAGCCTTGCGAACTTGAAATCAATATGGGTAGAATTGAACACAATAGTTTTAATTATGGATTGAGAGTCGCCAAAAACATTTACCTCTTTGATGCCAAAGCCTTTGAGTTGCTTGAGACCTTGGAAGAGAGCTAGCGCTTCAGCTTGATTGCTGGTGTTGTGGCCTAAGCCCCAGGCAAAATTGTGCTCAATTCTACCTTTGGAATTTTTTATGACTCCTCCTGCTCCAGCATTACCAGGATTTCCTTTGGCAGCCCCATCAAAGAAGAGAGAGTATCTAGCCTGCTTGATAATCAAATCTAAGAAGACTTTCTCATTGACTCTAATTTTCCATTCTTTGGAAGGGATGGTTGGCCTTGCTATTTCCTGAAACTGAAGATCAAATATGGCGCCCCATTCAATATCCTGCTGAGTTAAATTTATATTGTCCAACTGATCTCCCAAGCTTTCTTTCAACTGACATTTTATCTTGATCATAACGAACTTAACATCCTGCGCTTTATCTCTGAAAATCCTCTTATTCCTCTCAAGCCAAATTTGCCAATAGATGATTTTAGGAAGAGAGAGCCAGGAAGCCTTGATGTATTTGTTTTTAGGAATGACTCCTGGATACCTGAGCAGCCAGTTTGCAAACAACTCAGTGATGGATCTGGGGAGAGTGAAGTTGGTTCTCTAAGGTCCAATGAGCTCATGCCAAATCTTTGCTGCGAATTTACATTCCAGCATAATGTGGGTGGCGCTCTCTTCCTTTTCCCTGCACAAAATACATCTGGAAGGCCCATAATAACCCCTTTTCTGCAATCTTTCTTCTGTTAGAATTTTGTTGTGACACAAAAGACTGCAAAAAAAATCAATTTTGGGAATGGATGCATGGTTCCATATCCCCTTCCAGGGCGCTGGCTTTATAGGGACCTGTGGTTGCTCCAACAATTTTTTGTAGCCCTGCGCCACATGGTAACAGCTAGAAGCTGAACCCCAACCATAGATATCAGGTTTCCTCTTGTGAATTGGGGCCATGCCCTTCAAAAGAGTGAAGAGGGCGGCACAGTCTTTCTGCAATTCCGATGGCACCTGAAGGTGCTTCTAGTGCAGCCAAACGCTGCCATCCCAGCCTGAGATGTCCCATAGTGTCGAGAAGCCAGCGCTGGACATCCACGAGCGTAACGCGTGCAGAGAGCAGTCTTCAACGAGAGGAGCAATGATCCTCCAAAGCAATTTTGCTCCCATTGCCACGTTTTGTGTACATAGGTCCTTGAAATTCAAACCACCTTCCATCAGTGGCTTGGAGACTTTGTCCCAACTTATCAAAGGGATTTTTTTCTCATTTAGTTTGCCTCCTTTCCAAAAAAATTTCCGAATGTAGTCCTCCATTTTCCTGAGAATACAATTAGGAGCTAACAGAATAGAAAATTGGTAAATTGGGAGACTGTTTAGCACGACCTTGATGAGCACCGACTTACCTGCAAGGTTGAGCTAGGAGAAACCCCAAGCCTGAATCTTAGTCTTGAATTTCTCTATTTGGGGGAGCCAATCTCTGTTGAAGGCACTCTTGAGGAAGATAGGAAGCCATAGGTACTTGAACGAAGACCAGGATGAGGAGGCAGCAAAGCCAAAGCATTTGGATATGGCATTGAGAGCAGTGGCAGGAGTGTTCCAACAGAAAATATGACATTTCCCATTGTTAAGCTTACTGCTCGTTTCTTCATAGGAGTCATCCAACACACCTTTAAATCTTGATGCCGAAAGCATTGTGGCTACTCCCAGCAACAGGGAATCGTCAACAAATAGTGCGTGGTTTATATTTTTTACTCCTCTTGCTATATTGAGCTCCATTATCTCTTGGTCTTGCTACTTCTTGTTCAAGTAGAAGCTTGGAACAGAAGCTTGGAGGACGAATAGGAGGGGTGAAAGAGGACACTCTTGCCTAAGTCCTCTCGTGGCTTTGAAAAAATCAGTAGCCCTCCCATTCACTAGGGGGGCGATCCAGGGTTCAGAAATACAAGCCCGGATCCAATTAATGAAGTTGATCCCAAACCCAAACTTATGCATAACATCCAAAATAAATCTGTGTCTAACACGGTCAAAGGCGTTTATTAGATCAAGCTTGACAACCATACCTTTCTCTTTTTGATGCAGGTTGGAGTGAATCACCTCTTCAATTAAGACGAAATTGTCCACAATCTGCCTTCCTTGGACGAAGCCACCTTGTTTCTCTGGGATGATGCTTGGAAGGATGCTTTTCAATCTGTTGGCTATCACTTTGGTTATCAGTTTGTAGCCTATGTTTCATAGAGAGATAGGGCGAAACCTATTGAAGGAATTGGCATCTTTCTCCTTGGGAATGAGGGCAAGGAAGGCTGAGTTAGTGCTGCCCCCAATTTTCTGGCATGCTTGGGATTTCAGAACCATTTTGCACAAATATTTTTCCACAATCTGCCAACAGGATTGAATAAATATGGCTGTGAATCCGTCCGGGCCAGGGGATTTGTCGGGGTCCATGGCGAAGAGAGCAACCTTTATTTCTTTTATTGATACCTTTGCTTCCAATAGCTCATTCATCCTGGGTGTGATCAAAGGAGGAACCTCATCTAGAAACTTAGAATTCTGGCGCAAAACCTTTTCTTCACTATACAAATATTTAAAATGTGAGAAGGCTGCTTTTTTAATGCCTTTGATGTCATTATGGGTGGTGTTCTCTTCCTTGATTTCAGATATGGAGTTGAAGCCTTTCCATGCTTGGGCTTGCTTGTGGAAGAAGGTGGAATTTCTATCTCTCGCTTTGAGCCAAAGACTTTGAGATTTTTGTCTCCAATATTCTTCATCTGCCAAGCATGCCTTGTGAAACTGTTGTTGTAATTCTGCCTCCATGTCTAGAACTTCTTTTGTAATCTACACATTTTCCTAGTGAAAGTGGTGAAGCTCAACGCTGCCTTGAATTTTTTTTTCTTTCCGAGGCAGGGTTGGGAAGGGATTTTGCCCAATTTTTCAGAGCAATTTTCACTCTTCTGAGCTTTTCCTCCCAAATGTAGAAGGGGGAGCCCCTAACTGGCTGCCTCCAACTTTCCTTGACCAAATGCATGAAGTCCGGTTCCTTGACCCATAAAGGATTAAATCTAAAAGGGATGGGGGCATTGATCAAGATGGGCCTACAACTCAAGTTTGATAGGCTTATGATTAGAAATGCTGCACGGGAGAATGTACATTCTAGCCTCTAATCTTAGAAGGAGAAAAGAGCTTTGAACGAGAAATCTATCTAACCTTGCAGCAATATGCCCCAGACCGACTCTTTTGTTTGACCAAGTGTACTTACCAGAAGAGGGCTTGATGTCGAGCATATCCAAGTCTTGGATGAGGTCCTCCACCCATTCCCTCCTCGGATCCCTTGATATGCTGCATCCTCACTTCTCTGACAATAGAAGGGTGAGATTAAGATCGCTAGCAATGATGATATTTTCCAAGTTCATTGTCCCTGCCAGGTTTCTGATAGAGTCCCATCAGGCCTTTTTCTCCCCTGCAGGGACGTATACATTGATAATATAGATGGTCTCTTTTGTGTCAAGATGATGAAGTTTCAACAACAACCAGTGAGTATTTAGGATCTTAGTGACCTTCGAAAATTTGTTGATATTCCAGAGAGTTCCTAGCCCACCCGAGGCTCCTCGAGCTGAGACTGCCTGCCCTACACCTTTATTCCAAAGTTTCTTGCTTATGTGAAGGAAGTCTTTGTCCTCCATTTTAGTCTCCTAGATGAGAATTATATCTGGGGTTTCTATCCTTAGTAGATTTCTTATGGCTTCTTCTTTAACTCTGCTCCCCATACACCTGCAGTTCCAGGAGGCAACCTTCATCACATACTTTTTTGGGTGTGTTGAGCTCCCTTGGAGCTCCGAGTTTGATTTATAGTCATCTTCGATGTTTTTTCCAAGAGTTTCTCAAGGGTTGGTTGGCTACCCTGGGGCTTATCTTTGTAGGTTTCTCGTTCTCTCTTTTCACGGGCAGATTTGCGGCCTCTTGTGGATCTTCTAATCGAGGTTTGTGAGTCCCCTATTTCTCCTTCCTCCTTTGAGTCCTCTGAGGCTTGTTCTTCCTCCTCAGTGTTTGGGTTTTTTTCTTTAGATCTACCTGCAGCACTTTCTCCTTGCTTCGACCCTGAGGGGGTCTCTTTGAGTGGGGATCCTTCCTTGTGCATCTTGACCTTCTGGGTGTCCTCTATTGCTGAGCCTAGAGGCAAAAATTTGTTTTGTTGACCATTCAAGGGAGGGCTTTGAAGAATAGAAGCCGGCTGGGGGCCTTTACCATTTGGGGCGCCAAATTTGAGGGGTTTGTGGGTGGTCTTGGTCCTCTTGACCTGGTTCCAACCTTCCTCCTTCCCTTTCTCTGCTTCAACATTACTCGGACAACCTCTTGCAAAGTGGCCATAGACATGGAATTTCCGGCATTTGAAGGGAAGCTGCTCATAATCTAGCATTTGCAATGGGTCCAACTGTTGACTTTGATTTTTATTGCCTCTGGAAGGCCCACCTCTAGATCTACTTCAACGCATATTCTGGCACAGTCATATTGGTCCTTGTTGTTTGCCTGGCCGATAAATTTTCCCAGGGCATTTCCTATGTGCTTCAACGATTCCCAATTCCAGCGATGCACTGGGAGATTCGACAGTTGAACCCACACTGGAACCGCTATTGGAACGTCAACTGCTGGATCAAAGTCTGGCGTCTACTTATTGAGATACAACCCTGAGGACCCATGAATTAGGGTCCATTCCGAAAGATCAGATCTTTATCTTCTTTGGAGGTAAATTCGAACAGAAAATAACCTCTCCCCAAGAAGTACGAGGTTACATTTTTCTTGATCAACGAAGTCCAGTTCTTGACGACCCAGTTCTCCATGGTTTTTAGGGAGGGCCAGAGACCTGTGAATTGTCCCATGAGAGCACGATCTGCCAGAGACAAAGCTACCTGGATCAAACCCTCAGGAGGGAGAGAGATTTATGGAATATCATTCAGTTTTTTCACAAACTTTGCTGCTTCGGATTTTTTCTTCTTCGACATCGTGGCCAACAACATGTTAAATGCATCTGCATCGGATTGAGGAGGGGGATGAGGGTCCTGGGGTGAGCCCAGAACCTCCATGGCTGTGGAGGAAGCCCTAGATCAGGCGTGCGCGATCGCTTAGGGTTGTAGGCAACGCACATTCTGTTTGATTGTTATGAGATTTTCATTTATACAATTATTATTATTATTTTTAATTATTTTTAATTTAATTTATATTTTTTAATTAATTAATTAATTTATATCTATATTTTTAAATTTAATGTTTTTTAATCTACATTTATTTATTTATTTTATTTTTAATTTTTAATTTTAAAAATTAGTGTTGTTGTTATTGTTTTTTTTTTTTATAATTTATTTATTTGATGATGATGATGATGGTTAACGTCCACTGAGACCAAACTTTGGTTCAGACCTAAAGAAACAAATTATTTAGTTTGTTTTAAAATTGTACTCCTATCCTCAAAGAGCTTGGAGAGAAGCATCCCGAGCTCACTATAATTTTGACATGTTAAAAGGATAGGGAGGTTGGTATTGCAACAAAGATTATGAAACTGAGATCTAATGTGGGTGTACGCAGGGCACTCTAAGAGGAAGTGGTTTTCATCCCCAATGTTTTCATCTCACAGAGATAGCAGATCCTTTCCACCCATGGTGTTTTAGGAACTGCCCAACGACTTGTTTCACTATGGAGCTCATGAGAGTTCGTTCTTATTTTGGCTATATTAATTTTTTTCTTTGAGCTAGTTAAAACAAAAAGATGCTTTTTATCTTCTAGAGTAGGGTTGATGACCTCATTATAATATCTTAAATTTTTTTTAGCCTCTAAAGCTTTCTCACACCACATTTTCTCTTTAAACTTAGAAGTAACAATATTTTTAATGTTATTAATATTTTGTAATGCAACATTTTCGTCGATCTCCCAAAGGTTTAACCAGGCCCTGGTATCTTTATACCAACCTTTGAGCCTTGGGTGGTTTTGGCTAGAATTTAAAGCTAGCTTAGGAAGTATATGGTCTCCCATGTTATTGATTTTGTGCTTGTATAATAGGAGCCTAGTCATAGCTAGGCTCTTGATAGGGGAAAGACCCACTTCTATAAGGATAATAGGATATGGTGTATTTCTTTTAATTTCGAGGTTATACATTATAAAACGCTTATGGATTTGCTCAATCTTTCCCCAGGATTATTTAGATATGCTACAACCCCAAACCTCACATCCATGCAAGATAACAGGAGTGACTAAAGTTTCAAAGAGGAGCTTTGTTTTCTCCCACATCACAAGGTTTGCAGCTTTACAATGATTTTCAAGACTAAAATAAGCTTTCCACCCCTCCATTAATCATTTTCTCAATGTTATAGTTCCAGTTGAGCTTGTGATGAATATCAATTCCCATGTACTTGTAGGAAGACACTTCCTCCAAGTTGCTATTGTCATACATAAAATTAGCGTAAGTGTCCTTCTTGGATTTGATAATCATAACTTTTGTTTTGTCAATGTAAACAATCATACGCATGGTAGAGTAGAAATCCTTAAGAAGTCTTAGTTGCTTATCGAGATCAGATAGGAATCTTGCTAGAAGAACAATACCATCAGCATAGAGAAGGATGATGACTATTCCAGCTAAGATCTTGCCAACACAACCTGCTTACTCTAATTATTATTATTATTATTAATTGAAATTTTTATTTTCATGTTTTTAAATTTTAGTAATTTGAATATTTGACTTCTTTTTATCTTTTTTCTCTCTCTCTTTTTTTTTTTGTTTTCTAAATTTTAATTATTTCTAAATTTTAATTTTATTTATTTATTTATTATTATTATGCAGTTACCTTATTTTTTTAATTGAAAAAAATTTGTTTTTTTTGGTTAATTTTTATTTTTCTTCTTTGGATTATGAGTTTTTTTAAAATTTTTTCCTTTTTTGAATTTTTTTGTTTAATTTTTGTATTTTATTTTTACAAGTTGTTTTTGTTTTTTTTTTTTCACATTTATTTATTTATTTTTGTCATTTTTTAAAATTTTATTTTTATGTCTTATTACCAAGATGAAAATCACTGCTCTAAAAAAAAATGATTGATGTTGCATCAACACTTTTCAAAATTAACATGAAAATCATTAACATTTTAAAACAAATGTTCATACTTGATAAATAAAAAAATTTAAAGTGCTAAAAAATGACCATTTTTCTATATCGACAGGGCATTAAAAAAAAAAAAATCAAAGAAAATTTAAAGTTAAAAAAATATGCTAAAAAAAACATCTTATTCTACATAACCACTTTTCAAAATTGACATGAAAATCATGACATTTAAAAAAAATGTCATAAGAAAATTTAAAGTGCCAAAACTATGCTAAAAAAAAGGTGTTTCTGCATCACCACTTTCAAAACTGGGTGTTTTTTTTGCTACCTCAAAAAACTGGTGTCAGGTAATTTTCTCGTTTGATTGGCAACTGTGTTTTTACTCAAATTTCAAGCAAGAGTACTCGTTGGATGCGAAATTTAATTCCTTATCCAAGGAGTACCCATGTTGCATACTTTTGCTAGACCCTACTACATAAAAAATAAGAAATACATCAAAAACATGACTGCAATAACATTTTTCATGCATTTCTCATTTTTCGTGTAACAAGGTCCATTGAAAGTATGCAACATGTATACTCTTTGGATGAGGAATCAAATTCTGCATCTAACAAGTGTTTCCGCTCGAAATTTGAGTAAACCCATAAGGAGATAAGTTGAAAACATGAGTCGAAAAGTAGTTTTTTTTGGTTCCCTCTAAAATTTGATGATGTAATGTAATCTTATTTTATTATTTTCACTATTATTTTATAATTTCCTTAGGAGGCCCATTTTAGACCTCAAAATTCCCCTAATGGAAGAAATTCCGAACTTATGATAATTACTTGTGATTATGTTAGTTGCTTCAGTTATCATCAAATAATTATACTTTAGAAATTTAATCAATAAAAAATCATAGAAAGTAGAGATCACAGTGCACAATAATCAAGAGACAAATATTTATCGCGGGAAAACCCTTAAAAGGGCAAAACCCAACAACCTTCTTCTTAAAGAAATAGTCAATTCAACTGAAGGTACATCAAAGTCAGGATAAACCAACCAAATTTGTAGCTTATCAAACCTCCTCCTTGTGCCAAGTCAACCCTCCAATGTTAATCTTCCATAGATTCTTCTTCAAAATTGTCCCTAGTTCTTTGAGATTTGGCCCTTTCCACAATCCTTAATTCAAAGTCTTCCACAGAGAAAATATTCGCTAAGGAGACAAAATTTTGCCCATAATTCAAATGCTATTAGAAAGAGACAAACTTTAAGAATTTAAATTTATTATAGACTTATTTATGGCGAAGAGACTCCGATCTAATCATAGAGTTATAGTCCACAACTTCGGCCTTCAAACAAGGTTAAGAGCAAGCGAAACATAGATACAAAGACTTCATACTTGTCTTCAACATATTTCATTATTCTTTCTTGATGTCACAGAACAAGCTGAAATTCAAAATCTTGGAGGATGCGTAAAGCCTCTATACATAGGTTTCTATCCATGTGAATGGTTTCCAAAAATGATAAGCCGACTCGACTGTATGAGGGGAAAACTTGGCACATGATCATGCTATACAAATGATACAAGAAGACTTTTATAGTTTTTACAACATAAATTATGAAGACCAACCATAGCTACATTCTCGAACACTCACTCTTAGCCAGGGAGGTATTCATATTGACCATCCAGATGTTCTTAGTTGAAATATTTCTTTAAGAGTAAGGTTACACACTTTATAGTGCCATTATCTTATGACACTAAAATATAATTATGATCATGGTTCATCATCACACAAGTAGTCACCATACATAGTTTAGGTGAAATTCCAAAGGCCTCATCCTAGGCCTAAGTTCACTCTAAAGAGATATGAACATGATACTGTGAGGAATATGCTCATCTGAGGTGTCTCCTAGACTATTCTTCAACTAATATTACTATGATAGTAGTTAATTTATCCACAACCAAGGTGCCAACCCAAAAAACATGTTCTTAAGGACTCTAAGTACTATCTAGGCTACTGCGACGACACCAATCCAAAATACATGCTACTTTAGGGATCTAGATACTATCTAGGCTAATTTCCAAGACATCAAATCAACATACATGCAGTTTGAGGTGTTATGCGGAATTGTGATCTACGGATAAATCAAATTCCCTGAGTGTGCTGCTAGTCACTTAGAACAACATAGGAAAGAATTACTATCACTTTCTCTAAAACAAGTAGATATACAAAATGGTGAAAGAGCCTACTTGCGATTCAATCACTTCTCCTTCTGTTGTTGTTTCTGTCGCTCCCAATCTATCTCAAATTTCCAAATCGATTCCTGCAAACACAAACAGAGAACAATAAACAACATGCAATATACAGATATCCACTTATCTTACTCAATCTATTCGATTAGATATGAAATATATATATCATTCAAGAATCCATTTCACAAGAAATTGAGACATATATATGGGAAAATGAACAACAATATTTATTAAAGAGTAGAAAGGGGAGGTTACAACCAATGATCGATTTGTTGCCAACCAGCTCCAGCTTCATTCCAGCCTCATCACATCCAACATCATACTAGCAGCATATCAATACTTTCACTCTCTCAAATGAGAATCCAACAACATAACTTTACCAAATTTCTTCCCTCCCTAGCACTAGAATGAGTGCTCAATTTATAGGGAAATTGATGGTAGTTTCTCAATGAATGACTTTCTAATAATAGGCAAGAAATTTTCCCAAGTTCAGAGGTGTTAGATGGACACTTGGATTCGAAGTTTGACACATATGGACTCTTCTAGAAGGCATTGGCCATGTGGAGATTTCTGGAACAATGAGAATTCCACTCCCAGGTGTCCAACGCACTCTTTAATGTCGGGAAGTGAATTTAAGTTCACCCTTGAATGGGGGATTTTTCATTGCAACGCAGTTAGTCCCTTTAGAGGTTGCGTTGGTGAGTCAATAAGTGATATAACATATAGTTAAAACCTTGGATATATCACAATAGAAGCCATGAATGAATTGTTCTTATCTTAGGGAATATAGCAACTGAAATATAAGGGGATGATAGACCCTATTTCATTGGTCTTGGGGATGATGTCCAGTTTGACCAGGTCATGGGGGATGATGTACAAATTGACCTATAATAGCTGCCCCCTAAAGCATGAGGTCAAAATAATAACAATAGTATTTGGATGAGATGATTTATGATGCGATGCGCTGGAACTGAAGTGGAGCGGTTACTTGCATCAATCTTACAATACATTACATCATGATATTTTCTTCTTGATCACAAATTGTTGAGGGAGACATTCCCATGCTCAACAAATAAACTATCTAATAACATGTACATAGTTTAGAAATTCGTCTACATTGGAATGTTGCCCAATACAGACATGCCTACAGATATAGGCCCATATTCAGATGACAATATGTATGTTAAGTCATCGTACAGATGATGTGTACAACAATCCTGAAACCGCAGCCCGGATGGATGAAACTAGATCCAAGGTCTTCTTATCTCATTCACTCGATCATTTAGGTACAAGTATAGCCATGCGAATATATGATTTGTAGTCGAACATGGTAAGACATCGTTTGATTACCAGCCAATGATGTGAGCTATTAACAAACGCGAGAGAACCACCATTGATGTTAATGGCTCTCAAGGTACTATAGTACAATTTGCAAGGTGTGAATAGATGATTTGATGTTGAATGCCAAACAAAATCTTTTGGTCAAAGGTCCGGAAGCGAGGAACTTGTCGATGATGTAACAAGTCTCAGGGTACTGGAAGATTACGTTTCTAAGTAAACTTCCTGGATGATGAGCTGATGTCGACAGGAAGCCACTTTATCGCGAAACGAGAGTTACTGATTTCAGAGACAAAATGTGACTTGATATAGCAATGTTCAGGGATGAATGTCATGAAAATAAAGGTTTATGAGTATTATAGAAGGATTAGTATTCATTGGGTGACTTCTTTTGAACATATCGATGACACTGAGATGAGTTGGCAACATTGACTCGAAACCGAAGTGAAGGTACGATGAACCATAGGTATGAATGAACCATCAAGAAGATTACCCAACCTAAAAGTCATGATGATGGAGTGAAAGTGTCATGTTCAAGAGCGACTTGCTACCATAAAGTGTTTTGTATTCTTTCCCAAATTTTCCCTAGTCATTTGTTGACCAATACCTCTTTATTTTTTAACAAGCTTGAGGAGGATAACATATGCTTGATCTATAATTCAACCTTTCGGGCGAATTCATTGCTATGTAATAATTCAACAAGTCTAGCGATAAATGAAACTTGATTCTTTCCATGATCGACAAGCCTGTTGCTATTTTATGTTTTAACGAGCCTAACGACAGTGAAATCTCGATCCTTTTTCATATTTAGAGAGTTTGAAAAAGAGGACAAAAGAAAACTCCATGAGTTATTTTTCGTAAATTTGTCGCTTAGATCCGAAAAAGTGTAAAATGATATCTGAGAGAACCTCCTAGCAATGTTCAACTAAGGTTTAAACTTATACTGAGTAGATGTCGTTTCATTTACTTTTACGAGCTAGAAAAGACAAGTGCTCGACAATATTTTCACATTATCAGAGTCTGAAAAGAGCTAAAAGAAGACTCCAGGGGTTCCTTTTTCACCGTTATCGAAGCTCGAAAAAGAGATAAAAGTGCACTTCAAGTCATTTTTCATTTTTATCAAATATTGAAAAATAAGGATACACATATGCTTTGTGGTCAAATCATTCTTGAATAAGTGTGCACGACTAATCTGCTATATCAGTGGTAAAACTTGTTCAGAACAACAACAAATGGATTAAAAATACCTGTTTCATAGAAAAAAATGAATAAAAACCATAGTAACAACATTAAATATGATTTGAAATAATCAAATGAATAATTAAAAGAATTTTTACTAGTCATTTTTACCATTTGAAAGTTACCATTTGAAATTTGGAGCTTTGAACCAATTCCCCCCCCCGAACTTTAGCAGTTGATTGCGACAGATTCTGTGGACGATTTTCCTCGCCGTTTGATCTAGGTTGGAGCTATGAACCTTATCTTTCTCCATTATCATTTATGTTTCATTTCATTGCAATATTTTAGGGTTTTGAGCCCCTTAGGGTAAATTTATTTCGCTCAGGGGGAAACACACCCTTGAATGTTGAAAGGTGCGTTGCAGTGCACTGGAATTGAAGGCCAGGTGCATATGCAACGCACTGTCCATTTTCCTTGGGTGCGTTGGGCGCAATTTAAATTTTTGTTTCTTTGCAATGTGCCCAAATTATGCCTATTTTTTTGCATGAAATGGATCCTTATAAGTCTTATGATTGTGTTTAAGGTATTCATCAGACTAAAATGACGATTACATGGAGGGAAAGAGAACATGAGGAACATAACATGATTTCCCTAAACAATCCGGGTACGGTAAGAGCCCTCAGAGACTGCGAGTTGCTAAAGTACTTCAGATTGTCGGGTATGAGGCAACAAATGGAACTATTGGAGTTCCTTGTTTGTTCATGGGATCCAACGATACATGAATTTCACATTGGGGACGAAGTGGTCCCAATATTAGTGGAGGATGTTATCACTCATTAGTTTTTAACACTTTCATTGATAGGGTCATACATGTCATTCACCTAGGTTGATGTGGTCTCATAAGTCATTTTCATGAAATTTTTGAAAAATTTGCATTTGATGATGTCTACCTTAAGTTTAAAACCCACCTCTAACCATGTCATTTCAGTCAAATCAACCTCATATCACATAGTTTTCATGCCCTTGCCTTTTAATCACAAAAAATTCCACCTGTCAGTTTTTCGTAGTTTCTTAGTGAATTACAAAGCAAATTAGCAGATTTCGCTACGAAACTGCCTAACAGTTCCATAGCAAATCTGTCAGCATTCAGACCATTTTTGCTACGAAACTGGGTTTTTCTGCAGAAAGGGTCAGAGTGGTGTGATGTGTCAATTTTTGATTAGAATAGTAAAGGGTAAGGTCATTTGTGTTTGTTATGATGATTCCTAAACATGCATAGTCGTATTTTGCTGTCATTATTGCCTTTTATGGTCACATGTGCTATCATCAAAATCCGAGTTGTCAAATAACCTTTTAAAACTTTACCCCAAGCTGCTCTTTGCCATTTACTATTTAATCCTTGCATGAGAAGTATCCCATTGTCAATATTTGAGAGCTTCTTCACCACATCAAGCAGGTTACTGTTAAAATTCTATTCTGCAGGTTTCATCAACAAGCGAGGCAACAAAGAGTATAAAGCATCATAGCATCGAAGAAGAAAACAAATAAAGGTGGTCATAGTGTAAGGTATGGACCAATGGATTTGAAGCTGTTGAATGATGATCCTGCTGCTATGGAGGTTTTCAGGAAGACGAGCTGCCTACAATTCTGCTAGAAATTGTAGGGTTTTCATGCACAGGTTTCAAAGGAATTTGCCACCAATTTTACAGGGACAACATCAAAGGTTGGTATTTTGAATCTCACAGTGTCACCAGAGATCATATCACAAGCTACATAAATCCCTAGAATTGGTGAAGAATGGTTCAAAGGCACAAAGTTTATTATGCAAGGATGTGAAGAATTTCTCAAGCAGGAGCACAGAGGAGCTGACATGACAAATGGCATCCCCAGAGGTTATATAAAGGATAATTATGCAAAGTTGCTGCTGGTGATCCAAAAATACTTCACCTGCGAAGGGAGATTCCACATGGTCTATTCCTATCATATTAGACTCCTACATTTTGTTGGTAAGAAACCACTTGACCTACCTTTATTTTTATATAGGATTTTGGGTCAGATGTCAGATAGAGTTCAGGTCAAGTAAGAAGGTAATGGGACATCACTATTTCATCATGGTCTGATAAAACTGTTAGTGCTAGAAGAGTTTAAAAGGTTAACAGAGATTGGACCTCTTCTCTATTTATGAGTGGGTATGGAATAGATGTAGTGACTCCCAAGAAAGTTTCAAAACCTAAAACTACTACATCCGCATTTGCAATAGAAGAGGTTGAAGAAGAGAGAAGACAATATCCTACAAAACCAATGCACACTGAAGAAGAACTTTTGCAAGAAACTGATACCCCCCAGCCAACACCTGCAAAACAGAAACAAAAGATTAGCAAAAAAAACAGTAGCAGGATAAAAAGGAGTCAAAAATTGGCCAAAGGAAATCTCAAATATATCCTACATGCAATAGATATTGAGGAGTCCCCAATAGTGCAAGCATAAGACATTGAAGATGATGGAAGGCAATTGAACAAAGGTATGTCTGTCAAGAAATTGGATTTTGCAGGAGAGGATGCTAGCTTCATATTTCAGCCAAGGAAGCCAATGACCAGGTTTGCAAAGAACAGGTTTGCAAAGAACAGGTAAAATGACAGAGAAAGTAAGTGAAGGTATGCAGCCATAAAACATCACAGATTTATCCCCAGCAATAGAAGAAGAAGTTGTCACTAGGCAGAGAAGGGGAAAGGAGAAGATGATTGAAAAATCAGAAACATAACTCCTCAAGGAACAACTAAGGGAAGCAAGAGAAGAAATAATTGAGTTGAATTTGGAAGCAGAGAAGCATAGGTATGAAAAGGCCGAGTTTGACCAGATGATGAAAAAATGGGACAATCAACTCACAAATGTTTCAGAATCTATGAGTAATGCCAAGAGACCACTGAAAAGGACCCAACCTCTAAGAATTATAACCAAACATACCAGGAGCATGAACCTGCACCTACAAGCTAAAAACAAATCATTGAAAATCCAAGTGGGATATCTTCAGGAACAAATGGACATGATTCAAGATGAGCCGGAGAAGAGAGGATTGAAAATGAAAGTGATTGAAGAACCTGAAGGTCAACCTATAGTTAATGAAGATGAAACTCCCAAAGACTGAAGAGCTAAGATGGAACATTTTGTTGAGGTTTATATCTTGCAAGGGACATAAATTTTGGCTCAGAAGATCAAATTTTGAAGAAAATTACAAAATCTGCAATTTCTGCCTTGTCAGGCAGTTTCATAGCGAGCTCTAGGCTTGAAGGCCTAAAAACAATACAAAATTTCTGAAGATGTTTTTTTTCCTATAAAAACATTTTTTTGAAGGTCCAAGGAGGGAGGTTGATGGTATTTACCCATTTTTACTTGACAAAATTTATTTAGACAGTAGAGGTGGTGGAAGGAAAGGATAAAGGACAAAAGCAACCTCGCTACTAAACTACACTACGAAACTGCCTAAGATACTCTGTTTCATAGTGAGGTGTTTTTAAAAGGTTTTTTGAAGGTTTGGAAGTGTTTTGAAGCTCAACCAACCACGTGGAGTTATTAAAGGATATCAGGGAAACATTCAAACATAGATTTGGCCTTCGACAAATTTGTCTTCTTCACCAACTCAACAAAGGACAGTGAGCAAATGTCATGTCATCATTTCCTTAAATATAGGATGACTGTTTTGTAGTTCAGTGAGGGAATTTATTATTTGATGGTGGATAGTTCCATTCGAGCACCTAACTACTTTTTATGTAATTATGCACTCCTTTAGTTAGTAGTTGTAATAAATATAACTAGAGTCCTATTAGGAGAATAACTCTTAAATGGATAGCTGTCTTTTTATGTTCCAAAAATAGATGTGTCAGTTATGATTAGCTGTTAGTTTGGAGGTTCGATGATCTAGATCCTATGTAATGTAAAATAAGTCTATTTATAGACAGAAGATCGAATATCAAAGGGTTGGAGAATATGGTACTAAACTGCTACTCTGTAATAGTTTTCAGTTTCAGTAATATACAATGATATTTTCTTCTTTACCTGAGATTCGAAGGAGGTGTTCAATGTGTTTATGTTTCTATATATTTCCTGTTTAATATCTGCAGTTAGTTTGATGTACAATTACTCAGAACTCATGGTGACATGCTCTGACTTCCTTTAGAGGTTAAACTACTCTTTTCTTCATGTGTTGTCTGTGTGTACTACCTTTTCATTGGAACCTTCATCTGCCTCAGTTTCCATAAGAAGAAATATTCTCATTAAGTTTACTGATGTTGACCCCATAGCCAAATGGTAGCAAGTTCTTATATTTTCAACCAAAAATCAATCACAATCAAGTTACAGTTATAGAGTTAGCCATCTACTAGAATTTCCATTGAAAATCATAAATTACCTTGAGAGAGCCCTCTCAAACTGAAGAGGCTAATCTTCATCCAAAAGTGGTTTGAAAGAGTTACATTAAGTTTATTGATGAGCAGCCTATCGAAATCAATTTGGTGATAACAGAGGATATTTATTTTCTCACAGGATTATCGAGGAGAGGTCAACCCATTTCTCTTTCAGGGTTTGCTCCTGGAGGAGAGACAATGAGATATTATATATTTCAGTATTGCAATCTAGGGACTAAACCTAGTAAGGATGGGAAAATAAACATCTGCGACGTACGTGAATTTCCATTGAGGACCATCCTATTCACTATCACAAAGCTTGCTGGTACCACTACACTACATGTGGAAAACAGATCGTACATGCAGTATGCAGTAAAGTGCTTGGAACTAACAATTTTTAACTAGGTTGAAGCTGTACTCTTTCAGATGAAAGAACAAATGACCAAGACAAAGGGAGGAAGGAAGAATAATTTCAACTATGGTTCGATCCTGATTTCTTTTTCCTTAGAGCGGATTCCATTGTTGCAACCCCAACATGTGACACTGGGTATATCTGGCACTAGAGATCCAAGGATGCATAGATGGGTAGAACTGATGGCTAGACATGCTAGTCAATTGACCATCGCGTTCTTGACTGCATTCTTTGCCTGGTTCAGGCGAAAAATGGTCGCCATCGATGATTATGCATATGCATGCATAGACTTTTGAGGAGATCCAGACTTAGTTCTACCAGATGACGCTCAATGGGGTGCAATTGGTAAGAGTGTTTTGACCATGTTTTTTGATTTTTATAAGTTTTATACATGTTTTTGTATTTTTATGTTTCCAAAGACTAAACTAATTTTTTTATGTAATGCAGATGTAGGTCGAGTTTGACCAGTGGGACAGCCAGAGGAGAGAGCAGATGAGCCCACAGAGAGGGTTGTCGGGAGAGTAGTCCTTCAAGATTTGGATATGGTTGAGACTCTTGCTGAGCTACAACAGAACATACAGGGATTGATTCTCGGGATTCTAGATTTCTGGATCGAAGAGTTACCCATGAGACTACAACTTCATACTATTGGTGTTCTTAACCGTTGGATGCGGTTATTGCGTAGGATAACTAGATAAATAGTATGTTATCATGAGCATCACTAGTTTAATTTTGACATTTTGCATACATTTTGAGGTTAGATGACCAATGTGTCTTGGGCAATTTTTTTGTAAAAACCTATAACTATCTATTTGTTTTTTTTAGTGTTTTCCTATGTTTATTGTGCAATCCTATTCAATTATGTAATGGGAATTGAAAATATGTCTTTACATGTGTTGCAAATGTCTATTTATAACATAATTAGATAAGGAATCAATTAATGTGTTCAAGTTCCTGGAAATGTGTTGATATTGAATAAAATCAAAATATCTTTCCAAAAGTCGAACTCTTAGGAACATACGATGCAGTGTTTGATTTCTGATAATATAAACTCTATTAAGTTACAATACCACAAGTTGTGAGTCTAACATAATTATGATGTGGTTAATACCAAATGAAATGTCATAAGAGAGAAGTTTGATCAATGCACTATAATCAGCGATATTGTTTGTAGATCGACCGATACAAATCCCTTGAAAACTCACTAACTCGCCGTTCGGAGCGAATATGGCCCATGCTATAGAGGATAGATTCTGCATACTATGAATAGCACCATCAACATACCCAACGAATGGTTCCAAAGATTCAGACATTTGCGATGAAATGTAAAGTAGATTACTAACTTCAAGAAAACTCTAGAAAAACAAACTAAGACAGTAAATGCAAATCAACATCATATATACAATATAATACAACAGTTTACTATGCTCATGTTTAAGCATAGTAACGTTTTAGATAAAACCCATTTTGGGGCTGTGCCAATGGAATTCCATCATAATCTACCAACTCGTAGGCGTCCTTAGCAAGAAATATTTTGACAATATAGGGGCCATGCCATAATGGCTCAAATTTGCCTGTACCTATTACATCAGCTTCCTGATCATAAAGAAGGACCAGGTCACCCTCTGAGAAGATGCGAGGCTGGACATGCTTGTCGTATTGTGCCTTTATATGTCTCTTATGCACTTCGTTGGCCAATGCAACTTCACGACACATTTCATCAAGATGGATGAGGTTAAAACAACGTGATTCTTCAGAAGAGGTGTCAGGTAACAAGTCAATTGTGAGTTTTAACGACAATATTTCACATTGGATAGGAAAGATATCTTCCAAACCATACACCAATTGAAAGGGGGTAAATCTGGTTGCGTTTCTCACTGAGGTTCGGTACGCCCACAAATCCGAGTAGATGATCAAATGCCAATTTCGTTTATGAAATCCTATCATTCGTTGAAGCATTCATTTAAGAATACTGTTAATAGCCTCAACTTTTCCATTTGAATGTGGATACTAAGGAGTATAAATATCATGTGATAGTCCTAGTTTGGCAGTCAACTCATTCATCATGTGATTGCGGAAATACTTACCATGATCTGTGACTATATCCAGATAAGTGTCTACCACAAGCCCCAACATGACAATCATTTAAAACCTTTTCAGCCTCCTCATGATTGAGGAACCTCCTTAAAATCATATCGACACCACAATGATAAAGTGTATCACTGACGATTAGATAATATTTGGCTTCGTATTGAATACGTGGTTGTTCAGAGTGAGAGGTATCAGGCCGAAAATTATTGGTCTAGATATAAATGATAAAATCCCCATACCAAGGATTAGATGACCCGATCAGAAACAGAGACTCATCAGGAATTGAAGGTTCCGATGTAGTAGCAATACTGTCAGAGGGAAGGTCGCAGAGAAGTTCAACCAAAACTAAAGACTTCTTTGACTCAGATTTGATGAATTCCAAGTCAAACTCTTGAAAAATAACAACCCGTTTGAATACTTTCCCCCCAGAAATTGACGTGACAGAATGTAAGTCGTGGGGTTGCAATCCGAAATAACAATGGTATTCTGGAACAAGATATAATGGCGAAATCTTTGGATAGCTTGAACGACTGCCAAGGCGAGCTTTTCGACGTATGAATACTTCACTTCCATATCATTGAGATTACAACTCAAATAATATATCGGATGTTATATCCCATATTCTTCTTGGATGAATACCGTAACAATGGTCGTATCAGTTACATCGATATATAAGAAATAATCACTCTGATAATTGGGGGGATACATTCACGACGCCTGGACAAGTGTATCCTTGACAACATTAAAAGAAGCTTGTGCAACCTTATCCCAATGGAAGGGAATACCATTTTTCAAGAGACTAGTAAATCCTTTAGCCATTTCGGCGTAGTTGGGTATGGAGTAGGTAAATCAAGAATAGGTTGGACCTTCAGTGGGTCGATTTGAATTCCTTATTTTAAGACGACGAATCCTAGAAAATGACCATAACCAACACAAAACACACATTTATTTGGATTAAGGCGTAGTGTCGGCAGCATAGAAATATAGCTCTCAAATGCATCGGGTGATCAGTCTGATTTTGTGAATGAGCGGTTAAATCATCTAGATACGATTGAACAATGTGCTTGATGTCATTGAAATCATAATCCATTGCCCTCTGAAATGTTGCCCCAATGTTCTTAAACCAAATGGGAGTTTCTGTTAAGAAAATGTGCCCCAGGGATGGATGAATGCTGTCTTATATTGGTCCTCTGGGTGGATATTGATTTGATTGTAGCCAAAAAATCCATCCATGAACGAAAATATTTCGAATCTAGTACAATCGTCAATAATCTGGTCGATAAAGGGAGTAGGATAGTTGTCTTTTGGACAAGAAAGATTGACATCTCGATAGTCGACACACACTTTGATTGTCCCTTGTTTCTTCATAACAGGAACAATGTTGGAAACCTAATCAGTAAGCAGAACATGGTAAATGAAACCAACATGCAAAATTTTTTCAACTTCTGTTTTAATGGCAACAACCTTCTTCGGATGAACAGGACGAAGGCGTTGACGTACCGGTTTGACATTAGTGTACATGTTAATGGTGTGTTCAACGATACTAGTATCTATGACTGGAATTTCCTCGTATACCAAGCAAATATATCACAGAATTCACAAAAGAGAGGGTGATAGGTTTCGAATTCTAATGGAGAAAAAGACACACCGACATGAATGCTTTCTACAACGTCGGGTTTGATCGAAATGTTGATAGAAATGGTTTCTTCAATATTTGATAAACTTCGCTTAGATTCGATTTCATTAATGGGAAAAGAGTTCGAAAAGAAATTTTTGATCGATGGGTGATATAGTTCAGTAAGATTATCTTATTTGTAATCCTGAAGACAGGAACGATGATGATGATCATCCCATGGTTCTCCTTCTAGCATCATGGATTCCACAATATTCTCATCTGTCAAGAAAGTGGATGAAAAGGATCAGATGGAGTACCAAAATATAATAACGATAAACCCAAATGACCGGCGACAATGATTTCAGATTCGCCACCCAAGCCATGTATATTGATTGCTATGGCAGCTCAATTAGGCTAGGTGGAAAAAATTCATCCAACGTAACAACTTCAGAATCACCCATAATATTCCTTAAGTCAGATGGAGTGGAAGATATCATGTAACAGGTCTCTATGTTTGCAATTTTTGCCGACGTCGCAGGCGACGGTAATGCAAAGGTTCGCATTAGGGAAGAATCCTTTAGGAGTCCTACACCAATGTTCTAAAGTGCTAGTTGGGGTGCGTGAACTAACAAAACGCTTCCAGTTACCTAGGAAATGGAGGCAAATAAGGATAGTTGATTGATGACTGTTATAACACCTTTATGTGGAAAGGCGATCATTCTAAAATATGTAGAGACGATCGCAGTCATAGCATATACCCATGGCCTTCTGAGTAGAATATTGTAGTCAAGGGGTCCGTCAACGATCTCAACTTCAACATTTACCATTTTCCCCCTAGTTCAATATGCAGGTTATTGATGATACCGCAAGGCTTATATGTACGTCCGTCGAAACTTTCAACGTCGTAGGCGATTGAGATATGCACGACGAGCCAAGTGAATTCTTGCAGTTTAGATACATAATGCAGGTATATGCTCACTCATCAATAATAGTACGATGAATGAGGTGATTGAGAACATTTACTTGGATGGATAATTCCAATTTTGCTGGTAATTGCGGCACATAGCCCGTATGATTAAAGACTACAAGATTGGAATCTGTCGGATCGATTCCACCAATTTCCAACAACAAAGACTGTTTCTGGGAGGGACAATTTTGAAGTACCTCAAGCATCCACATAGCTGAAGGGGATTGAGCCAAATCTTCAACTATATTATAATTTTGAGCAGCTTGAGCTCGAGGATTGAATGTTGATTTATGGACGACTCCCTTCGGTGGCTTTATTGTTAACTCAGGAATAGCAGTTGGTGGAATCGATTCTGTAGACGGATTCATGGTCGAGGTAGTAGGTTGATCAGTAGCCTGAATACTGTAATATTTATTATGCGTTGACACAAAAACATTAGTTGTTGGCTTTGTGACAAATAGCATAAGCACTTGGGAACTAGAAGCTGGATCCGTAGCAACCAAATTTGTGTTTGGATTCAGAAATGGATCTGTCAACACAACGGATGCATGCAAGGTCTTAATCAATTTTGGGACTTCGGCGCGGTGAGGAAAATATCGAACAAAGTGATCCTCATTATAGATTATGCAAGGGTAACGAGGTTTCCGATTTCCAGTTTTTTGATCAGATGATATTTCTTGCAGGGTAGAAGTTTTATTTTTCTTTGATTTCCCCTTTTTCTTACTTCTGGGTTGCTTGTCACTTTTGTCTTTGTCAGATTACACTGCATGAATTTTAGAAGGACGTGCAGAATCAGATGTAGTGGAGTGATGTGTGTTTTCAGTACCAATCATACTATCGTCGGTATGAGGGTCCTTAGATTGAGGAGGAACACTAAAATTAGATCGAGGCGCGTTGGGAATTTTTTCGTAGAGCATGCCATACTGAGTATAAATAAAATCTAAGTACTGGGCATGAGAAACGACCTGATATTCAGTGACGACGCCACCCTTAGCCACATCCTCAGTTATATTTGGTAACAGGGACTTAATGAACCACTAAGCAAGGAGCTGTTTAAGAACAAATGTCTTGACCATTCTACGACGACGATGCCACTCATGAATATGATTAGAAATGTGAGTAGCATTAGTCCATTTAAAATTGGTCAAGAGTTCTGTTCCAATTTCATAACATATGGGTAAGTGGAATTGGGTTAAAAATACAATATCTAGGGTAGTGAAATTATCAAATGAATCTCTTGTTAACTCAATGTACCATTTCGCGGCTAGACCAGTGAGCGTACACTGGAAAAGACGTAGTTGAACGAAGTTATCATTCAAGGAGTTAGATGAACACCAAAAATGATAAGTCATAACATGCATCGACGAGTCTTCTCCAGGGTTTCCATTGAACTTAGGAATATCTGAGGGTAATTTATGAGGTATCACCAGCCACCAAGGAGCATAGATGATTGGATCATTTGCAAGCCAGTTTAAATCAAGTAATTCTAAAGTTGCAACAAAGGGAAACTATTGATTTAAGTCGGGTTGAGCATAACCAAGGTATGATGGAATTTTTTGGGCAACAGGCCTTTGAGCACCAGCATACGGAATCTGTTGCTGGTAATCTAGATAGGGGTTTTTTTATTATAAGTAAATGCTTGAGGATTATGTTGACCAAAACCTAGGTACACTACCTATTTAAATGAGGGTTGTTGCATTTGTGCTTGTAGCTTCCAAGGTGTCTATCCACCAAGACTATAACCCAAAATATAATAGCTTGGATTTATTTGTGAATAGGTATAACCCAGTTGTGGTTGCGACATCCCATAATATGGTAATCCAGCTTGTGAATAAATAATTCCGGATATAAGTGGTTGTTGTAAACCAGCCGAAGGAGTTGGATTCTGAGGGCCCAATACTTGAGGGTATTGGTTTGAAGGAACCGCCTGAGATAGTTGAGGTACAATAGTTTGAGCCTGTAACAGGTTTAAGGATGTATTGACAAGTGGAGTAGATGTGGGTGCAATAGGTTGAACTAGTTGATATGATTGCACAATCGTTTGTGGTTGGATGGGTAGAGTGGGCTGCCACTGAAAAACAATCATTTCGACATTAGGATGAACAAATAACGATGGAGTAATATCAAAATGGGCGACCATAGGTTTCCCCCCAGCATGATGAGTATAATAAGATGGAAAATATTGTTCTCCAAATGCCGAGAGTCCAGCTGATATTGTACAAGATGGAATATACCCAGATGGACCATATAGATATTGCCTTGATGATGTATATAAAGGATAAAGCCATTCATTACTCATTAGAGATGTACCAGATAGAATACCAGATGATGAAATTGGTGAAGTCCATGGGTTTGAGAATGCACCAGAGAAGGGTCCAGATAAATATTGGTAGCCAGGTGGGACGGAAGGGCCACCATATAGATGTGAATTTGGTGATTTAGTGAACATCAACGGGGTAGCAAGGGCAGGTGCTATCGCAACTGGAATAGATGGTATAGACGAATATGTTGTCTCAGGCATGGTTATACGACCTAATGTATACCCTACAGGATCTACAGGAACTCGAATAGACACAAGATCAAAGAAAGCAGTGTGAGGTGATTAAGGAAAAATCTCGTAAAGATACAACTCTGATCCAAAATGTGTTGGAGTCGAAGGCGTTTCTTCTTGTGGTATTTCTTCAATCGAAATCAAACTAGGTGGAAGTATTTCGCCGTGAGGCCCGAAGTATATTTCAGGTGGTTGACTACGCGATATGGGAGACTCAATGGCTATAATAGATTGTGGGGAAATTGATACAGAATAAATTTTGGTTGTTCGACTTCGCGATTCAGATGTTCTGGAAAAATAACGACATGATATGGATCAACTTCCAGTTGAACAACGTCGGGATCGGGAGGTATGGTCTCCCTGATTGGATGGATTGTGACCATAGATAGCTGTGATGAATCTGTCTCGACAAAAATATATGAACCGGGATTTGTAGAAACAACTCGAGATGACTCTAGTATATGTGAGGATGATGTTGCACCAGAGGTACTGATAGTACTATTTTCGGTAGAACGATGTCGCCTTTGCCAACCAGAAATGGCTTCCGGTGTTAAAGGTGGTTTAAGTGCTATTCTACGCGAATGATGGGGAAAGGGATGTTCTTCTTTCATGATGACTGATTTATTTTATGAAAAAAAACAAATAAACAAAATAAAAGGGTAATTATAGGCAAAAGGTTTACCAGTTAATTGTGAACTATAGAATACCTCCTGGAAAACCAAGAAGTACGGGCAGGAAATCTCCCCGAATGTTGTGTTCAGTGTATCAAAAGTTACAAGGCGGCCGACTTGGTTACCTATGGATGAGTAGAAACCCAAATTTTTCCTCCAAAATATACTCGAAGGTATGTGGATGCCCAAGTCTATATTATCACTGTGTAATTCGAAACCGCACAGTGAGAGCACCCCCTTATACTTTTTGTACTAGAACAATGCCCTATATACATGAAGGTGCGTGGACGAGCTCCAAAATGCTTACATACGTGGAGTGAGGTATCACACTTGGAATGTATCGCAGACAAGTTAACGACAACTGCTATGTTTAACGATGCTGGAACACGTCTCTAGCCTAGACCTTCTAAATGTTATCGTTAATGTTCCAATGCTTTCTTAGGTAAATAGATGTAAATTTTATGTTGACCTTGTTTAAAATTTTTTCTTTGAGGTTCACTGCGTGATGTGATGGAAATTCCTAAAAATGAAAACTAAATGATAAGAAAACTTTTCAATTTAGCTTTTTCAATGAAAATCCTAGCTACTAAGGGAAAGAGAAATAAGTTTTAGAGAAAACAGCAAAGAGCACAAACTAAAATGCAGCTTTCCTAACTTGTTCCTATGCAACACACACAATTCACTATATGCACATGCATGTTTTTATTTTCTTTTCCCTTAATGTGAATGCAAGAAAGGAAACTACATGCATCAATCAATAAAACAAGTGTTTTCTTCTTTGAGAAAGGAGGAATAAAACAACAATTTCTCTTTTAGGAAAAAATTAAGAATGGAACTACAATTTCTTCCTACATGAAACAAGGAATGAAACAACAATTTCCTTTACAAAAAATATTGATCTAATGCAGAAATAAAATACTTTGAATTTGGTTTGATAATGATAAAGAAAAACACTAAAGAGAAATTGAACAAATTTACTTTTCAAATGAGGAAGAATCATGAAATTTTACTGGTCTCTAAGAGGTATCATACATCTGAGAATACAACAAACAAATGGCTGAGAATGATAGAAATGAAAAATTTAGATGGAATTTGGTTGGTTGAGGGGCCAACGCAGTCTTTAAGGGGAGACAATACGTTGCAGTGCACCCCTAAATGTGTGACAGTGCACCATGTCTTGACCAACAGTGGATTGGGCGCAACAGGGATTGAAAAACCAAGCAACAGAACACACTTCTAATGAAATTATTTCATTAAAATGTCTAATAACTGAAAGTAGATGCTACTGATGATGATAAGTAGAGGCAAAAACACCAGGAATGATAGGACACTCCTCAACGGATTCGCCAATTTTTTATGCAGAATTGTGATCTACAGATAAATAAAATTCCCTAAGTGTGGTGCTAGTCACTTAGAACAACAGAGGAAAGAATTACTATCACTTTCTCTAAAACAAGCAGATATACAGAATGGTGAAAGAGACTACTTGTGATTCTATCGCTTCTCCTTCTCCTTCTGTCGCTGTTGCCGTCAATCTAACTCAAATCGCCAGAACGATTCCTATAAACACAAACAAAGAACATCAAAGAACATGCAATATATAGATATCCACTTATATTACTAAATCAAATCGATTATATATGAAATATATATATCATTCAAGAACCCATTTCACTTGAAATAGAGACATATATATGGGAAAATGAACAACAACCTTTATTAAAGAGTAGAAGGGGGTGGTTACAACCAATAATTTATTTGTTTCCAACCAACTCCAGCTTCATTCTAGCCTCATCACATCCAACATCATACCACCAGCATATCAGTACTTTCACTCTCTCAAATGAGAATCCAACATCATAACTTTACCAAATTTCTTCTCTCCCTAGCACTAGAATGAGTGCTCAATTTATAGGGAAATTGATGGTAGTTTCTCAATGAATGACTTTCTAATAATAGGCAAGACATGTTCCCAAGTTATGAGATGTTAGATGGACACTTGGATTCGAAGTTTGACACATACAGACTCTTCTAGAAGGCACTGGCCATGTGGAGGAACAATGATAATTATGCTCCCAGGTGTCCAACACACTCTTGAATGTTAGGAAGTGCATTGCAGTGCACCCTTGAATGGAGTATTTTGCATTGCAACACAGTTAGTCCCTTTAGAGGCTGCGTTCGTGAGTCAATAAGTGATATAACATATACTTCAAAACTTGGAAATCTCACAATATAAGCCATGAATGAATTGTTCTTCTCTTAGAAAATATAGCAACTAATATAAGGGGATGATAGACCCTATTTAATTGGTCCTAGGGATGATGTCCATTTTGACCAGGTCATGGGGGATGATGCCCAAATTGACCTATAACACCAGGGATCGAGATAATATCTAGGCCACTGCCAAGGTAACAACCCAACATCTTTCAGGGATCTATGCACCATTTAGGCTACTTCCAAGGTACCAATATTACATCTTTCAGGGATATAGGTATCATCTAGGCTACTGCCAAGGTACGAACCCTATGTATTTCATGGATATAGGTACCATATAGGCCACTAGCAAGGTACCAACCTTATGTCTTATAGGGATCTAGGCACCATCTAGGCTACTGCCAAGGTACCAAACCTATGTACCATCATACAGGCTACCCAACTAAGGTACAACAAATCTATGTACCATCATAAAAGCTACGTAGCCTATGGTACAAAAACTAGTCACCGTGATCTAGTTAGCGCCTTAACCTCATGGTATACAACTAGTACAGGTTTGCATCACCAAGGTCAAACCTCCAGGAACAACCATGTTCCAATTACACAGAGTTGGCCAAACCCTAGAGGAAACTCAGTTCCTCACACCATAGGTTCAAACCCTAAAGGATCCTTACAGCACAAGGTTTCCAATATCATGGTCAAGCCATAACAATACAAGCATCACTCTAGGCCAAAGGTTCATTCAATGAGTAATCAAGACTGACTAAGGCACCCACTCTAATAGAGTGGCTGCAACTAAACATAGAAAGACACATACCATCAGAGAAATTTTGAGGTCTAAAATGGTCATCCTAAGGAATATTATAAAATAATAGTAGAAATAATAAAATAAGATTAGATTACATAATCAAATTTTAGAGGGAAAAAATAAAAAAATACCTTTTCAACTCGTAACTTCAACTTATATCCCTACGAGTTTACTCGAATTTCAAGCGGGAGCATTTATTGGATGTGGAATTTAATTCCTCATCCAATGCATAACCACGTTGCATACTTTTGATGAACCCTACTACATGAAAAAACATATTGCAATCACATTTTTCATGCATTTCACATTATTCCTGTAGTAGAGTCCATTGAAATTATGCAACATGGGCACTCCTTGGATGAAGAATTAAATTTCACATCCAAGTACTCCTGCTTGAAATTAGAGTAAAACCGTAGAGAATACAAAATTTAAAGTGTCAAAAATCAACCCTCTAAAAAAAGAGGTTGATTGCATCTCCACTTTTCAAAATCAACATGAAAATCAATGACATTAAAAAAGAAATTCAAAGAAATTTTAAAGTGCCAAAAATATGCTAAAAAAAAAAAGTTATTCTGCATCACCACTTTTCAAATCGACATAAAAATCGTGACATTAAAAAAAAAAAAAATCAGAAGAAAATTTAAAGTTCGAAAATATGTTCCAAAAAAAAGGGTGATTCTGCACCACCACTTTTCAAAACCGGGTGCTTTTTTTGCTATTTTTTGCTACCTCAAAAAAACAGGTAATTGGTAATTTTCTCATTGGATTAGTAAATTTGTTATCATGGATTGAACTCATATTATCATACGAAGAGTCACAATGTATACACAACAGAACTTCAAACTTGCCACCAAACTTCAGACTTCAGATCACCTTCGATTATCTTCCGACATACTTGAATCACAAATTTGGATTCTATACATACTTAACAAATCTCAAGTCATCATACAAAAACTTCATATCATCTCGGATCATCATCACAGGAACCAAACTCAGATCTAGTCATCATTTCCATATTGAATAGAATACCAAACTCAGATACTAAATTTGAATTTCCATACTAAGCATAGTCATTATTTCCATACATAACTCAGATACTATGCTTCTCTGTAGAAGATAATTTGAATTGCTTCATAGAAAGATAAGGATTTTGAGCATGTTTTGGAAACCTTCTATAATTGTGAGTTCAGTCTTGTGATTAACGCAAGTTGGATCCTTTCATCATGTCAAATAGCTTGATAAGGAAAACAATCTTATGGAGAATCATGAGCATTAAGAAAAATACGAATTATAAAACACCAAATTAATAAAGAAGGAAAACAACTACTTAGCTTGGTTTGCAAACATGGATCAACTAAGTTCCTTGAATAAACCTTGATGTGACTTTCAACTTCCTTGCTTTACCATAACTCTAATACCATGTCGAAAATCTAGAATGCAAGAGGATTTAGAAGAATTTATGAACTTATGATAATTACTTGGGATTGTGTTAATTGCTTCAGTTATCATCAAATAATTATACTTTGGAAATTTAATCAATAAAAAAACATAGAAAGTAGAGATCATAGTGCAAGAAACAAAAGACAAATATTTACCTTGGGAAAACCCTCAAAAGGGAAAAACCCAACAACATTCTTCTTAAAGAAATAGTCAATTCAACTAAAGATACATCAAAGTCAGGATAAACAAACCAGATTTGTAGCTTATCAAACCTCGTCCTTATGCCAAGTCATCCCTCCAATTTTAATCTTCCATAGGTTCTTCTTTAAAACTGTCCAAAGATCTTTGAGATTCGGTCCTTTCCACAATCCTTAATTCGAAGTCTACCACAAAGAAGATATTTTCTAAGGAGAAATTCTGCTCATAATTTAGATGCTATTACAGAGAGATAGACTTCAATAATTTGAATTATTATAGACTTCTTTATGCTTGCGAGACTTCGATCTAATTGTAGAGTTATAGTCCACCACTTTGGCCTTCAAACAAGGTTAAGAGTGAGAAAAACAAAGATATGAAGACTTCAGACTTGTCTTCAACATATTTCGTCCTTCTTTCTTAATGTCATGGAGCAGAGCTGGAATGCATACTCTTGGAGGATGGGTACAACCTCTATATATAGGTTTCTAACCATGCGAGTGGTTTCCAAAAATGATGAGACAAATTGAATCTATGAGGGGTTGACTTGACACATGTTGGAGGGAAAAATACATGAAATAAATAAATAAATTTTCTTATTTTTACAAATGGTTTTCTTAGAGAATTATTTGATTAAGAACAAGCATGATGATCATGCTATACAAATGATACAAGACTTTTATAGTTTTTACAAGTACAACATAAATTATGAAGATCGACCATAGCTACATTCTCCAACACCAACTTGGAGACATGCACTTTTCGTGGGAATGCATGAAAACCCTATAAATATTTGTTCACTTATTAAGTTGAGAGAATAAGCAAGACTATGCATCGAGATAGATACATATCAACATCCACAAACATAACATCAAATGTCCATACATGATAACAATAGCTCAAAACTGGCTTTCAAAGAAAAGACACAAGTCAACAATGTTGAAGATGAACCTAATGCTCACATGAATGTTGAACTTATTCATCTTGTTATAATCTTAGGATGAAAACAGAGTCACCAATTTAATGAAAATTTGACTGAGTTCTCGTTTTCTTATAGAGGTTGCATTTTATGTTTGTTTTGAAAGTGGTGATATAACATTATTGCCTTTTCATTTCAAGGTTAAAATTCCAATATTTTCTAACCATGAATTTTAAAACCAAATATTATGACTATGAAAATCATGAAAAATAGGTTGAAAGGAAAAAGTGCTATGCAACATCACCATTTTTTTCATTTTAGGGTTAAAGTTTCAACATTTTTCAACCATGGTATTAAAAACCAAATGTCATTACCACGAAAGACATGGAAAAACATGCTGAAATGTAAAAGTGGTGATGCAACATCACTCTTGTTTTTAGGGTTAAAATTTCAACAATTTTTAACCATGACATTAAATACCAAATATCATGGCTGAAAAACCATAAAAATAAGAACCTAAGAATTGAGTAATTTTATTTTATTTTTTCAAATGTTTGCTTTTTAAGCGTTTTTCAAATTTATTTCATTTTTATTTTATTTTATTTTTGAGGTTACAATTACGAATTAATTGACATATAATCTTGACCATGGGTACCTTAGAAAAAAAACATATAAAAACATAAATAATACAAAAAAGTGGCATTACATCATTTTAAAAAAAAATTATTAATTGATTATTTTTCAAAACTTTACATTAAAAAAATTAAACCCATGAAAAATTGTAAACACCTTTTTTTTTAAAGGCCAGGGACAATTTAAACAGAAAAAATAAAATATTAATTTTGTTTTAAATATTTTTTTCCCTTAATTAATTAATTTATTTTTAAACAATATCTTACAAAATAACAAAAATAATTAAAAAACAATTTCAAGTTGATCTTTACAAACCAATTAATTATTATTATTATTTTTAATTGCAAAATTATAAAAAAAAAACTTATAAAATTGAAATAAAATACATAATTAAAATAATAATATAAGAGGAAAAAATTATAAAAATACAAATAAAATAATATTTCAAAAAAATATATACATTAATTAAAAAAAGAGTCCTTGAGGTGCACATTAGTTGGTGATTACCATGATATGAAGTAATGTGTAAACTAAAAGATCCAAGGTTCAAATCTCCTTGAAGTAACTAGGGAAAAATTTAGGGTGAAATTTCGCAAATGGGCTATTTTTTGGAAACTTTTTGAAAAAAAATTCGCTAATTTAATTAAAAATTCACTTATTTTTTACATATATATGATTTGTTGAACACCTAATCCTCTATGGGTAGGTGTGGAAGGCGAAGAGTCACAAAGGAGTCCAAGTGACCTTGGAAGATGAATCCAAGAGTCACACCATTGTATTATAAATGTACATCTATGGTGAATAATATGAGCATCTCATGCCTATCTTTCTATGTGTGTGTTTAGTTTCTTCATACACCATGTGTGAGTTTAACATGGTGTCAGAGCCCAGGCGAGGCCCTGGCATTTTCTCTGCCTCCTGAGAGCTTTCTCCTCATTGTTTTATGTGTTTATGACTGTTCATTGTTCTCAGCCTTGTGTTTCCACAAAGCTCCTCATACCTGTGGCTTACATTTCCCAAAATAGTTTCACGGCAAGCATATATGTGATTATCATTCCTCGCTACATCAAAATATCTCGAGTTTGAGTTGTGCTAGCTCTTCCCTCTGCAAACTTTGCGCACTCCATACACAGCAGTCCGCTTCGCTAGCTCGAATTCCCATCGGCCACGCTACCACCACCTTACCTTCCAAACGCTCCTCCCTCTCGGCCTCATCACCGCTCTAGCCACGAGAAGTAGCCGGAAGAAGGCAGGGGTATAGGATTTTCAGGATTTGTCTGTCGCTTCAAAACAACTTCTCATTGGAGCGAAACGCCTCTCGAAATTTGGGTTAGTGAGCCAACGAATGCTGGCTTCAAGGGTTTTAGCCTCTGTATCAAACGATGTTTTCTGGAGCTTTTATACCTCGAAATGACGAGGCCCATATGGCCAAATCACTATTTTCTCTAAGCTAAATGAATAGAACCTGTCTTCAGGGCATCCATAGCTGTAAATTTCAATACCTGACTGTCACGATGTCATTAATCTTCAAGATCATCCGAACACATTCTGTTGCCAAGGATATTGCGCTGGTACTCACCTGCAGTGACTAAACCACCTTCTCTTCCAAAATCCAGTGTATATGGAATGACTTCTAGTGCTTCAGAAAACGCATGAATACAATAACTCTCCATTCCTTGCAAAGTCTTGCGTAGGGAGGAGGCTGGCAACACGGGCAAAGCGTTGCACTGAGACTTGACCAGCTTCAGCTTCAGCATTTTCTCTCCAACCTCAACATTCGCTCGAATTAACATTCCGTTGAAGGGCTTTCTTGTATGCATAATTACGTCCCTCAGAAGAAAAAATGTCAGAGAGCACTACAAGATTTAGCTCCTCCAGAAATTTTTTGAGAACTTCGCGAACTTCCTAGTAAACGTTTAAAATATTATTTGAACCCATCATTTCCGTGAATATTTTTGGAGGGGGAAATTACAATTTGCAGAATCCATCTTTAATTTCGACTCTGCCATGATGCGAGGTGGTATATATATGTGTTGATTTGTGTTGCCTTCATCTAAGAGGCTGAATTTATGCTAGTACCAAGAGGATGAATTGTGTATCTTTTGCAGAAGTTAGCAAAGCCATTTTTGTAACTTGCTTCACTCAACAATACTAATTTTTTAGGATGAAATTCAAATTTTCTAGCAGTGCCAAAATATTAAATTCTCGTCAAGATAAATTTGCGCAGCTATTTCTCTAAGGGCCAACTTGTATTTCTTCTATGCACCACTATATTTGGTGTCACTTGGAATTTTAGTATTGAGGAGGACAACCTCCTAATTATTTTGTGACAATGGGTTTTTTTATTTGGTGGCTACATTTCTGCGCTTTAAAGAGGCAAAGTTTATTCTTCATTGAGTTGGTCAAACTCTGTTCATACTAGGTTGAGTTCATCACTGTCTGGAGGGGTTGAGTTAGTCATTTTATGTGTTGGTTGTCATATCCATCTTTCATGGTGCATAACTTAGCTGAAACAGGATTAAATTCAACCAAAAATCAAGTGGTTATAAGTGCTGAAGATTGGGTATTAAACCTGTGCCAATTTCTATACTCTCTATGGTATGTGACAGTATACTCAAAGGTATCCTTCCCTCAATTTATCATAGCTCCAAATGCAGGAATTACGGCCTACTCCAGCTAGATATCAACAATTGAGTTGATAAATGAAACTGATGTGCCAACCATTTTCCCGTATTTTTGTGAAGAAGTGACATTTTTGGCTACTTGTTGCATTAACAATATCCATCACAATCCCCTTGAATTACCTAGAATATTGTGGTCACATTGAATTGTGAGTGAGTGTCGATTCTTCCTCTTTGGTTCATATTTGTGATCAGAAAATGGCCAAATTTTATGAAGTATTACAGTCCTTGGAAACTTTGATACAATCTACTGTTGATAACAGAATCCGAATCAGTAAAGACACTCTCTTTGATATCCATACTTGCTTGCAAAATGCACATGAAAATATTGAGTTTTTGTAGTTGGAGTCTCAGTTTCAGCAAGATGAAATTCAACAAAAGAGTCATCATTCTGAACATGTTTCTGTTCAGAAAATTGAGGACTCTCATCAGCGGAAAGAATATAAAGTTGCAGTCAATTCACATTTAGTTCCTTGTACAAGAGCAGATTTACATGCACATACAACAGCTCAGTTTGCACTTCCCAAGCCCATCATCAGACCTTGGGAAGAGCTTGTCCATAACAAGCAAAAAACAGGTCTTGGATATGACAAGGAATTGTCTTTTCATATTTCGGACTACTCCAAGCCCATCAAATTTCAGAGTGCTGGATTCCTTTATGATAGTTCACATTCAGCTGTTCTAGATCCTGCTCCACTTCCACAACAACAACAACAAATTGTAAAATTCCAACACTGTGATCGCATTGGCCATATGAAATATCACTGTTTTGATCTTCACCCATGCAACCACTGTGGTTGGCACACCCATTCTTCACATAGATGCTTCAAAAAAAATCCTCCTGCAAGAACAAAGGTTCATCTTGGATGGATCACTTCTTAGTAATGGGCATCAACAAACAAGAAGATGTTTAAGTCGCATGTTAGAACTTGCTCTAGAATATTGAAAAATCTTGCAGTTGAGTTTTCACCATCATCTCACCTTGTACCTGACAGGGGGGAAAATGGTGGTCATCTACAAGCTTCGATGCCACATCAAGCGAGCCTAATCCACAATCTCTCATTCCAGATTCAGAGTTGTAGCCAGAGAAACAACAGTTCAAGCGAGCCTGAGCCACAATTCATCATTCTAGATTCAGAGTTGTAGCCAGAGACATAGCAGTTCAAGCGAGCCTGAGCCACAACCTGTCGTTCCAGATTTAGAGTTGTAGCTAGAGATACGGATGCCCATGAGTATGCATTTGGTTGGTGGACAACCTTAAACCATCTATGTGAGGGTGATATTCTTCCTCTTTCAGAACACTTCCTCTACCAGAAGATGTCATCTTCTTGCCAGTTTTGGTTAAGTTCCAGGAAATGCATCAAGCATTCTAGTTTTGGTGGTCATCCTTAAACCATCACAGGTTGTAGAATTCCCTTTTTTTAGGTTGAAGGTCTCCCTCTTCAAATATGAGGGACACTTCCTCTAGAAAAATCCCTTAGCTTCTTGCCAGTTTTGGAAGAGTTCTGGGAATTGCAATAAGCGTTGCATTCCAGTGTTGGTGGTCATCCTTAAACCACCTCTTTATGCCAAAATTTCAGAGAGCTGAATCAACCTAAGTGCTACCATTAACACTTTGCATATTTGTATTACAACTCTCTTCTTGGACTCACACACACCCCTTCGGATTAAGGGGGGGAATGTTGAACACCTAATCCTCTATGGGTAGGTGTGGAAGGTGAAGAGTCACAAAGGAGTCCAAGTGACCTTGTAAGATGAATCCAAGAGTTACACCATTGTATTATAAATGTACATCTATGGTGAATAATTCGAGCATCTCATGCCTATCTTTCTATGTGTGTGTTTAGTTTCTTCATACACCATGTGTGTCTTTAACATGATTAAATGGATGATATTCACCAAAACATTACCAATTTAGTAATAAATTACATGTTTTTTTATTGAATATTTTCCTACATTATATACGTATTAATTTTTAAATTAGAATAGTTGCCTACAATTATATATATATATATATAGGAAAATATTTAAATCCTTAAAAATATCTTGGAAGTAACTTGACGTATAGAGAGGAGGACAAGTCATATACCTTTGAGGTATAGTGTCAGTGGTCAAAGTTGACTCTATGTCATGGGAGTACGAGCTCGACCCAATTATCGATTCCTTTAGTTACAAAAAAGAAAATAATTAAAAATATAAAAAATGGAAAAAATAAACTTAAACACAAAAACATAAAAAATTAAAAACATACGCCAAAAAAATAGAAAAATTACAAAAATAATTCATAACAATAGTCAAATGAAATAATATAAATGTGAAGTCAAAGAGGTGAGGGCACACTCCAATGTAGTTGAAACAATGTATATGTTTAGTTGAAATATCCAGGCAATTATGGTGAAAAATCACTCAAGAAAGGCGTGCCATAGAAGAGCATGCGATGGAGCCCTAGGATGTTGTGTCAATGCTAGTTAACCTCATTAATACATGTGCTAAAACCATGTGATGTTTTCTGAAGTCATATATTGATTTCCCAAACCATGTGCACTAGAGATAGGTCGCCTAAAGAAGTATACAAAGGTAGTTATGTTCATCAAAAAACAAGATAAATAAAATATTCCTCCATATGTCAAATCATAATCATACCCAACAAAACCAAGGAGGTGAAACCTAAAGAAGTGTGCCACTCTCTCCAAAATAATAAAATAATGCATGCATTCCTTTAATTTTGTCCCAAATAGGGGGAATGCATATAAAAGCTTAAGCCTCTTCCAAATAGAACTCTCCAAGTGTGAAAATATGCTAAATGAAATAGGGTGTTTCATCAACAAGAAAAATTGTGGTCAAAATAGGGTCAAGCCACTTGAATGGTTAAATCATCCTCAACATCCGTGTATAAAGGCTAGTGCTCTAATATAACCATAATTCCACCTCTAATGGTCCTTACATGGTGTAATTGAGAATATGTATTCCATCAAAGTGTTGTACTTTGCAAATAAGTTTTTCCTTAGCAAGAGTCTCACCATGGTACCAATATTAAACATAAGGATTAACTTGGGTTTTAACCTAAGGTGCACCACCATCAAGGGATTGATACATAAAAATGGATCATTCAACCTTAGCAAAAGATATATCACCAAAGAAACACACCCCACTTGTCCCACCTCAATGATTAAATCATCATGAACATGTGTGCCAATGAGGAGGTGCGCTCCATCAAAGTGTTGTACTCCCTGGAAAAATCCCACCATGGTGTTACACATCATTTTGTCACTGTCCTTGCAATCCCCATCCCGCACATTGGAGGGTCATTTCTGTGACCAATACGCAGTGTCATTCTTTGCAAATAACATCATTGCATCCCTTTTGATGAAGGAAACATTCTTCTTGTTGACATTTCCCTGAATAGAACATAAAAAATCCTTATTTTTGCCTTGGCGCGAGTAGCCAGTTCTGCCCTCGTGCCGATGTGGAAGATTGACACTAGGGCCTGCGCCACCAGGTGCTCTATCCCAGTGTAATGCTCGCGCCAAGCTATTTATGAAATTAAAAAAAATAAATAGAGGTGGAGGTTCCATTCCAACCACCTTCGGGATGAGTCATTGGGAGTGGTTGAACTGAAACAACCACATGCCTCCTCTTTTAGTTAGTAGTTTCCACCTCCCTCCTAAAGGATAGGCCTCCCTTCCACCTTTGTAGGGATACCAACCTCCTATTTTACTTCTATATAAACAAGCCTTCTCTCTTTATGAAAACTAGTTGAACTTGGAGAAGAGCTGAACAAAGAGAATTATACAGCTGAAGAGCTGAGCACATTATAGTTGAATAACTAAGTTATTGAGAAGGTAGAACAAGGAGAAATCCATTGAGAGTTCCCTTATCCCATTCGAATTCCCCGACGAGCTTTGAGATGTGCTTCACCCGAGCCCCGCTGGAGGAGACCGCAACGTCAGAGCATGGTTGTATCTCTTCTTTCTACTTATTAATATAAGTGACTATTGTCTGGTTCCCATCTTATGTTTTGTTTTTATCAAATGAAATATGCTAGTCTTCTCTGACTGATTAGTAGCTTTTTGATGAAATTGGTATGTGATATGTGGTTTTCATTTTCTGATCTTTGTGTAGGTGTCCAAATGTGATAAGCAGAAGGGTTGTGACTTGCCTTCGATCAGGAGCAGGAAGTTCTCATCATCACTACAAGTGTTGACGACAGCTTTGGACCACATGTAGGAAATTTTATCGCATCCACTTTCATTCAAATGTCTAGGAACCTACACTCTAGCATGATTCCTTGTTACTAGACCCACCCTAGGGCTAGAGGGATTGTCTCTATCCGCAGAGAGTATTTACCTACATAACAAGTTGGTGACTCCACTGGGGTTCAGTGTGAGTTTGTATTTGATCTTGTTGGGTCATTTGTTTGGTTTTTGTCTTGTTGTTTACTTTTCTGGTTGTTTAACTATGTTTCAAACCCTTGTTTAGCACCAGAGTGTCAAGATTGACCTATGATCTGTTGAGTTTTTCCCTTTTTCCTTGGTTAACTAGATTTGCGCGGTTTTTCCCTGAACAATTGTGCCAATTGGCGCTAAATACCACCTCACAGTCGTGCCGACCCCTAGAGGGATCGTCTCTGTCCACAGAGAGGATTTACCTACATAACAAGTTGGCGACTCCACTAGGGATCAGTGTGAGTTTGTCTTTGATCTTGTTGGGTATTTTTTTGGGTTTTGGTCTTGTTGTTTACTTTTCTGGTTGTTTAACTGTGTTTCAAACCCTTGTTCAGCCCCAGAGTGTCAATATTGACCTCTGCTCTATTGAGTTTTTCCCTTTTTCCTTAGTTAATTGGCTTGGCAAGGTTTTTCCCTGAATAGTCGCGCCGATTGGGGCATGTTGCTTTTGTAGCACTCGCGCCATCGCCTATTTGGCACTGAATACCGCCTCACAGTCACGCCGACCCCTGTGAGTTTTTGGGTGTGAGATTTTCATGAGGTTTTTGGTCACTTGTCTTTGTTTCTGGGTTCTTCTTAAGAGTAATTGAAGTGTTTTTGAATTTATTTGATGGTTGGAGGCTTGTTTTCCTCAGTTGTTTGTCCATTTCTCATTAGTGTAGCTTGAGGTCTTAGGGTTTCTGAGTGCCTTGGTGCACTGAGCCTTCTGTTTGGAGATTGAGTTTCTTGATAAGCTTTCAAATTCGTTCCCTGTTTAATTGCTCTTGGTTTCTTTGATCCTGTTGAGTACGTTCATTGGTTGAATGATCATTGCCTTTCTCATTTTTATTTTTCTTCCTCTTACTCCAAGCACCGATTACATTGCTTGTATGGGTCATGTTCGAGATTTCTCTTTGATTTGAAAAGTTTGTATCATTGTTTTGAGTGTTGTTGTGTTTGTTTTATTTTGGAGGAGTCTTTCCGTTTCAAATTTTGCATTCGCTCTCTCAAGCTAGTGTTTAGTTTTTTTTTCATATCATTTAGTGCATTTCTTGCTCTATTGCATTGAAAAAACAAAAAAAAATATTGCATTCTTTTTGCTTTGAAAATGAAACTTTCCTTCGCTTAATTTGCATTGTATAGGCTAGGAAAGAGTTTTGTTTTCCACAGATTGCATTATATGCATTAGTGGATGTTTTCTCATGATTTCATGATTTTCTATTGCTTGAAAGTTTTTTTTTTCCTTCTCATAGATAGCTTTCATTGAACGAAAATGGTATCCTTCTGCATGTAGTTTTGCATCTAGGAAGATTTCAAATCCGACATACGTTAAGGCCTGGAAATTGAAACCTAATCTAAGATCAACGTTAAAATTTATTTCAATTAACCTAAGGCAACATTGGAACCTAACAAAATATTCTAGTGGTCTAAGTTAGAGACGTGTTCCGACGTCTTAAAACCTAGTAGCTGTCATTCGCCATCTGGCTTTAGATAGCACTAGTACGAACTTGTGCTCTCCATACCGTCGAGTATATAAAGGGAGACCCCTGTAGGTTGCAATCCTTTTATCCATAGAAGCCGAGTCTGCCGCCCTGTAACCGTGATACACCGAACACAACATTCAGGGAGATTACCTGCACGTACGTCAAGTACTTGGTCATTTCTCTTTCATTTGATCACTAAGGTGTATATGGAAGTTCACAGAAACTTAGCATACCCTCTTGCTTAGATTACCTGAGCAGTCATTTTTAATATTTACTGACTCTTTAAATTTGAAAATATCATCGAGCACTTGTCCTTTCGCACTCGTTCAAAATTGAAAGTGACTAGAGTCATATTTTGCCTATTTCTTGACTCTTAAAACATGAAACAACAAAATTTGGTTTTAGTGTCGTAAAATAAACTACCCTCGATCACACGCCCTTTATACCATTTCATTACTTGGCTTGTTTTTTTTTTTTTCCTTGGTTTTTTGAGTCTTTTCTCAGATCTCTCTTTTTTCCTTCTTGTTGTGAAACAGTCACAGTGGCGGAACCACCAGTTTCATCGTCCTCACTCCCTTCTAGAGGTAGTCCTTTACCGGACAGTTCATTTGAAACTCCTCAATCCTCTAGGTTTGAAGAGATTCAGCAGCCTATTCTCCCGTTGATCTTACCCCTTGCTACCCAATCTCCCATTGACGAGCCAATTGAGTTCAATTGGCCTCCATCGGGCGCTTGGTCTAGTTTTTGGGACGAGGAATAATTCCCTTCTCTTACGTCGGGATCACCATTTTTAGCTACTGTTATACCTCCTAGCCCCCATATTATTTTTGAAGATCTTATAGAGGAGTCAGACATGGACACATCAGGTCCTATTGGCAGTGATAGAATTCCCATTTCTACAGAAGAGTATCAACTTTTTCCTGAAAACACCCCTCATGTGTCTGCTCAATCTTCACCATCGGTGTCACTTCTAGCTAGATATAGGTATTTGGGTCAGATTATTGCTACTGTTGCATACATGGTAGCATCTACTCCATTCAAGAGTCTAGTCCTTCCATCATTAGGACAGTCATCGACGACACCTGCTTTGTCGCTTTCAGTTACATCTGTCCTAGTTCAACCTACTATCTGTGCCACTGCGTCTGCGCTGGTCACTTAGTCACTAGCAACCTCGACTGAGATACCTGGTGGCCTCACTTTTGAAGAGTATTTATTGGCTATTCATCAACAGAACTCTCATGATTCTCAGCAGCCTCATGCTCCTGTTAATCCGCCACACCATTATGACGAATATGGTAATCCTGTTTATTTGCCTTGTTGGGGTTCCCATGTTTTGGCCAGATTAGAAAGACCAAAAGATGAGACAACATCAGAACCACTTTCAGACCTCAGGATCTAGCCCTCCTAGGTCCAGAGAGGGATCTCTCTACTTTGAGCAAAGTTTTATATCTATGAGGCTCCAAGTTTAAGATGTTAGGCTAGTTATAGGCACGGGTTTGTTTGTTTGATTGTTTGTTTTGGTTGCTGGTTATCAGGAAAGAAGGGTTCAATGTAAGACCAGGATGAGAAAAGAGGGATAAGGCAGAGGTGAAACATTCCAGGAAATACTCAAAACCGTTGGGCAATGGAGTCAGGAAAGGATTTGCTTGCTACTCAATAGGATTTGCTTGCTACTCAATAGGCAGGCTTTCAATTGGGCTAGTCATATGAAACTTAGGATCTTCAGGACGATTATGTGATGTGGAAAGTAGGAGGGAGGAGTTAACACAGATTTTAGAACACAAAATTACAGATCAGTAGGTTGTACAAGGATCCTAGTGGATAGGGCTAACTCTAATCCCCAGTGTTCCCAAATCTTCCAACTAAATCTATAACAAGAAACATATAATAACTGAATTCATTTAATTCATATAGCAGAGAGAAGGCAATAACATCCACTACACTGGTTAAACCAACTGAAATCATTTTTCAGATGAAACATTCAAAAGAGAAACATAAATGGCAAGGAGAGCAGCAACATAGGGTACCTAACGAGGGTAAGTCCTATGCCAAATTTCTGATGCAAGCCAATAGAAACGAAATGAAATGAATGTAAACACAGAGATATGAAAACATCACCGCTGCTTCAGATCAGGATCAAAAGAAATGTGCTTGTCATATTAAGTAGCAATACCAATCAAGTACAATATGCCAATGGCTGAATACTCAGTTTGAAAACATCTCCTTAAACCTATCTTACAATATTTGCACAGAGACTGAATCTCAAAAGCAACTGCTTGTAGTTCTCTGATAACTGATCAACAACCATTACAAGATTCTCTCCTGAGTTTTATAGCCGAAGAGAAGTAGAAGAGGTAGGTGAAGAACTGAATGCTGTATTAAACTCTTGAAAAGAAATAGGGCTGAAGCCCATTCTTTGAATGCTGAGTATTTAAATTCTGTCACCCCTTTTATGAAAGAGTGATCTTCTCCAGATATGACTTTGAAATATTTCGGCTGTGGGGCTCGACAGTACTCTTGGTGACTTGAATAAAAGTAAAATAAAAATGCTTGGGTCTCCATACTGCAAAACAAATTCTTTTGATAGTATTCCGGACAGTTGTCAGGGCGGCAAATTTTCAGGGACAAGATGTATGATATAAGAACTATATGGGCATTCTGTCCCCTCATGAAGAAAAACATTCCGCTGGTGAATAAACCCTGATGTTATCCTTTACTTGTACACAGGACCTTCTGATCAATCCTCGGGGTCTTTAGAATGGTACTTTGCCTCTTAAACCACTGATTTAAGGCTTAAGATTTTCATCGGCGTGCCTTAATCTCTTTGCCTTGTACTGAAACACTTTTTTGCTCCGTCTCTGCTTCTGTCAGGTTAGCTCGAGCTTTTAATGGCATCGGAAGGTTTTCACAGAGTTTGAAACCTGCTCTTTAACGAAAGTCCCGTCTTTACCTTCCCAGGTCGTTTTCTTTATAAATTCCGCCTTTGCATATGGTCTTGTGGCGGTCATTGATTGTTGGTACCCCCGCAAAAAATGAAAACTGGTTAGGAAAAAATACGGGGGTGGCAGACACAGTGGAGACGACGAGAGTGACTATACAGAATGGTGCCATGGTGGAAAAATGGTGGGTTACGGTGGAAAATGCAGCGTGCAGTGGAAGAACGAAGAAAGATGGCAGACTGCAGTAGAAGAAGTTTTGTATGAAAAAACCTTAAAAAACACGACTTCTTAACCAATACATGCAATGGGATGGATGGGAGTACGGTGGACACACGTGGAGAGGGTGATGTGGCAAGATGGGCTCGGGGAATGGTGAAAAGTCAACAGCGGGAAAAAAAATCCGGGCCGTCGATCTCAACGGAAATCAATGACTAACAACGCAACGGGAGGTGAATACTGTGGGCCAGGGGTACGGCAGAGATTGTTTAACTCGTGCACAGCTTTGATGAGCGATGATCGTTGGATGGGCGATCAGAGATCTAACGACTGATAGCAATATCACTCGGCATCCTAGGTCGAACATTAACGCGCGATGAGCCGGTGGTTTTGAAATAGTGTCGGGGCCACGTGTCGCTTGATGTATGGAATCGCTGGCCGACGAGGGAAAACCGCCTACCGCCCAAAGGCAGTGTGATAGAAACCACCGGGTTTATGAACAATGTGTGGGAACCACCGGCGCGGACGCATTGCGGACTGTCAGATCCGCGTGTAAATGGACGACGATGGCGCGGTTAGGAGTTATAACGGGGAAACTCATTGGAGATAGACACTTTTTGGGCTGGCAAGTGGTTCCAGCGCTGGATCACTTGGAGGAAAAGATGCGGGGGCTAGCAGAAGGGGCTACGGCCTAATATATGGTCCGAAAGTGGGTTTTTTACCCTTATTAATGCATTTTGAGGCCTATAAAGGGTATCGATAGGAAGGAAAGGGGCATAAAAGTTTAAAAGAAGGGAGAAAATGGGATTTAAAGGGGATCTTGGGAGGTTTAGAGGGTTAATAGGGGAAGAGGGGATCAAGGGGAACTTGACAAAGGGGGAAAGGGATGAAACAAGAGGTTTCTGCAGGGGTGTAAGGGGCAGAAATAGGCCCTTTGATAAGGGAATCAGCAGAGGAAATTTGTATAAGGAAAAGCATGGAGAGACTTCAAGGATGATGAGTTTTCTGGAAAATACATTCCTTGAAGGCTCCAAAACAATCTAGCCCTCTTCTTGCTTGTCAAGAATTTCATAGGGGGGCTAACAGTGGCTCCACATGGGGATGGCTTCTTCTTGAAGGAGTCAAGAATTCAGAGAATGGATCTTTGGAGTAGGCCAGTGGCCTGGCTGCTTGGCACATCCCTTTTTTCTTTGATAAGCAGCCACAATATGAAAACATTACATCAACAGAAACTTACTCCAACAAACTACCTACCCATACTACAATACTAGCATTTTTTCTTCTTCCAGGGTGCATTTGAGCTAACAGACCCTTTACATCTTTTTATTTTTGCAAACAGAAAATAAACCTATTCTAAATCTACCCTTATTGCTCCATGAGACCAGATTAGACTGTTGGTCTCATATGATTCTCTACCTAATCTACTACCTACTGGGATTAAACTGTCCAACAGGTTTCTTCTCTACATTCTACAACATAAATTGAAAAACAGTCAAGTCAGGATTAGACAGTATGACTTGCTGTGGATCCAAGGATAAAAACAGTTGCACATGGACAGAAACTTGCAGAAAATTGAACACAAAACAGCGAAGGCTTGGGATTTGAACTTGAAACATCCTTCCTTCCTTTTCTTCATTTCAGCTCTAGTTTTGGGCATGTTAGAGCTGATTCTGCTTTTTCCTTTGCTGATCCAGATTTTTGGCATGTTAGGACCAGCTATTTTAATTTCTTTGGCCTAGGTTTTGAGTTTATTAGAGCCACTCTTTAGCATATCAGAGGTCCATGTTTTAAGCATGTCTGAACCTCTCTTTTTCCTCTATTTTTTTTTTTTGAAACATTTTTCTTTTTCTTGAAAATAAAAAACTGCAGTGGTATGTACAATGGAAATGAAACTGGAAATTGTGAATTAGCAAAAGTAGTGTTTGAGCATCCTGCCATTGACAGGACCCCCAAACATCTCTATACCATCTAGTTCTTGTAAGAAGAAAGCATTTGGACCCACAGTGGCCTGGATGAGGTATGGACCTTGCCACAAACTGTCAAATTTGCTGTGCTTTCCTTTATCCTCTCTTCTCGAATCCCACTTCAGAACCTTATCTCCAACTTTGAAATCAAAAACTTTGGTTCTTTTGTCAAATAATTTCTTTATGTTCTCCTGAAATTTCACTGCTCTGTTGTAAACCTATTCTCTTGTTTGCTGGAGATGAATTGTTTGATTTATTCTCCTCACCATACTGTCTTCTTCTATTTGGATCTCCTGGACAAGTTTGATCACTGGTATTCCAAGGCTAGTAGGGAAGACTGCTTCTATACCGTAGACAAGCTGAAATGGTGACATGCCAATGGAATTTTTTGTTGTAAGCCTGTCAACCCACAAAGCATGTACTAGCTTGTTGTGCCATGACTTCTTGTTCTCTTCCAACAGATTTTTGATGATGATCACCAGGCTCTTGTTTGATGATTTAGCCAAGCCATTACCTTGAGGGTAATAGGGAGTTGAATGACCAAGTGCTATTTGGTACCTGTGACAAAAATCAACCATCTTTTTGGATCCGAAAGCAGTAGCATTATTAGTGATTATTTTACTTGGGTAGCCAAACCGAGAGAGAATGTGACCTTCTAGGAAACTAATGATGACTGAATCTGTGGCATTCCTAGTGGGCATGACCTCTATCCACTTAGTGAAATAACCTGTGGCTGTTAGGATCCATTTGTGCTGAGCAGAAGAAGCAGGGTGAATTTCCCCTATGAAATCTAGGCCCCATTGCAGAAAGAGACCTTCAACAGTGATGGGTTGTAGGGGTAAATGGAGGAGTTTCCTTTTTCCCTCAAAGATTTGACATTTGTGGCAAGCAAATATCATTTTATGAACATCTTTGAAGAGTGTGGGCCAATAATAACCAGCACTGAGTATTTTATTTGCAGTGGCTTTCCAACTCAGGTGGCCTCCACATTCTCCAGTGTGGAATTCTTGTTTAACCCTCTCTGCCTCATTTTCAGGCAAAAATTTAAGAAATAGGCCATTAGGATTCTTCTAGTATAAGTTTTTACTCAAAATGCAGTAATTTATGGCCTTTAGCTTTAAGAATCTGGCCTTGGTCTTCGATAATCTAGGAGGGGCATTGAGGTGTGTAAGCACATACAGAATGTCGGAGTACCAAGGAGAGCTCTGAAATTTTTACTCAACAGTGAGATCATGCGATTCTTGTTGCTCATCCAAGGTACTTATCATGTTAATGTCTAAGGCTTGTAGGTTTGATTCAGCCATTAACTTAGCTAAGCCCTGACCTTTAATCAGTTTGGTGGGTTTTATCTCAAGGTCATATTCTAGGATCACTGCTATCCATTTGCCCCTTTTCCCATCTGGGTCTTGGGACAAAATATCTTTGACTATGATGTTGGGCACATAAGCTACTGTATGAGAATGAAATATGTACACCCTGAAGTCTTTCAAGGCCTTAATCAGAGCATAGGCCTGTTTCTCCATTATGTTGTATTTCAAGGGTGCATCTCTGAGTGCTTTGCTAAAAAAGGCAATTGGCTGTTCCATTCCCTCTGTGTTTTTCTGCAGCAAGACTGCAGCCACTGTATGCTCAGAGGCGAATGAAAAGATCAGGAAATCTTTGGAGAAATCTGGGCTGATTAGGACGGGAGCTTGGGTAAGTGCAAGTTTCACTGATTCGAAAGATTGTTTAGCTCTCATAGTCCATTTCACGCCTGCACCTTTCTTCAGCATGTTGGTCATGTTCCTAAGGTGTTCAGCCAGATTTGGAATAAACCTCCTAAGGAAGTTGATATTTCCAATGAAAGACTGTAATTCCTTGATGTTTCTTGGGTGTGTGATCTGTAGTATTCCCTCAACTCGTTGTGGGTCGATCCTGATTCCCTTCTCGGATATGATGTGGCCAAGAAGATTTCCTTCTTGCAGCCCAAATACAGTCTTTTTGGGATTCAGGGAGAGACCAAACCTTCTGCATTTTCCAAATACTTTTCTCAAGTGCTTCAGGTGCTCTTCTTCAGTCTTGGAAAATACTGTTATGTCATCAAAGTAGATAACAATGAAGTGCCCTATCTCATCTGAAAATGCTATGTCCATCGCTCTTTGGAAGGTGGCTCCAGCATTCATCAATCCGAAAGGCATCTTCACATAGATGAAGGTACCCCATGGAGTGGTAAAGGTTGTTTTGAGTTGGTCTTTTGGGATCAATAGGACTTGGTTATAACCTGAAAAGCCATCTAGCAGGGAGATCCTCTTAGAGCCCACTACCTTCTGAAGGATGTGTTCCATTCTTGGCAAAGGGTGATTATCTTTGAGTGAGGCTCTATTAAGATTTCTGAAATCTATACACAATCCGATTTCTCCTGTTTTCTTCCTCACAGCCACTAAGTTTGATACCCAATCAGAGAACCTCACAGGCACAATTATACCTGCTTCATACATCTTCTTGATTTCTTTCTCTACTGCAGGCAATTGTTTGGGGTTGATTCTGCGAAGTTTTTGCCTAAAGGGCTTCTGATTTTATTTCAAGGGTATTTTGTGCTGAATGATATTTGTGTCATAAGCCTTTAAGTCCTCATAGCTCCATGCAAACACATCAATGAATTCCTTGAAGAGGTCAATGTATTTCTTCTTCATGTCTGCAGGTAAAGACTTAGCCAGTTTAATCATTTTGGGTTTATCTTCAGTGCCTATGTTGCATTCTTCCACGTCAGAGTCTGCATGTTCTATAGTGGGATTTTTGGCCACATCATCGAAGTCAAAAAGGTCCACTAAGGGTGCCAGGCCTCTGGTTATATTCTTATCTCTGGCCTGCATCACCTCTACCTCTTCACTATCTGCATTTTCACATTTTTCGTTTGAATTTCCAGTCTGTTCATCTAAACAGTTTATTTCTATGTTACAGGGTGTTTCTTCCTCATCAGAGGATTCTTCACTTAGGCGACTATGGTCAGATTTAGAGTCTGAATCAGAAAACTCAAACTCGGTTATGCCTACCAGAAAATCTTCGATCTGTTTGTCACCTTCAAAGACCTGCCAATATTTTTCGTTGTCTGGCACAGTAGGTCTGAATTTGGTTTGAATGATGATTTTCTGATCACTGGGAGTCTTAGGATATGCACTATCTAGGCAAGCTAATTCGTTTGCAAGGACATTTTGACCCCTAGGAATGAACACTATTTCGTATTCAACAAATCCATAGTGTCATTCCTATACGCTCTTAGCCTAGGATGTTTCGCTGTGTATTCCCCGTTTACCTGTTTAATAACTAACTCTGACTCTCCCCTTACAGTTATCCTATAGGCTCCCTTTTTCTTCAATATATTCAGACCCAGGATCAGAGCCTCGTATTCAGCGACATTATTTGTGCATTTGAAATGCAGACTACAGGCATGGCTCTTAGCGTAGTCATTTTCTGTATTACGTAGCCATACCCCTGCCCCTGCAGTCCTTTTAGTACAGGACCCGTCAAAGCTCATTTCCCATAAGGGGTTATTCTCATGATTATCATTGTTTTCTCCCTTACAGCTGGGTTCGCCATTGTGTTGAGTTAAAGGGTCTGTAATAGGCTGTGGGTCGCTTTGTTCTTCTTGAAATGTATGAGTTTCAGGGATCTGGTCAGATGGATGTTTACGTGTTGTTTCTTGTTCACTCAGAGTTAGGTCTCCACCGCATATCCTACAGGTTTCATTGCGGTTTTCCTCTTCGTTGTCTTCTAAATCTAGAGCAACCATTATGTTAAAATCAACAGCTTCTGCCTCTTCGTTTGTATCTCTGTTTTGGGGCCTTGAATCTTCCAAAGATCCATCATTACAAAAGATGAAGGAGTCAAGGTCCGTATGTACAGAATAAACAGGTGAATTTTCTAGTTTCTCAGGGCTGCTGACTAGGAACTTCATCTGTGCCTCTCTATACAGTTTTCTAAGTTGGCCGAAGATTGGGATTGTGGCATATGAGCCATCCATCTGCATTGTACCCTGCAGCTTGGCTCCCCATGATCTTGATAATAGCATGCCATACTTGGGTGGCACATCTGCCACCACAACATCCATAACTATGCACTTAGCTGGGATTTGAGTTAAGCTCACACACAAGTCTTTGATAAGGCCTAGGCATTTTACTCTGCTAGAGTTGAAAGAGTATACATCTTTGTAGGGTATGGTTATCTATAGACCTAGTCTTTCCATAACTACCTTAGGAATTAGGTTGTGGGATGCTCCAGAATCATGCATTTCATTATGCAGGATCTTGTCATGAATGTTGAGACTGATATAGAAAGGTGGAACTACCCCTTCCTGAAACTTCCCCTCTATCTTAGGACCAAACAAGAGGGCAGGTTGATCATCATTCAAGTTGACAGAGTCACCATTCTCACCTAAGTTTAGAGCTCTCAAAATCTGGCCTTTATATACATCCTGATTGGCCAGCTCAGAAAGTGGGACAGAGATTTTAATTCTTGCAATCTCGCTTTCCAAATTGAAAGGGGACTGACTCTTTGGCATACTCATCTCTGTTTTATTTGCCACTACCTTAGTGGCTAAGTCAGTGGGCTGATTTTCATTTTGTGCAGTGTTTGTGACAGTTTCATCAGGAGCACTAACTGCAGTGCTAGTGCTGCTAGTTGGTTTACCATGTGCACCAGTGTTTTGGTTGTCTTTATCTCTATTTTTTTCAGAACTCTCAGCTGTTGATTTGTTGGTTTCAGTAGTTGCTTTAGAAGTTTTCTTAGGCCTCTTTTTGATGCTAGTCTCAGAAGCTTTGGGTTTAGCAGTTTCTTGACTCTTTTTGCTTCTAAGTTCATACTGTTCTTTGACCTGCATCATGGCATTCTCAAATCCTAACCTGTAATCTTCAGATTCCAACCATTCTTCCTCCCAACCAGAGGGTGAAGGCTGGTCTTCTTCTGAATAACAGTTATGGATTGAATTTTCTGTTTCAAACATATTATTTGTGTTTCCCTCAGACCCTTCTATGATTCCCTCATCTTCATCAAGAAAATTCTCTTGGAATGGGGGAATAACTTGTTGATCTGATTCTCTTTATCTGTTGGGAGTGTTATTGTTTCTCCTAAAGTTCTGGTTCTGGTTTTGGTTTCTATTCTGGTTACTGACTGTGACAACCATTTTTTCCATCACTTTTTGTAACCTTTCCACATTTTTAGACAGCTTATCATAATTTTGGTCAGATGTGGAAGCTATGTTATCATCTATATATGTTACCCTTCTTTCGGATTTCAATCTCGCTCTTTTCTCAATCAGGTTGGCCTCTATGTTTACTGCTCCTTTTTGCATGTCCTCCAATGTGTTCTATTCCTTGTCTCTAAGCTCATAGGTCATGTCAGCATCAAAACCTTCAGGGTATTTTGCTAGGGCCATGCCTTGTGGAGGTTTCATATGTGGAGGGAGAGCATTATAAATGCTGTTGAACCTTGTTGTGTAATCATGAACACTCTCTCCTACGTTTCTCTTAAGGGTCATGTATTCTGCCAGGAGCTGGAGAGGGTTTGCCCTAGTTTCCCATTTGTTTATGAAAGTCTGATATAAGCCCGGAAGATCATTGATGCTACCTGGAGGTAGGCCTTTGAACCATTTCTTCACATCACCCCCTAGGCTTTGGGCAAAGATTCTCATTTTGACTGTATCATCATCAATTTCCATGTAGTCAAAAGAATCCTCCATCTTATCTACATGTTGTTGGGTTGTGATGGACTCCTTTGCAGTGAAGTGTGGAATCTTAGACTGATAATCATTCGGTAAGGGTACGAGAGGCTGAGGTAAAACCAGAGGTGCATACCAAGCTACCATGATGATATTTTGATGAGCTAGAGGGGCTTGGGCAACAGGTATATGGATGACAGGGATGTTATGACCAGCAGAGGACTGACGAGCAGACCTAGGGTGACTGATCCCCAAGTTTTGTATGAAATGTGTATCAGGAGGTGTAGAAGGAGGGGTCTGTCTATTCCCAAGGTTTTTACCACTTTGCTGTGGTGAATCAGGAAGCTCAGGGTTTAGCTGGTCTAAGCTATTGAATGACCTAGTTCTAGATAAGTTGTTAGGTAGGTCTAGGTCAAGGTGAAGGTGTGATAGAGTTGCAAGATCTTCAGGTGCAAAATTAGCTCTATGGATGAGGTTGGAAATAGTTGGTCTTTTAGGTGTATGGGCTTCCTTGAGGATGCTCTCAGGATTGTCAACTATTTCAGGTGGGTTTGGGTCAGGGTAAGCTCTTGTATGAATGGTTCTAGAAGCCAGAATGTTGTTTCTGACCAAGCAGCTTAACCCTACTCGTTACTTCTACTGTGGTTGATGTTGTTATGAAGGCTGGTCTCCCAGTGGAGTCTAATGTGAAACCAAGACAATCAGCAGGCCTACTGATCACCAGTGGAGTCTTTGAAACGTTTAGGGAATATGGAGTCGCCAGGTGGAGGATTTAGGATGTCCTTAAGGGGTACACTGTCCACCACAGTGCTTACGAGATGTCCCCTTTTCAAGGATATCTTCAAACACAACAAAATCTAACCAGAGATTGAATGGGAGGGCATTTACTAGATATGTCAACTCTGAAAGAGTGTGAGATCTGGAGGCTACCTGGCCCTTTCCAGACTCTATCCAAGAGTATGGGAAAACACAAAAAATGGTGTAGAGGTTGATGTGAGAATAAGACTGTTTAACTGCCAACCTAACCAGAGATTGTAGGTCTTTTGAATGCTTAAGAATGTTTAAGGTGTAATGCACTCAGTCCCCAGCGGAGTCGCCATTATGTTGGGGTTCCCATGTTTTGGCCAGATTGGCAAGACCAAAAGATGAGACAACATCTGGCGACTCCACTGGGGAATGAACCCATAATCTCTGGTTTCGCAGACTAGCACTACAGTTAGTGCTCCTAATGAAACTGTCACAAACACTATACATAACAAGAATCAGCCCATTGATTCAGCCACCAAAACGGTGGCAAATAAAACATAGATGAGTATGCCAAAGAGTCAGTCCCCTTTCAATTTGGAAAGTGAGATTGCAAGAATTAAAAGCTCTGTCCCACTTTCTGAGCTGGCCACTCAGGATGTATATAAAGGCCAGATTTTGAGAGCTTTAAACTTAGGTGAGAATGGTGACTCTGTCAATTTGAATGATGATCAACCTGCCCTCTTGTTTGGTCCCAAGATAGAGGGGAAGTTTCAGGAAGGGGTAGTTCCACCTTTCTATATCAGTCTCAACATTCATGAAAAGATCCTGCAAAATGCAATGCATGATTATGGAGCATCCCACAACCTAATGCCTAAGGTAGTTATGGAAAGACTAGGTCTAGAGATAACCAGACCCTACAAAGATTTATACTCTTTCGACTCTAGCAAAGTAAAATGCCTAGGCCTGATCAATGACATGTGTGTGAGCTTCACTCAAATCCTAGCTAAATGCATGGTCATGGATGTTGTGGTGGCAGATGTACCACCTAAGTATGACATGTTATTATCAAGATCACGGGGAGCCAAGCTGCAGGGTACAATGAAGATGGATGGCTCATATGCCACAATCCCAATCTTTGGCCAACTTAGAAAAATGTATAGGGAGACACAGATGAAATTCCTAGTCAGTAGCCCCGAAAAACCAGAAAATTCGCCTGTTTATTCTGTACATACAGACCTTGAATCTTTCATCTTCTGCAATGACGAATCTTTAGAAGGGTCAGAGTCCCAAAACAGAGATACAAACGGAGAGGCAGAAGCTATGGAGGTTAACATAATGGCTGCTCTGGATTTAGAGGACAACGAAGAAGAAAACCACAATGAAACCTGTAGGATATGCGGTGGAGACCTAACTCTGAGTGAACAAGAAACAACACATAAACAGCTATCCAACCAGACCTCTGAACTTCATACATTTCACGAAGGACAAAACGATCCACAGCCGAGTACAGACCCCATAACACAACACAATGGCGAACCCAGCTGTAGGGGAAAAAACAATGATAGTCATAAGGATAACCCCTTATGGGAAATGAGCTTTGACGGGTCCTGTACTAAAAGGACTGCAGGGGCAAGGGTATGGTTATGCAATACAGAAAATGACTACGCTGAGAGCCACGCCTGTAGTCTGCATTTCAAATGTACAAATAATATTGCAGAATACGAGGCTCTCATCCTGGGTCTAAATCTGTTGAAAAACTTAGGGGCCCATAGAATAACCGTGTTAGGAGACTTTGAGTTGGTTATCAAATAGGTGAATGGTGATTACACAGCAAAACACCCTAGACTGAGGGCATATAGGAACGATGCCATGGATATATTGAAAACCTTCATGGAATATGAGTTGGTGTTTGTTCCTAGGAGTCAAAACGTTATTGCTAACGGATTAGCTTGCCTGGCTAGTTCATATCCTAAGGCTCCAACTGACCAAAAAATCATCATTCAGACCAAATTTAGACCTGCAGTGCCAGACAATGAAAAGTATTGGCAGGTTTTTGAAGGAGACAAACAGATTGAAGATTTTCTGGTTGGCAGAAATGAGTTTGGATTTTCTGACCCAGACTCAAGATCTGACAATAGCTGCCCAAGTGAGGATCCCCCAAATGAACAAGAAATACCCTGTGACGTAGAAATAAACACTCTTTCTGAAGAAATTGGAAATCGAACCGAAAAATGCGAAAACGCAGGTAGTGAAGAAATGGTGGTGCTGCAGGCCAGAGAGAAGAATATACCCAGAGGTCTGGCACCCTTAGAGGACCTCTTTGACTTTGATGATGTAGCAAAAAAGCCCACTATAGAACATGAAAATTCAGATGTAGAAGAATGCAACATAGGCATTGAAGATAAACCCAAAATGATTAAACTGGCTAAGTCTTTACCTGCAGATATGAAGACAAAATACATTGACCTGTTTAAGGAATTCATTGATGTGTTTGCATGGAGCTATGAAGACTTAAAGGCCTATGACGCCAACATCATACAACACAAGATACCCCTGAAAGAAAATCAGAAACCTTTCAGACAAAAACTCCGTAGAATTAATCCGAAATAATTGCCTGCAGTCGAAAAAGAGATTAAAAAGATGTATGAAGCAGGCATAATAGTTCCTGTAAGGTTCTCTGATTGGGTATCAAACTTAGTAGCTGTGAGAAAGAAAACATGAGAGATCAGATTATGCATAGACTTCAGAAATCTTAACAGAGCCTCACTCAAGGACAATTACCCTTTGCCTAGACTGGAACACATCCTACAGAAGGTAGTGGGCTCTAAGAGGATCTCCCTGCTAGATGGTTTTTCAGGATACAATCAAGTCCTAGTACTCCCAGAAGATCAACTCAAAAAAACATTCACCACCCCATGGGGCACCTTCATGTATGTGAAAATGCCTTTTGGACTAATGAATGCTGGGGCCACCTTTCAAAGAGTGATGGATATAGCTTTCTCAGACGAGATAGGACATTTCATTGTTATTTACTTGGATGACTTAACTGTCTTTTCAAAAACTGAAGAATAACACTTGAAGCATCTAAGGAAAGTGTTTGAAAAATGTAGAAGGTTTGGTATGTCCTTGAATCCGAAGAAAACTGTGTTCGGGCTGCAAGAAGGCAAACTTCTTGGCCACATTATATCTGAGAAAGGGATTAGGATAGACACCCAACGAGTTGAGGGAATACTACAGATCACGCACCCTAGAAAGATCAAGGAATTACAATCCTTCATTGGGAATATTAACTTCCTTAGGAGGTTTATTCCAAATCTGGCTGAACACCTTAGGAACATAACTAACATGCTGAAGAAAGGTGCAGGAGTTAAATGGACCGTGGGAGCTAAAAAATCTTTTGAATTAGTGAAACTTGCACTTACCCAAGCCCCCGTCCTAGTCAGCCCAGATTTCTCCAAATATTTCCTGATCTTTTCATTTGCCTCCCAGCATACAGTGGCTGCAGTTTTACTGCAGAAAAATTTAGAGGGTAATGAACAGCCTATAGATTTTTTCAGCAAAGCCTTGAGAGATGCACCCTTGAAATACAACATCATGGAAAAACAGGCCTATGCCTTGGTCAAGGCCTTGAAAGAATTTAGGGTGTACATTATACATTCTCATGCCATAGCCTATGTGCCAAATATAGTGGTTAAAGATATCTTGTCCTAGGACCCTGATGGGAAAAGGGGCAAATGGATTGCTACAATATTAGAATATGACCTCGAAATAAAACCCACAAAACTGGTCAAAGGTAAAGGCCTGGCCCAATTAATGGCTGAGTCAAATTTGCAAGCCCTTGACATTAACATGGTAAACGCCTTAGATGAGCAGGAAGGATTACCTGACCCCACTGTTGAGGAGAAGTTTCAGAAATCTCCTTGGTACTCTGATATCCTTTATGTGCTCACCAATCTCAATGCCCCTCCAGGACTATCCAAAACTAAGGCCAGATTCATAAAACTAAAAGCCAAGAATTACTGCATTCTGAATGAGAATTTGTATTGGAAAAATCCAAATGGCCTATTGCTTAAATGTTTACCTGAAGCTGAAGCTGAAAGAATCAAACAAGAGTTCCATACTGGAGAGTGTGGAGGCCACCTGAGTTGGAAGGCCACGACAAACAAGATACTCAGGGCTGGCTTCTATTGGCCTACGCTCTTCAATGATCTCCATAAAATGGTAACTGCCTGTCATAAATGCCAGATCTTCGAAGGCAAAAGAAAGCTCCTCCCCCTCCCTTTACAACCAATCACTGTTGAAGGTCCGTTTATGCAATGGGGCCTAGAATTCATTGGAGAAATTCACCCCTCTTCTTCTGGGCAACACAAATGGATCTTAACTGCCACATATTACTTCACCAAATGGATAGAAGCCATACCCACTAGGAATTCCACTGATTCTGTCATCATTAGGTTCCTAGAGGATTACATCCTCTCTCGGTTTGGCTGTCCAAGAAAAATAATCACTGACAATGCTGCTGCTTTTGGATCCAAGAAAATGGTGAATTTCTGTCACAGGTACGGAATAGTACTTGGTCATTCAACTGCTTATTACCCTCAGGGTAATGGATTAGCTGAATCGTCTAACAAAATCTTGGTCACTATCATTAAAAAGCTGTTGGAAGAAAACAAAAAGTCATGGCACAAAAATTTGGTGCACGCTTTGTGGGCCGACAGGCTTAAAACAAAAAATCTATTGGCATGTCACCATTCCAGCTTGTCTATGGAACGGAAGCGGTTTTTCCTACCAGCCTGGGAGTGCCAGTGATTAGGCTTGTCCAAGAGATTCAGATAGAAGAAGACAGTATGGTGAGAAGGATAAATGAAACAATTCATCTCCAGCAAACAAGGGAAGAGGTTTATAACAGGACTGCCAAAGTTCAGGAAAACATGAAGAAGCTGTTTGACAAGAGAACCAAAGCTGCTGATTTCAGAATTAGAGATAAATTTCTGAGGTGGGACTCAAGGAGAGAGGACAAAGGAAAGCACGACAAGTTTGACAGTTTGTGGCAAGGTCCATACCTCATCCAGGCCACTGTGGGTCCAAATGCTTTCTTCTTACAAGAACTAGATGGTACAGAGTTGTTTGGGGGTCCTGTCAATGGCAGGATGCTCAAACACTACTTCTGCTAATTCACAATTTCCAGTTTCATTTCCATTGTACATACCATTGCATTTTTTATTTTCAAAAAAAAAGAAGAGAGAAAAATGTTTCAAAAAATAGAGGAAAAGGAGAGGTTCAAACATGCTTAAAACATGGACCTCTGATATGCAAAAGAGTGGCTCTAATAAACTCAAAACCTGAGCCAAAGCAAGTAAAGCAGTTGGTCCTAACATGCCCAAAATCTGGACCAGCAAAAGAAAAAAGGATAGTCAGCTCTAACATGCCCAAAACCAGAGCTGAAGTGAAGAAAAGGAGTGACTCTAACAAGCTCAAAACTTGAGTCACAAAAAGGAAGGAAGGATAATACAAGTTTCAGATTTCAAGCCTTCACATTTTTGGTTTTTAGTTTTCTACGAATTTCTGTCCATGTGCAACTGTTTTTATGCCTTGGACCCACAGCAAGTCAGACAGTCTAATCCTGGCTTGACTGTTTTTCAATTTCTGTTGTAGAATGTAGAGAAGAAATCTGCTGGACAGTTTGATCCCAACAGATGTTAGATTAGGTAGAGAAACATATGAGACCAATTGTCTAATCTAGTCTCATGGAGCAATAAGGGTAGATTTAGAATAGGTTTATTTTCTGTTTGAAATAAAAGATGTAAAGGGTCTGCTAGCTCAAATGCACCCTGGAAGAAGAAAAAAATCTAGGATTGTAGTATGGGTAGGTAGTTTGTTGAAATAAGTTTCTGCTGATGTAATGTTTTCATATTGTGGCAGCTTATCAAAGAAAAAAGGGATGTGCCAAGCAGCCAGGCCACTGGCCTACTCCAAAGATCTATTCTCTGAATTCTTGACTCCTTCAAGAAGAATCCATCCCCATGTGGAGCCACTGTTAGCCCCCCTATGAAATTCTTGACAAGCAAGTAGGGGCTAGATTGTTTTGGAGCCTTCAAGGAATGCGTTTTTCCCGAAAACTCATCATCCTTGAAGTCTCTCCGTGCTTTGCCTTATACAAATCCCCTCTGCTAAAATCCCACTACAAAGAACCCTTTGATTTCAAAAACTTGTGCTCTTAAAAGCCTTCATTTACCCCTTGTACCCCTACAAAATATCCCTTTTCATCCCTTTCCTCCTTTGTCAAGTTTCCCTTGCTCCCCTCTTTTCCCCTATTAACCCTCTAAAACTCCCAAGATTCCCTTTAAATCCCATTTTCTCCCTTTGTTTAAACCTTTATGCCCCATTCCTTCTTATCGTTACCCTTTGTAGGCCTCAAAATGCAATAAAAGGTTTAAAATCCCACTTTAAACATTATAATCGGCCTAGCCCCTTTTCTGCTAGCCCCCGCACCTCTTCTTTCACGTGATCCAGCGCTAGAACCACCCGCCAGCGCAAGAAGGCGCTTTTCCTTTTGATTGATCGAGATTATTCACAGCCGTTGATCTGTATTGATCGGACGATGATTGTGGCCCTACAACCTCCCATGTTCACCGTTCGTTTCCCTGACAGGGCAATTGCCGTCCATTTAGGCTGTGATCTGACGGTCCGCAATGCGCTTGCGCCGATGGTCCCCATACACTGTTCATAAACCCGGTGGTTTCTATCGCACCACCTTTGGGCGATAGGCAGTTTTCCCTTGTCGGCAAGCAATTCCATACATCAAGCGACACGTGGCCCCGACACTGTTTCAAAACCGCCGGTTCATCGCGTGTTAACGTTCGACCCAGGATGCCGAGCGATATCTCTATCAGCCGTTAGATCTCTGATCACCCATCCGACGGTCATCGCTCATCAAAGTTGCTCGTTCGATAACCTTTCTCCGTCGTACCCCTAGCCCACTGTCCATCGCCTTCCGACGCACCCTCCGTCGTTGATCTCTGCCACGATCGGACGAACCTGATCTGTGGACCCACCGTTGACGACCCAACCATCACCCGGTCGTGCCATGTCACCCCCACATGTTCACGTCGTATGTCATCCCATGCATCGCATATATCTGTGAAAATTTCGTGTTGTTTAAGGTTTTTCATTCGTATTTTGCTCCGCAGATCGCCAACCTCCACCTATGCATTTTTCGCCATTTCTCTGCGTTTTTTCCCCCATTTCATCATCAGCATGGCCATTTCCTCCATCCACACTACCCCATCATTCCCGCCCATGTTTTCTTGACAGTTTGCGTGTTTTGCAGGGTGAAGAGCGGTAGAAAACCGTCGAATTTCTTAGTCTCTGTGACAGTGACAGAGGGTGTCGAAAAGATCAGATGCAAATATCAAATTAATGGAGAAGGGTCCGGGAAGGTGTTTTGACGTGACAGTAATTCAAGGACAGGGTTAAGACTCTGTAAAATGTCACAGCGCCATTAAACACAGATTTCACGGTCAGAGATATAAATGGAACAACAAAGAACTTAGGGCACGCAAATGAAGATTTTTTAGCCCTATGCAGCGTTTTAGAGGAAAAGAAAACAGATTGAAAACCCATATATTGCATAAGGAGTACAACACGAAAAATCAGAGTATTAGGGTTTTCACTGCAGCAGAATGTTTTTCTTTAGTAAGTACAGGGTGCCCATACAGTTTTTATTCCACACCATGTCCCTGAAGAAGTTTCCACCAGACAACAGATCGAAACTACCAGAGCATTTATATGGCAGACTTCTCAGCGATTTATTTTATTTTTGTTCAAATCACCAGGAGTACCACGGAGTACTGCAACCAAAATACGTCAAAGTCATATCCAGAAGAAGCAGAGGCCTGAAGAAGACCACTATTTCATCTAAAATGATAGGGATTGAATGCTTAGGATTTAAAGCAGAATGGGCTTCGACCCTCTTTCTTTTCAAGAGTTTAATATAGCATTTAGTTCTTCACCTACCTCTCCTGCTTCTCTTCACCTATAAAATGCATGAGAAAATATTGTAAGGGTTGTTGATGAGATATCAGAGAATTGCAAGCAACTTCTCTTGAGACAATTTCTTTGTGTATAATTGTAGGATAGGCTGAAGAAGATGCATTCAGACTGAATGACTAAGCCGTTGGCCATGTTGTACCTGATTGGTGTTGATATTTAATATGACAAGCACATTTCATCGGATCCTGATCTAAAGCTGCGGTGATGTTTTTCTATCTATGTGTTTAATTCATTCCATTTCAGTTCTTCTGGCTTGCATCGGAAATCTGGTATAGGATTTACCCTTGATAGGTACCCTATACTTCTGCTCTCCTTGCCTTTAATGTTTTTCTGCTAATGTGTTATCTAAAAATAGATTTCAATTGATTTAACCAGTATAGTGGATGTTATTGCCTGCTTACTGATGTATGAATTAATGGAATCTGTTTTCTTAGATGTTCTTGTTAGGATTTAGTTGAATGCGTTGATAACACTGGGAGGTTTAGAACTTTGTCTCTGCCTCACTAGGATCTTTCCATTCCAATTAAGCCTTTCTAAGTTCCCCTGTGCTACCTTTGATTGTGTCTAAGCAGGTCTGGAGTTAAATGACCTCTGACCTGATCTATAGACAAAATTAGATGGTTCTCCTTCTTCATTTTCAGTCCTTAATGTCCCATACCACCCTATCATTTTAGGATCCAAGGCTTTAGACGACTAGCCCAACTGAAAGCTTGCGTGTTGAGTAGCAAAGTAAATCCTTTCTTGACTCCATTGCCCAATGGATTTGACATTCCCAGAACTACTTCTCTTTTGCCTAGCCTTGTCTCATGCTGAACCCTTCCTTCCTGAATCCCAACAACCAAACTCAAAATCAAACAAACAAACCTGGTGCCTATAACTAGCCTAAAATCATAACATTTCAGCTTCATAGATATAAAACTTTGCTCAAACTAGAGATATCCCTCTCTGGACCCAGGAGGGCTAGATCCTGAGGTCTGAAAGTGGTTCTGATGTTGTCTCATCTTTTGGTCTTGCCAATCTGGCCAAAACATGGGAACCCCAACATGCCTTATCTTACTCCTCATCACTATGATGCTGTCGGTACCCCCATCTATGCGTTTCCTACTCCCCATCATTATGATGAGCATGGTGTTCCTATTTATGATCCTTATGAAATCGTTCTTGAAATTGGAATGAATTATCAGATGCAACCTCCTGGCCCACAAGGACAACCCTTGTAGGGACAACCTTCGATTCAATCAGGGCTTGCATTTGGTCCTCAGGGACAACCTTACGGTCCACAAGGCCAACCTTTACAAGGTCAGCCTATGGTCCAACAAGGGCAACCCCAAGGGTCTTATGGTCAACCTTTATATCAACCAGGACCTTCTTATGGTCTTGGGGGGAAAATCTATTCGTCGCAGGGACAACCCTTTGTACAACAACTGGGATCATATACTCAAACTGGTCCAAACATTGGGCAACAAGGACAACCCTTTGGTCCTGCTCCGGGAAAACCTGGTTCATCACAACCGTCAGCCAACTGCTCCGCAAGGGAAACCTGGTGGCTTTTAGAATCCAGGCCAACTTGCTCCACAGGGGCAACCTGCTCAATCGATCCAAAAACTTGCTCAATCTGCTCAACAAAAATTTTACTCTGCTTCAAAGCAGGGTCCTACCTTTTAGTAGCCTGTTCAGTCTACTTAGAAACCAGTTTACCTTGTTTATTCAGCTCAATAGGGACCCACTTATCAACAACCAGTTCTACCCCAAGGCGTTTATTATCCTCGTGGTCAGTATCGACCAGTATATAGTGCGCCTCAAGGTTTTACTTATCACCCTCAATCTCAGTTACCATATAACAACCATAAGGCCATACTTACATTCCACCGCAAAATCCTCAATAAGGAACTCAATGGTATACTCAGAATCAATATCCTCAGTATCAACATAATTATTTGACTTATCCCCCATATCGTCCGAATCCTTCGGGACAGAACCCATGGGGGAAAATTTTTTCTCAAACAAGATGGAATGCAAGTTCGAGTTCTTATCAAGGACCTGTTATGCCTTTTAACCGTCAATTTCCATTTCTCGCTACATTGGCATTATTGGATGTGTCAAAGTTAACAAAGTATCCTATTATTCACAACGCTTATTTGCCTCCGGTTTTGACTAAGATTCCTAGTGATTGTCCCAAATTTGAGGGCAAGTCTAGAGAAGACCCCCAAGCACATGTTATGACTTACCACTTGTGGTGTTCTTCTAACTGTTAGGTTGACAATTCTATTCAGCTTCGTCTTTTCCAACGGACTCTTACTGGTGGTGCTGCTAAGTGGTATATCGAACTTTCTCGTGGTATCTTTCAAGATTTAAACTCTCTCGCCATGGCGTTCCTTACTCATTTTTAGTTACCAGTTCGTTATGAAGCCCGGAAAGATATCCTTACCTCTTTGAAACATGACCGAGCTACTCATATCTTAAACCATATTATGAATGGAGACATCGTCATCGTTTGATCAAATTTGAAATTCCTGATCATCTTCTTACTCATTGGTTCACTACCTCCTTTGTCAATAAGATTGCGAAAGACATAGCCATGGGGGCATGTGTAACCGAGGAATAGGCCATTTCTCGTGCCTAGTACCTTGATCTTGTGTACTCTCAATCAGGAATATTGTATGATATTTTGATTGATACCCCTCGACCTTGAAATTCTAACGCACCGATGACCCCATCCTCCGATGGTATTATTGGTTTTGTGTCTCAGAATTTGCATAAGTCTTCTTCTTCCAACCCTGGGAAGCAAAAATATAATTATTCTAATGATATTGCTGCTCAGTATAGTTCGAATCCTGGTAAAAACCCAGAGGTAAATTCCGTTCAGGACAATCTTGCAGATAAGACTTCTAAAGGAAAAAATAAGGGTAAAGGCAAACCCAAGGCTGATGCCCCGAAACTAGATTCGTCCATACATCGTGCTGATGATGGTTCGCAACGTAAGCCGAAGTATCCCTGTCTGATTTGTGACAAAGAGCACTACACCAAGGATTGTGCTCAACAGGCCGAAGTGCGTCGATTTCTCAAGGGCACTCAGGGTACTCCTGCTGTTCTTAAAGAACCTTTTCCATCTCAACAGACCCAGATGGTCAAGTAGCCTCAATTGTCTGCTCCATTTGGTTCTCATGTGTTCATGATGAACGGCTCTGCATCCGTTTCCATCGCTACTCGATCGAAAGATTATACTGTATCGCGTAAGGCAACAGGGAAGGAGATCGCTGATGGTCCTCCTCCCCCACCTGTTTCTGGCCCTCTTGAGATTGAGAGGCCCAGTGTTGAACCCGTTGTGTGACCACCTTCCAAAGGTGTTCTCCAGAAGTATTCCTATAATCCCAACGCCCGTGCTTCTCAATATTACAGTATTGTTGAAGATTTGGCACAGGCGCTGTCTGTGATGTCTACGTTAGAAGTACTTCAGAGTTGTCCATCTCAACAGAAAGCTTTATTATCTACGATTGGTGGGGTTGATCCTGCTAATACTAGCCTTCTCGTTTTCAATATAAAGAATTTAGTCCCACGCCTTCCACACCAGATTGCGCTAATTATATAAGTCATCATTAATGGTTTCAACATCCATCGAGCCATTGTAGACGAAGGTGCCTCAGCCTGTGTCATGTCTGCTTCGTGATGGACGGCCATCAGCTCTCCGGCCCTAAATTCCTCATCTAATTCCCTTGAAGCATTTGATGGAAGGGAATCTAAACCTTTGGGTGTTCTCGCAAGTTTACTGATTACCTTAAAAGGGAAGATAGTCAATGTTGAAGTAGAAGTAGTTGACGCTAAACTAAATTACAATCTTCTACTCAGTCGTAGTTGGACTCATGCTATGCTTTGCGTTCTTTCCACCCTCTTCCGTGTTTTGAAATTTCCACACGAGGGTAAAATTGTTACTATTGATAAGTTTTCCTTCTTCACCTCTTCTTCTGAGAACAAAATTCTGTATGTGGATAAGATCCCAACTCCCTTCGAGAGAGTTGGGCCGGGTCTCTTCAAGGATCCAACCCTCATGGGTATTTTCCCCTTCCACCACCTATGACTGTTCAAGTTCATATGATCTCTCGGTCCGATGACCCATGGATTATTCCTTCTCCTAAACAAGTTAATTCATTTGATGATTCAATGCCTTTGAGTCTGATTGAAATCGATTATTGTGAACTCATTTCTGCATCCGATACTCCATCATCTGATGTTGCTCCTTTGAGCTTGTCTCTTGACGTATCTTCTCAATCCCCCTGGCTTGGTGATTTAGACTTGCCTGATCCTTTAAAAGAAGCGTTTCCTTCCAATGAATCCATTGTGGAAACCATTTCTCTCGAAGAATTTCCATGGGACGATGGTCATCATCGTTCTTCGTTTATGCCTGGCCTTGGGGCTATGTCTACATGTCTTGAGCATTTTTCGTCACAAACTCCTTCTCCTCCACTTAAAACACCGATCCTAACACATGAAGTCTTTACAAAAGGGAACTTGAGCAATATCACACAAACGATGCCTATTGACATTTTCGTGAAGTCGGGAATCGTCGAGAACATCCATGTGGGAGTCACTTGTTCTTCAGATGAAGTCCAAGTTTATACTAGAATTTTCCATGAATTCCGTGATGTCTTCACTTGGTCCTACGAAGAAATTCCTGGCACTGATCCTAGTATAGTGGTGCATGAAATTCCTACTTATCCTGGTTCGAAGCTTGTTCGTCAGCGTCTTCGTCCAGTGCACCCTAGAAAGGCTGCAACCATTAAAGGTGAAGTTGAAAAACTTCTCAAAGCTGGTTTCATTTATCCAATTCCCTTGACAGATTGGGTTTCAAACATCGTTCTTGTCGATAAGAAACAAGAAACTATTCGTGTCTATGTTGATTACCGTGACATCAATCGGGCCTATCCTAAGGATAATTATCCTACTCCCTTCATCGATCAGATCATTAACAACTATGCTGGAAGCGAGATTTTTTCCCTTATGGATGGTTTTTCTAGATATAATCAGATTAAAATTCTCCGGGCTGATCAACACAAGACGAATTTTATCTGTCCTTGGGGTACCTTCGCATACAAGAAACTACCTTTTGGCTTGAAGAATGCCGAGGCCACTTTCCAGCGAGCGACGTCTTACGCTTTTCATGACATTAGTCACATCGTTCAATATTACCTGGATGACCTTCTGGCTCATTCAACTAAGCGTAAGGACCATCCAGATCATCTTCTTCAGATATTTCTTCGTTTCCGACATTATAACATTTGGCTTAATCCACATAAATGTGTCTTCTGTGTTGATCCCGGTAGACTTTTAGGGTTTATCGTGTCTAAAGACAGAATTTGCCTCAATCCACTCAAGGTTGAGGCTATTATCAATCTCCCCTCTCCATCCTCATTACATCAGTTGCAGAGTCTGTAAGGTAAGGCAAATTTTCTACGCCATTTTATACCAAACTATGCCGAAGTAGCTAAAGGATACACGCGACTCCCGAAACAGGACGTCCCTTTCTATTGGGATGAGATTGCTCAACAATATTTTGATGCACTCAAAACATTTTTGGTCAACACTCCTTTATTACTTCCTCTAGATTACCACCATGATTTTTCCCTCTATTTGGCTATCGCTTTTAGTACAATTGCCATGGTCTTGGTTCAAGATGATGATGATGGTCATGACCATGTTATTTATTACTTGTCTCGTAACCTTCTTGATCTTGAAACACATTCTGCTCATGTCGAGAAGTTAGCACTAACTACGGTTCAGGCCGTTCAACGCTTTCGTCATTATATCCTTTTGTGTATGGTGTCTGTGATTTCCGAATGCAACCCCATGACCTATATTTTGTCTCGAAAATTTCTGGGGGGAAAATACTCCAAATGGATCATTATCCTTCAAGAGTTTGATTTGGAATTTACTGCTGCCAAATCTAAGAAATCACTAGTTTTCGCTGATTTAATTTTTTCCCTCCCTTCTGACTCCGCTCCGTTTGGTTCTGAGGACCGTATTCTGGACGATACACTTTTCTTGATTAGAACCCTCGACCCGTGGTACGGTGATATCATCGTCTATCTCCAGACTTCCACGTTTTTATCTGAGTTGACAAAGGATGCCCGCTGTCGTATCCGGCATCATTCACAACCTTATCGTATAGTCAGAGATACACTCTATCATGTTGGAGTTGATTCTGTACTTCGCCGATGTTTGACCATCAAGGAAGCTGAGAAAATATTGAATGATTGTCACAGTGGCACTTGTGATGGTCACATGTATGGTTACGCTACAGCACAAAAGATACTTTGCGCTGGTTATTTTTGGCCTTCTATTTTCAAAGACTGTATTGTCGCAGTTCGTAAATTCCATGATTGCCAAATTTATCAACGCAAGATGAGTGTGCCACCCGTTCCTCTTCACCCTGTCATTATCGTTGGTCCCTTTTGCAAATGGGGCATCGATTTTATGACGTGTAACCCTCACTAGGCTAGGGGGCATGCTTATATCATCATAGCCATGGACTACTTCACCAAGTGGGCCGAAGCAATGCCTACACTTGCTGTTGACGGTAAGACAACTGCTCAGTTCATATTCAATCATATTATTGCTAGGTTTTGTGTCCCTGAAGCCATCGTTACCGATCATGGTTCCCATTTTAGGCATTATATGGTGGCATAGTTGACTTCCTACCCTCAAGCCAATGGCCGAGTAGAACAAAGTTCTTGTCACAATGCTTCAGCGTATGATTGGGATCCACAAATCAAACTGGCATCTCATGTTTTTTTTTTCTCTTTGGGCATACCGAACCTCAGTGAAGAGTGTGACCGGATTCACCCCGTTTCAGTTGGTTCACGGTCTGGAAGCTACTCTCCCGATTGAGTGTGAATACCTTCGCTCAAGTTAGCTGTGGAAATACTACCAAGAAATTCGCCAGAAGAAGAGCCTCTCCTTTACTTAGAGAGGTTGGACGAAACTCGTCGCTTGGCCACTTTTGTCATCAAAGCACAAAAGAAGCGAGTCAAAGCTCATTTTGACCAATCAGTTTCTCCTCATTCCTTCACTAAAGGAGATCTCGTCCTCCTGTATGACCAAGCTCATGATAAGATGGGGGCAGAAAAATTTCAACCTATGTGGCATGGGAAATACATCGTTAAACATGTATTGCAAAATGGGGCCTATGAGTTAATTGACTACAAAGGTCATCCACTTGAACAACCCAGAAATGGGCTGTATCTCAAAAAATATTATGCCTCAGTCATTCATGCATAACAGGTGTACATAGGTGTTTTTTTTTAAATTTTTGTACATGTTTTGGGTTTGGTGTGCTTTGTGAGTGTTTCCCTGATTATTGGGTCTTTCTTATTGTGCAGATGTATATTACAACTTATGTCAGTTTCACGGATGGTGCTTCCCGCAGTACCAGGAATTTGTCTTCGGCAGCCTGGGTAATTTATAATCCTGCTGGTGAGTTGATAGATCTGCAAGGTATTTGTCTAGGACGAACTACAAACAATGTCGTTGAATATAGCGCTGTCATTGAGTTATTAAATGAGGCAATCAACCTCAGTATATGTGCATTGATTGTAAATCTAGATTCACAGCTTGTTGTTCTACAACTCAATAATCATTGTTCAGTTAGAAATCCGCACATTCTGAGATTGTATTTACATATTCGTTTATTGGAAAGACATTTTTATTTCATTACTTATCAACATATTCCTAGAAAAATGAACACGTTAACTGATACAGTGGCTAACATTGTATTAGATAGGCATTTGCATAATTTGTAAAAGAATCATCATATGTAAAAGATCCATGTAGGGAAATAGATGCATATATATATATATATATATATATATATATATATATATATATATATATATATATATATATATATATATATATATATATCATGTTTGCAACTATGTGCATCATAACGTCAAAAATATATCTATGTTTCTGTTACATCCCGAGACATCATGTCTCGCAAAATATGTAGATAAAATAAACCTAGGTGTCTAATCTGCATGGTGCTCATGATAACATGTCACAGCCCGTACTAGCCGCCTCAGAAAGTGGTGAATTCGGCTGGGCACCTCTACGATATGCCTCTGATAGGCACGAGGAACATCATCAAAACATGTATAGTCTGGAACTCCTTGGGTGATCCCCCCCAGGTTGCGCACTATCACATCTTCCTTGCCACCCTCACCCTGAGGGTCGAAATCGGGAGGGATTCGCCTCGCTATTGGTGACATATCGACAGGTCTCTCTGGGCCAACATCTGCATCACATGGATTCAATGTCAGAACATACATAAATAAACAAAAAAAATTATAATACTCATAAAATTTAAAAAATTGAGTCTTACCCAAATCTTCATCCCAATATTCTCCCTCTGGGAGTGGGAGGTCTAGATCATTAGTGAAATCTATGTCAGCGTAGAGCAAATCCTCCACGACAATAAGTTGTCGACAGAGCCAATCAAAAAATTCCGGCCTCCAAGACATCTGTTGGCTGCCCCGTGCCTTTGGAATCAGTGCTGCCCATCGGGCCATCCGTGGTTCTCTCGCTGGTGGATTCGGAACTATAACCTCCTATCGTTGAAAAATTGGTAATCGTTCCAAGAAGAACGATACCAGAATGGATCCACAACCAAATTGTTTCAGTTTGATCTTCTTGCATTTGGTTAGTTGGTGATTCATGTTGATGGTTATGGCTTCTGCCCAGTTGTAGAGAGTCGGCGCCATGCAGTCCACAACAAGAAGCAACTGTGTCTTTGTTGCTTCATGCGGTGCTTGTGATCCAGCAACCCGTGTGATGGCATGCAATACCACACGTAGTATCAAGTCAGGGATAGTTTGAATATCAAATTTCCCACTACCTGAACCTTTCCGTGCTCCTCGACATACCTTGTCAATTACCATGGTCATGTTTTCCATACAGGGTCGGGTGCCGGTTAGGAGTGGTGCTACACCCCTTTGCGATAATCCCGTGATGAAATATACATCGGAAACATCAATCTCAAGCTATTGATCCTGTAGGATGAACTTCTATTGGTTTTCATCCCATATACTGACTAGATATTGTAGCAATTCTGGTTGGGATCAGAGGCATGGTGTTAGAAATAATTTTAGCAAACCACAGTTTCTAAGGGCTGCCATAACTCCCTCATTTTCCATGGCCAAATAATATTCTTCACTATGCTCCCTTTCTTTCCATTCTATGACCATTTTTCTCTTTTCTACCTGCAAACACACACATACAAGTGGTATTAGTCAATATCTATCCTTGACATTGTGAAAAATTGGGACATTTGGTGCATTATTTTGTTTGAAATTGGTTTGCGCCGTTGGTGCTACTGTTTCTAAAACAACCATGCCAATGGGCGCGCCCCATTATTAAAAAATGGGTGGTTGGCGCGACTCTGTGCCCAAAACCCGCGCCAATTGCGCAGCCCTAAATTTTACAATTTCTCCCCCCCAAATTCAAAATTGAAAAATGCAGGAAGCAAGGAATAGCTTAAAATGACAAGAGGGATCTCAAATCTTACCCGGAGTTGACGGATTTGCGATTGGTGTACTGGATTGGCCGCTATCATTGCTGCAAGATTGCACAATAAAATGGGTGAAAATTGCTCCACAAGAGGTAAAAGTGAAAAGTAATTATTTTTTACCATTTTTGGCATTTTATAACCTTTTCACAACCCTAATTAGGTTTTAAGGCATATTTTCAATTATTTTATCATTATTTTTCGAAAAATACGTTTTACACATGACTCTCGTGCAACAATAGGTTTTTCATGCGACAGTGATGAAGTAACGAGTTATATTTTATACTTTTTTGGACTCGGTAAAAACATGAAAAATTCACTACTAGAGTCATCTTTCAACTCTTTTCTGACTCTCTAAATCTGAAAATATTGCCGAGACGCTTATCATTTTGAACTCGTTAAATGGCTGCGAAACGATATCTACCCAGTATACGTTTAACCCTTTTTTGGGCCGGGATAGATTATTTACAAAAAAGTAATACCTTAGCCTATCGCAACTAAGAGGTTCTCTCAGACACATTTTTCTAAATTTTCGGATCTGTGAGACTACCTACGAAAAGGGACTGCTGGAGTTTTCTTTTCTGCCTTCTTTTCAAACTCTCTAAACATGAAAAGATGCTGAGTTCTTCCTTTTTCAGACTTGTTAAACTCTAATGACATCGGGCTTCGTCACCATGATGTTTTTCGAGTTCCTCCTTCCTAGGGCTCGTAAAATGTACTAGGATGGATTTTTCCAAAGGAAAAACTTACAGTGAAAGCATATGCTATCCCCTTCAAGCTTGTTTTCAAAAATAATTGGGGTTTTCGCCAAAAATGGTGGGGGATGTTGGAAATGTTTTCATTGATGGCAAAGAAGGCAGCAGATGTAGAGACAGGCAAAGGACAACATCAGAAGACAACAGGTAACATTTACAGAGAGCAGTGGAGGCAAAGGTCGAGCAGTAGAGGCAGAGGCACATCAATGAAGTAGCAAAGGAAGAAGAGAAGCAGACAAGAAGCAGAGGCAGCAAAGAGAGAGGCAGAGATAACAAAGAAGCAGAGAGAAGCAAGCAGCGCAAAGGAGACAGGCAGAAGAAGACTGTTGAAATGTAACAGTAAAATAGCAGGGTTGCAGCAGAGCGGAAGCAACGACAGAGACAAAGAAAGGAGCACAAAGAAACTAAGGCAACAGAGATAGAAGAAAGGAAGAGACAAAGAAGTAGCAGAGGCAAAAAAGAAGCGAACAAAGGAAGCAAAGGAGCAGCATCAGACAAGGAAAGGAGGTAGCCTAGGTAGCAGATGAAACAATTGCTGTGGGCCTGAGAAATCTCTTTTAACCTATGGGCATTTGTAATTGTGGAACGCTTGAATATTATGGGCCGTGAAATTTCATTTCAAAGATGATTGAATACGATGGTGAAATACAGTTATAATGATACACTCAAGAAATAGTATACATTAATACAACATGGACGAAGGTGGGCCCAAAGACTCCATTATAATGGTTCTTAATGTTTGTTGAAATTGGCTATAATGTATTGATATATATATATATATATATATATATATATATATATATATATATATATATATATATATATATATATATATATATATATATATATATATATATATATATAAAGCCGAACCCTATATAATGAAGTTGGTATGTGGATATATATATAAGGTGGATGACTGAAAACCTAATGTAAGTGCTTGCATATAAACCAAAGTTAATACACAAGTGGGACCCCACATAAAATTCCGAGAATCACAACCCAAGCTGGAGGATACATTAGGACTGAAGCAGAAGCTTATATATATGCAACGCGTTACATATATTTCTCTTTATATACAAAGGACCAAAGCATATATATATATATATAGCGCGAGATCTAAAGAACCAAAGGTTCTGTCAAAAGAAAAGTACCACATGGTGGGACCCTCATCAATCGCATCGGAAAAAGGTTGGCAGCGGATCATATGAACAGAAAGTTGCGATGCGATTGAATCCCGGACCTGATGGGCGTATAAAATGTGATTAATATGTGTTTGAATTCTGGCCTAAATCGCATCGGAGAATCAGAGCATAGGAATATCGGAACATGCAAATAAAAGTTGCGATTACGATTAATCACAATCAGAGTAATCGCATCGCATCGGATCAGAGTGATCACATCGGAGAATCGGAGCATAGGAATATCGGAACATGCAACTAAAAGTTGTGATTGCGATTAATCGCAATCGGAGTAATCGCATCACATCAAATCAGAGTGATCGCATCGGATCATCGGAGGATAAGAATATCAGAACATGCAAATGCAAATTGCGATTGTGATTGACTTCCAGACCCAATGGGCATATAAACTATGATTTTATAGGTTTTAGTTCCAGCCTAATCGCATCGGCACATTTAAATGAACAGTGGTCAATCTCTTCGGAGTAAAAGCAGGACATCGGAACATACTACTGAGAGTTGCGATTGCGATTAATCGCATTGGAACTATCACAATCAGAAGTACTCAGAAGTGATTCATCGCATCGGGAATAAGAAAAGTTCGGCAAGTGGGCCCGAGGTTTATAAGTTTAATGGGTGTTGATGAAGTCTAAGGCTTACTGACTGTTTCGTAAACATTCAAACATAAAATGTAATGTATGTTCATATATACATTATGATTGGATGTATTGGTCAAAGTTCATTGAGCGGAGTATAGCTGGCATGTGGGGTCCATCCAAAAGATGAGACTAAGAACAGGTTTGCTCCAAGTTAATTAATCCAAAGTTTAAGAGGAAAGGAAAGCACCGCGGCACATATGTGTATACACAAAACGATACATGCACATTTCCAATATGTGGATAGTATTGCATCGCATCGGAAGATGGAACAAGTTAAAACGTTTGATTATTTGTATAATGCCAAGAATCAATTAGCATAATATAAAAAACATAGTTACATATGTATGGCATATGGTCGTTACCCTGCGACAGTGAACAAGGAAAAAAACAGAGCCGAAAGGGACAAAGACACAGTCAAATAAATGACAAATGCGCAGCGAGCTGAGAGGCTGAATGAGTGAGCTGAAGTTTTCATTGTAATTGAATGTAAATGATTTTGATTTTTATTGTTTGTGATGCATTGGAAAGTCTCCGGAAGAAAACAAAATCCCACTGTAATATTAAAATTAGCACATACAGTTACATTTTTGAGTGAGCTGGAAAAGAAATGAGAAGGCAGAAGACTAAGGGGTATGACCATCTATTTCAAAATTCCCCGAGGAATACAGACAGTCATAAGAAAATCTTTGTAAGTACTATCATCTTGATATGCATAGAGAGGTTAGAGAGAGTAAAGATAGAGAATGAAAAGTATAGAATATTAAGGCAGAGAAGATAAGGAAGAGAGGAGCAGAAAGAGATGCTACAGAACAAAGCTGATATCTGAGGTAAATTAGCAAACATTTCTTTTGATAATTTGAGGAAGTTGGAGCTTCCATATCAAGTTGAAGCTTGATAGCTATCAGTTGTAGTTGATTGAGGTTGGAGCCTCATTTAGGTTGGTGCCTGCAGAAAATTGAAGGGAGTTGGAGCTTCCTTGCAAGTTGTAGCTTGCAGAATTGAGGTTGGAGCCTCCTGTAGGTTGGTGCCTGCAGAAAAAAAATGGTGAGAAGGAGTTGGAGCTTGCCTTTGCATCACAACAATAATAAGATGTGGTTTTCTCCCTTTATGGGTTTCCACTTATATCTACTATCTCTATCTGTGTTGCCTATGTACTGAGATAATCTACCAAATCTGCTTAATGTTTTCTACTCTAATAATAAGTTTGATGTCACATTAATTTAATACTTGCTGCAACATATTAAGATTGTTCATATACTAAGGTTGATTATAAAAGTAAGCTGTAAATAAGCTAATGAAAAATTTAAAAAGCTAATGCATGCGTTAAACTGATTCACCCCCCCCCCCCTCTCAGTTTAACTAAGAATTCAACAATTGGTATCGGAGCAGGTTCCTTTGTACCAGTTTAACAACTGAAAGGAGATCCTAGGTTCTCAGGATGGCTAGTAAAGAAGGATGCTTAACCAATAAAGCCCCTTTCTTTACGGGCGCAAATTATGCTTTCTGGAAAATCAAAACGAGGACATACATAATGTCTCTAGGAATAGAAGTTTGGGTTGCTGTGGAATTAGGATATGCCCCAAAGGAAACTGACTCAGAGAAAGAAACCAAACAAGATTTTGTAGCTAACGCAAAAGCCATGAATGCCATCTTAAATGGATTGTTTGAAGTGGAGTTTATCAAAGTAATGCACAAAGACACTGCCAAAGAAATGTGGGATACTCTGGAGAACATCCATGAGGGAGACAAGAAGGTAAAGACGGCCAAACTTCAAGTCTATCAAGCCCAGTTTGAGAACTTAAAAATGAATGATGATGAAGACATTGCTAGCTTCTTTCTAAGGGTTGCAGAAATAGTAAACAACATGAAGGCTCTAGGTGAAACCATAAATGAAGTTGTAATTTTACAAAAGATTCTAAGATCTCTTCCACCCAGGTTTAATCCCAAGGTGTCTGCAATAGAAGAAACATCTGATTGGGAGACCTTGACCATGAACCAGCTACTTGGAAATCTAACAGCATATGAAATGAGGCTCCCACAGAAGAAGCCAAGTACGAGGGAGGCAACCTTTAAAACATAAAAGAAGAAAGAAGAAGAGGAAGCCATATGCTCTTGCTCAGATGAAGAAGAAGCAAAATTTGTCAAGAAACTGGTTAGAGGCTCAGGTAAATACAAAGGTAAACTTACTTTTAAATGATTTAAATTTGGAAGAGTTGGACACTATGCAGCTAAGTGTCCTCACAAGAAAGTAAGGAATTAGGCATAAGAATCAGAGAAAAATTCATCAAAGAACTGGCAGAAAGGAAAGAAGTTCAACAGAAAATCCTTCTATGCTCAACAAGACAACAGTACATCTGAAGACTCAGATGAGCTCTCAAGTGAAGAAGGAACCTCTGAATTTTTATTGATGGCCATAGAAGAACTTGAAGGACTCTTGCTAGAAGATGAAGAAGAAGAAGGTGAAGTCGACCTTGAGGGGGAGCTAAGAAGTGCTTTGGAGGAGATTGACAGACTCAAACTAAAGTGCAGAAAACAAAAAGACATTCTCCTCAAGTATGTAAGAGAAGAGAAGAACTCATAAGCCTTCATGCAGCTGAAGGTAGAGCTTAAAGAAGCCAAGAAGATAGAAGACATGTTACTTCAACAAATCAAGGATAAACCTTGAGAACAAGAGAAGTTGGAAGAAGAAGTTGTATGTCTAAGGAAGAAATTAGAAAATGCTCAGAGGAAAATATCTACAAATTCCTCTCAACCAACAAGCTCTAGTAAGTTTAACGAAATTCTGGATGCTCAAAGATCTCCTATGATAAAAACGGGAATAGGCTATGAAGGAGAATCAAGTAAAAGCAAAGAAAAGGAAAATAAAGAGATTATTTTTGTAAAAGCTAAGAAGAATGATGAAGCAGCTCAAACAATTCCTACAAAATAAGAAACATGTAATGAGGAAGACAGAGATCAGAAGAAACCTCTAGTAACAAAGAAGGCAATAAATACTAAGACAACAGAAAAATGATCATATGCCCTTGAGTATGTCAAATTTGGAAGCCATCAAAGGAGATTCTTCCCTCCTATGAAGAATGCCACTTGTTATGTCTGCCACAAGCTGGGACACATTGCTGCATATTTTCAGGCAAGGAGGAGTAATTCAAACTAGCAAAATATGAAAACAGTGAAGATACTGTCTCAAACAAACAAATGGAGAAGACAACCTTACATCAGGTATGCAAATAGTTTCTATGGTTACTGTTTTTATTGTAAGTAATTTGGCCATAAGATCATTGAGTGTAGAAAGTATGGACAAAGATTTATGTTCAACACCTCAAGGAGGTTTATGAATCAAAGAAATTTTGGTCATACTCACAATTCTGCAAAAATTATGATCAAATGCTGTGTATGCAATCCAGTTGGACATACACCTTCCAAATGTCCTCTCAGAAGAAGTAGTTCGTCATATCACAAAATATACCAAACAAAAGGATGCTTCCAGTGGATAAAGAAGGTGAATAAATGTGACTTGGCTCTAACTGCTCAAGATCTAAAAAGCCAGTGGTATTTGGACAGTGGCTACTCAAAACACATGACTGGAGACAGAAGTAAGTTTATAGCTCTTGATGAAAAGAAATCTGGCAATGTTATTTTTGGCAATGATAAATCAGGAAAAATAAAAGGAAAAGGGTCAGTCAGCCTAGACAATGGCAAAGGAAAGGCCCAAGATGTGGTATTTGTAGATGGGCTGAAAGAAAATTTGCTGAGTGTCAGTCAAATGTGTGATAAAGGCTGTGAAGTTCTTTTTAGAGCACAAGATTGTGAAGTCAGATCAAGCACCACAGGTAAGACTCTACTCAAAGGAGTTCGAACATAGAGTAATGTTTACATTGTGAAATAGGAAGAGGAAGCATGTCATCTTAGAAAACTTGAGGAGTCATGGTTATGGCATAAAAGGTTGGGACATCTCAGCTTCGATCACATCATCAGACTAAGCAAGAAGAAAGCTGTTAGAGACATGTCAGAAATAAAAAGGCCTTCTAATACCATATGTAAATCTTGTCAATTGGGCAAACAGACCCACACCTCATTTAAGGCCAAAGATGAGTTATCAACAAGAAGACCACTCCAGCTTGTGCACATGGACCTGTGTGGACCTGCAAGAACTAGAACACCAAGTGGAGAATCCTACTTCATGCTGATAATAGATGATTTCTCAAGAATGACATGGGTTTCATTTCTCAAGAATAAATCGGAAGCTCTGGAAAAATTCAAAATATTCAAAGCTTTAGCAGAAAATCAGACAGGATGCAAGCTAAAATGCATCAGATTAGACAGAGGAGGTGAATTCACTGATTATGACTTTGCAGACCTATGCAATGAACATGGCATAAAGCAACAATTTACTATTGCAGGGACACCTCAGCAGAATGGAGTAGCAGAGAGACAAAACAGATCCGTACAACAAATTGCCAGAGCCATGATGCAAGAGAGTAATATTCCTCAAACCTTCTGGGCAGAAGCAGTACACACAGCGGTTCATATCCTTAATAAAGCTCACTTAAGGCCAAGCAGTGACAAGACTCCCTATGAACTATGGCATGGAAAGCTAGCTTCAATCAAACATTTTACAATTTTTGGAAGCAAGTGTTATATAAAGAATAATGATGAAAATCTTGGGAAATTTGATGCAAGAGCAGATGAAGGGATTTTTCTAGGATATGCTTCCAAAAGTAAAGGGTACAGGTGCTACAACAAGACTCTTCGAAAAATAGTAGAAAGTATTGATGTGAGATTCGATGAAGAACTTCCAAAAAATACAAGAGATACAAACTGCTGCAGTCCTTCAGACAACCATGAAGAAGAAAACCAAAATGATGATGAAACAATCAAGACAACAGACGATGCAGAGCTGAGCTCGAAAGCCCCCTCAAGATACACTTAGAAGAATCATCCTGAAGATCAGATAATAGGAGACAAGAAAGTAGGGGTCTAGAAAAGCAGGCAGCTAACTGAATAGACAGAAGAGGTATACATAGCCATGTTATCACAAATAGAGCCAAAGATATTTGAAGAAGCCAACAAGGAAAAGTATTGGGTGAATGCTATGAATGAAGAATTAGACCAAATTGAGAAAAACAATACCTGGGAACTAGTTCCTAGACCCACTGGGAAAAATGTCATAGGCTCAAAATGGGTATTCAAAAATAAAATGAATGAGGAAGGACAGGTAATCAAGAATAAAGCCAGACTTGTCTGCAAAGGATATTCACAAATCGAAGGACTTGATTTCGATGAAACATTTTCCCCTGTAGCCAGAATGGAAGCCATCAGAATGTTTCTGGCCTTTGCATGCTACCAAGACTTCAAGGTATATCAAATGGATGTAAAATATGCTTTTCTGAATGGAGATCTATAAGAAGAAGTCTACATGGAACAACCGAAAGGTTTCTCTTTAACAGACAAAGAAGACTATGTGTGCAGACTGAAGAAGGCTCTATATGGACTAAAACAGGCTCCTCGTGTTTGGTACTCAAGACTGGATAAATATTTGCAAAAACAAGGCTTTAAGAGAGGTGGAGTAGACAACAATCTATACATAAAAGCCCATGAAAATGAACTCTTGATTGTTGTAGTATATGTTGATGACATTATGTTTGGAAGCAACAGAGATGAACTAGCAAAAGGGTTTGCTGAGAAGATGAAATCAGAGTTTGAGATGTCCATGATTGGAGAACTCAGCTTCTATTTAAGACTTCAAATTCAGCAAAAGAACATAGGCACATTCATCTCACAGGAAAAATACTTAAAAGAAATGTTGAAAAAGTTCAAAATGGAGGACTGCAAACCTGTGTCAACTCCCATGATCACGGGATGCAAGATGTGTGCTGATGATGGATCTACTGATATAGATAAAAAACTCTACAGATCCATGATAGGAAGTCTGTTGTATCTGACAGCATCAAGACTAGACATCATGCTAGCAGTAGGACTAGTGGCTAGATATCAAGCAGCACCTAAACAAAACCATCTTCTGGCAGTCAAAAGAATATTTAGATATCTACAAGGAATATCACAGTATGGACTTTGGTATCCTGAAGGAAAAAGCTTCACTTTGACAACATACACAGATGCAGATTGGGCCAACTATGTGGATGATAGGAAAAGCACAAGTGGAGGTGCATTCTATTTAGGAGAAAGTCTGGTGGCATGGTTAAGCAAGAAACAAACATCTATCTCTCTGTCTATAGCAGAAGCATAATATATAGCAGCAGCAGCATGTTGTACACAAGTCATGTGGATGAAGCAAACCCTCCAAGACATGAAGGTAAGCATTGATGAACCTATGTCAATCAAATGTGATAAGACAAGTGCTATAAGTATATCTAAAAATCCTGTGCTTCACTCAAAAACCAAACATATCCCAATCAAGTATCATTTTCTCCGAGAACAAGTGGCTCAGAAGATAGTAAAACTGGAGTATGTACCAACAAAAGAACAGACAACAGATATATTTACCAAACCTCTTGCTAGAGAACCATTTGAATATTTGAGAGATAGACTAGGGGTAGTATCTGTAGATGCTACTCTCTGATATGAAGAGAAAGCACAATTTCAGGGGGAGAACAGAAACGAAAATATCATTCCAAGGGGGAGATCAACCAGCAAAGGAAGCATGAAACAGGTCCTCAGGATCAAAGGATTATGCCAAGAATACATCCAACATAAAAGATTCAATGAAAAGGCCAAAGGGCCAGTATTTTACATTTAGTCCAAAGTCTGGAGCAGCAGGGTAAAAAGTCAGAATATCTCAGAGAGAGGAAATGCAAGAAATGCTTAAAAAGGATAAAATCAAAGGATCAAAGGACAAAATCTACTCTAAGAGATGTGTAACCCCTTGCCATTGATGTCAAAGGGGGAGGAATAGCAAGCAACATGAGAAAGGATCCTAAAAGGCAAACAGAGAAAGTGTATTACCACAGAGAAAGTGTATTTCCATCAATGCCAAAGGGGGAGACTATTGGAAATGTTGTCATTGATGGAAAAGAAGGCAATAGATGCAAAGATAGGAAAAGGACAGCAACAGAAGACAGCAGGTAACATTTACAGAGAGCAGTGGAGGTAGAGGTCGAGTAGTAGAGGCAGAGGCACATCAAAGAAGTAGCAGAGGAAGAAGAGAAGCAGACAAGAAGCAGAGGCAGCAAAGAGAGAAACAGAGATAGCAAAGAAGCAGAGAGAAGCAAGAAGCGCAAAGGAGACAGGCGGAAGAAGACTGTTGAAATGTAACAGTCAAGCAACAGGGTTGCAGTAGAGCGGAAGCAATGACAAAGACAGAGAAAGGAGCACAAAGAAACTAAGGCAACAGAGATAGCAGAAAGGAAGAGACAAAGAAGTAGCAGAGGCAACAAAGAAGCGAACAAAGGAAGCAAAGGAGCAACATCAGACAAGGAAAGGAGGTAGCCTAGGCAGCAGATGAAACAATTGCCGTGGGCCCGGGACATCTCTTTTAACCTATGGGCATTTGTAATTGTGGAACGCTTGAATATTATGGGCCGTGAAATTTCATTTCAAAGATGATTGAATACGATGGTGAAATACAGTTATAATGATACAATCAAGACATAGTATACATTAATACAACATGGACGAAGGTGGGCCTAAAGACTCCGTTATAATGGTTCTTAACGTTTGTTGAAATTGGCTATAATGTATTGATATATATATATATATATATAAAGCCGAACCCTATATAATGAAGTTGGTATGTGGATATATATATAAGGTGGATGACTGAAAACCTAATGTAAGTGCTCGCATATAAACCAAAGTTAAAATGCAAGTGGGACCCCACATAAAATTCCGAGAATCACAACCCAAGCTGGAGGATACATTAGGACTGAAGCGAAAGCTTATATATATGCAACGCGTTACATATATTGCGCTTTATATACAAAGGACCAAAGCATATATATATATATATATATGTATATCTATATGTAGCGCGAGATCTAAAGAACCAAAGGTTCTATCAAAAGAAAAGTACCACATGGTGGGACCCTCATCAATCGCATCGGAAAAAGGTTGGCAGCGGATCAGACGAACAGAAAGTTGCGATTGCAATTGAAGCCCGGACCCGATGGGCGTATAAATTGTGATTAATATGTGTTTGAATTCTGGCCTAAATCGCATCGGAGAATCAGAGCATAGGAATATCGGAACATGCAACTAAAAGTTGCGATTGCGATTAATCACAATCGGAGTAGTCGCATCGCATCGGATCAGAGTGATCACATAGGAGAATCGGAGCATAGGAATATCGGAACATGCAACTAAAGTTGCGATTGCGATTAATCGCAATTGGAGTAATCGCATTGCATCGGATCGGAGTGATCGCATCGGAGCATCGGAGCATAATAAAATCGGAACATGCAAATGCAAATTGCGATTGCGATTGAGTTCCGGACCCGATGGGCGTATAAACTATGATTTTATAGGTTTTAGTTTGGGCCCTAGTAGGGCCAACAAATGATGTATCCTTGGAGGTAGCAGACAATGGGGAACATACTCTTAGAGTTGTGATTTCGTTAATGTAATGTCGTTCATTGACAGTTCATATGTGAATGATTGTGCAAGTGGCCAGAGTTGGTGTTTAATACGTTGATGGTGAACTCTGGTTCTGGCATTTCGTCATTATTCAATAGAAGTATTGTATTTTTCATATATATTGTAGTACAGAATATGTTAATTAGGATTCATTGAGCGGAGTATAGCTGGCATGTGGGGTCCATCCAAAAGATGAGACTAAGAACAAGTTTGCTCCAAGTTAATTAATCCAAAGTTTAAGAGGAAAGGAAAGCACCACGACACATATATATATACACAAAACGATACATGCACATTTCCAATATGTGGACAGTATTGCATCGCATCGGAAGATGGAACAAGTTAAAACGTTTGATTATTTGTATAATGTCACGAATCAATTAGCATGATATAAAAAGCACAGTTACATATGTATGGCATATGGTCGTTACCCTGCGACAGTGAACAAGGAAACAAACAGAGCATAAAGGGACAAAGACACAGTCAAAGAAATGACAAATGCGCAGCAAGCCGAGAGGCTGAATGAGTGAGCTGGAGTTTTCATTGTAATTGAATGTAAATGATTTTGATTTTTACTGTTTGTGATGCATTGGCAAGTCTCCGGAAGAAAACAAAATCCCACTGTAATATTAAAATTAGCACATACAGTTACATTTTTGAGTGAGCTGGAAAAGAAATGAGAAGGCAGAAGACTAAGGGGTATGGCCATCTATTTCAAAATTCCCTGAGGAATACAGACAGTCATAAGAAAATCTCTATAAGTAATATCATCTTGATATGCATAGAGAGGTTAGAGAGAGTAAAGATAGAGAATGAAAAGTATAGAAGATTAAGGCAGAGAAGATAAGGAAGAGAGGAGCAGAAAGAGATGCTACAGAATAGAGCTAATATCTGAGGTAAATCAACAAACATTTCTTTTGATAATTTGAGGAAGTTGGAGCTTCCCTATCAAGTTGAAGCTTGATAGCTGTCAGTTGTAGCTGACTGAGGTTGGAGCCTCTGTAGGTTGGTGCCTGCAGAGGTGAAGGAGTTGAACTGTAGGTTGTAACATTCGGGTGGAGCCTCCTGTAGGTTGGTGCCTACAGAAAAACAGTGGTGAGAAGGAGTTGGAGCTTGCCTTTGCATCACAACAATAATAAGATGTGGTTTTCTCCCTTTATGGGTTTCCACTTATATCTGCTGTCTCTATCTGTGTTGCCTATGTACTGAGATAATTTACCAAATCTGCTTAATATTTGCTACTCTCATAATAAGTTTGATGTCACATTAATTTAATACTTGCTGCAACATATTAAGACTGTTCATATACTAAGGTTGATTATAAAAGTAAGCTGTAAATAAGCTGATGAAAAATTTAAAAAGCTAATGCATGCGTTAAACTGATTCACTCCCCCTTCTTAGTTTAACTAAGAATTCAACAGGGGAAAATGGAACCACATTGTAGTCGTGTTGGCAGTATGTTTCTCTTGAACATGGCACTTTTCTGCGTTCGTGTCGGGTTGGGGATATCTCATTTCATCATTTTTTGCCTCCATGGGTTTGGGTAATCTATTTTGACCTCTCATTTTCTCTTTGCCACGTCATCATGACCTCAGATCCTTTGATGTCAAATACTGCCAAATCCAGTGTCGTGCTACTGATATGTTCAAGAGAAGTTTGCCTTTGAATTTTTCAACCTCCCGCTTATTCTCTGTTGGTCCTGATTCACAAACATCATATTCCTCTGTCTTGTGTCGATGATGTGGGAAACATTATGGCCCACCTTCGATCATGTCACTTCCTGTCAACTTCAGCTCCTTATCCAGGAATCTGATCTAGAGACTCCTTTTTGGTACCTTGGAGCTTGCATGCCTTAATGGCAGGTTCTTCGCATTCGACGTAAAGGTCCACATCATTGGCCTTCGATCGGCTGACTTTGCGGGTGTTCGATGCCAAATCACTGTTCACATTCCGTGGATTTTACCTTTCGTACCTTGAGAGCCATTGTCATTATTGGTGGTTTCTCTCGCGTTTGTTAATAGCTTTCATCATTGGTTGGTAATCAGACGATTTTATTGCATGTTCGACTTCACTCACATATTCGCATGCTTGAATTTGTACTTGTTCAGATCGAGATGGAGTGCAAGACCATGGGTTTTTTCTGATAAAATCCAGGCTGTGGGTTCTTAGTGGATTATCATGAATTATTGCATGACTCTTTGATTGGATGGCTGTGACCATACCTGAGTCTATTTGTTGATCTTTTCTACTGGATGGCTACGTCCATACCTAGATCTCAGTTTGTATATACTCTTTTATGGATGACTGCGCCCATGCCACATGATCATGTATAAAAGATATCAATTGTATTTGTAATTGCAGGTTTTCTGACAACGGTGTTTGGTTCGAACACGTTCTCATAAAGCATTTCACCCCTCCCTCTCCCTTGGACTTCATGATTTAGGGGGCATCTGTTACACAACATTTTGTCACCGTCCCTGTAATCCCCATCCCGCACATTGGAGGGTCATTTCTATGACCAATACGCAGTGTCATGATTTGAAAATAACATCATTGCATCCCTTTTGATGAAGGCAACATTCTTCTTGTCGACATTTCCCTGAAAGAACATCAAAAATCCCTGTTTTTTCCTTGGTGCAAGTAGCTAGTTCTACACTCGCGCCAATGTGGAAGATTAACACTAGGGACTGTGTCACCTGGTGCTTTTTCCCAGTGTAATGCCCGCGGCAAGATATTTATGAATTAAAAAAAAAAAATAGAGGTGGAGGTTCCATTCCAACCACCTCCGGGATGAGTCATTGGGAGTGGTTGAACTAAAACAACCACATGCCTCCTCCTTTAATTATTGGTTTCCACCTCCCTTGGAACACTCCTAAAGGATAGGCCTCCCTTCCACCTTTGTAGGGATCCCAACCTCCTCTTTTCCTTCTATATAAACAAGCCTTCTCTCTTTATGAAAACTAGCTAAACTTGGAGAAGAGCTGAACAAAGAGAATTATACAGTCGAAGAGCTGAGCACATTATAGTTGAATAACTAAGTTATTGAGAAGGTAGAACAAGGAGAAATCCATCGAGAGGTCCCTTATCCCGTTTGAATTCCTCGACAAGCTTTGAGACGTGCTTCACTCGAGCCCTGCTGGAGGAGACCTTAACGTCAGAGCATGGTTGTATCTCTTCTTTCTACCTATTAATATAAGTGACTATTGTCTGGTTCTCGTCTTGTGTTTTGTCTTTATCAAATGCAATATGCTAGTCTTCTCTGACTGATTAGTAGTTTTTGGATGAAATTGGTATGTGTTATGTGGTTGTCGTTTTCTGATCTCTGTGCAGGTGTCCAAACGTGATAAGCAGAAGGGTTGTGACTTGCCTTTGATCAGGAGCAAGAAGTTCTCATCATCACTACAAGTGTCGACGACAGCTTTGGACCACAGGTAGGCCATTTTATCGCATCCTCTTTCATTCAAATGTCTAGGAACCTACACTCTAGCATGATTCCTTGTTACTAGACCCACCCTAGGGCTAGAGGGATTGTCTCTATCCGCAGAGAGTATTTACCTACATAAAAAGTTGGTGACTCCACTGGGGATCAGTGTGAGTTTGTCACTAGTGTCTCATTCAGTTAGACTAGATACAACTAGCTCAACTGAGTTTAACTCCATTAACTGAGTTAAACTGAATAACAACTCCATGAACTACTCTTCCAACTCTGTTATAACTTTTCCACTTCAGTTCTAACTGAGTCCTCCATGCATGAACCACTAGTAAACCCTAGGAATTTCATAATTCCTTCAGCCCACTGGTTTTCCAAATCTGTATACTGAAATAAAGTGCTCAAAGAGAATAGTTGATGTTTATTGTCAGATTATTATTAAGAGCTAATAATAATCGACATGCATCTATTTTTAGATCGATGATCTATAAATAAACTTCGCCCAATATTCTAAAAATAGAATTTCATCTATTTTTCCAACTTGACCAACCATCCACGAATAACATCCTGCAACTTCTGAAATATGGTCACCATGTCTAAAAATAGACTTACACCTAAAAATAGCCTGCGGGCCCACTTAGTGAAGTTGATTGATTTTCACTAAGCTTCATCATCTTGTTGAATCTCAACACTCCCTCTCAACAAGATAGGGATTATCCTTCACCCCGATCCTGCCTCTATGGTATTTGAATTTTCTCCTGGTGAACACCTTCGTCAGAATGTCTGCATCCTGATCTTCTGCTGCACACAATCTCTGATATGATGATACCAGATATCAATATGTTTAGATGTATCATGAAACACAAGATTAATCGAGAGTTTAATGCAACTCTGATTATCACAATGTATCACTGTAGGATTTAAATCTGAACCGAACAAACTGACCATGATCTTCCTCATCTAGATAGCCTCACATGCAGCTTGACTTGCTGCCATGTATTCTGCTTCTGCTGAACTAAGTGCCACGGATCTTTGTTTCCTGCTACTAAGAAACTGTTGTAGATACGATACTTAAAACCCCTCCTGATGTGCTCTTTCTGTCCGTTGGGCTGCCTGCCCAATCTGCATCCATGAAGCCATGCAAATTCACCTCATCCGTCTGTCTGTACCATAAGCCATACTCAGATGTGCCCCTGAGATACCTCAGGACATGATTTTCTGCCTTCCAAAAGAGCTTGGTAGGTTTAACCATCGCTTGTGAAAATTGGTTCACCGCATAGCATATGTCCGGTATTGTATTGACTAAATACATGAGCAAACCCACCAACTGTCGATAAAAAGTGGCATCCACTACCTCTGCCAATGTAGCATCCTCTTTCCTCCAATTTCCTGGAAGAGGAGTATCAATAGGCTTGCAGCCTTGCATGTGAAACTTCTCAAGTATCTCTCGAGCATATTTTCCTTGAGACATAAACAATTCACCTTCCCACTGCCATATTTCCAATCCAAGGAAATAATGAAGGAGGCCCAAATCCTTCATCTCAAACTCCTTTGCAAGATCTGCCTTGCATGAGTGTATCAACTGCTCATCAACTGTTAGTATTAAATCATCAACATAAAGAAAAATGATTAAAATCTTACCCTCCACCACAATTTGGTATAGGTTTGCATCTGCCTCACTCTTGGTGAAGCCAGGTCTAGTGAAATAGCTGTCGATCCAAGTGTACCAAACACGAGGTGCTTGTTTCAGCCCATACAACGCTCTTTTGAGTCTGCACACATGCGACTCGCTGCTGAAGATCTCAAATCCTTCAGGATGCTCAATGTACACCTCTTCCTCAATGATCCCATTAAGGAACACAATCTTCACATCCGTATGATGAATATGCCAACCCATTTGCGTCGAGAGAGCAAGGATGGTCCTTATGGAAGAATACTGTGCGACAGGTGCAAAGGTTTCTTCATAATCAATCCCCTTGATCTATGAGAAGCCCTGGGCAACAAATCTTGCATTATACTTCTTGACGCTCCCATCAACAACTTGCTTTACCTTGTAGATCCATCTTGATCCTACAACTGATTTACCCACCGGCCTTGGAACAATTGCCCAAGTACTGTTTCTGAAAATGGAGTCATACTCCTCCACCATGGCATCTACCCATGTGGGCTCCTGCACTACTTCTTCAAAAGAAGATGGCTCTGTCACGATACACTTGCTCATAAGAGCCATGTATCTAGTAAATTGGTCAGGTGTCTGTCTCTGTCTGCGTTGTGATGTAGGGACTCCTACATTCTGTGCCGCATCATGCTTCAGTCTCTCAGCTTTTTTGGTACGCTTTATGCCTTGTCTGATTTTTGGTTTTGCATGAGTGGACTCCTCCACTCCATGAATCTCCTCCTGTGGCTGATCCACATCTAGAGGCTCATCTTTGGGAACAAGAAGTTCCTCCTCTGCATGCAAGTGTAGCTCCCACTCAAGCGACAACTTCATGGCTTTCACCTGATTGAATTTTATATCCCGTCGCACCACAGTCATTCGACTGTTTGGAAAATACACACGATAATTATGGGGTGTTTCTGTGTACCCCACAAATATCCCAGCTTCTGCAGTCGACTCCAGCTTCTTCCCGGTGTCCTTTGTCGCATGAATGTAAACAGATGAGCCAAAATTCTTCAAACGAGAAATATCAGGCTTCTTACCAGTAAAAGCTTCTTTAGGTGTACTCATGCCAAGTACTCTATGAGGACAACGATTTTGCACCTAAACCACCGTGTTGCATGCTTCCGCCCACAAGTGCATCGGTAGGCCCTGGTCAAGAAACATAGCTTGTGCAGCACCCACGATCGTTCTGTTCTTCCTCTCTGCGACCCCATTCTGCTGTGGGTTATGAGGCACTATGATTTCTCTTCAAATCACTTCTTTGCTACATAAGTATTTGAATTCGTTTGAGATTTATTCACCACCATTATCGCTTCGTAGAGATTTTACTTACTTCCCCAACTCCTTCTCCACCAATGCTTTAAACTCACAAAACTTTGAGAATGTTTCGCTCTTCTTCTGCATGAAGAAGATCCAACATCTACAAGAATAGTCATCAACAACTATAACATAATACCCGTGTTTTGTTTTTGAAGCAACCGAGAAAGGTCCACACACGTCTGTGTGAATTCTCTCCAGGATCACCGGAGCATGGTTCTCCTTCTCATGAAAGGTGGTCTTCACAAACTTACCCATAGTACATCCCTTGCCCTGATTTGACTGCGCAACAGTACCCTTGGGAAGTCCTGTAGAAATCTGATGCAAAATCTTCAAAGCGCCATGGTGAAGATGGCCCAATATCCTGTGCCATAATTCACCCTCATCCCGGCTCACCACTTCTTCTGCTTTTCCCATCATTGTAGCGTAATCGTCTACCTCTAGATTGTAGATATTCTTAACTCGAATCACTATTCTCTTGGTTTGACCCATTGTTTTATGTCGCAGGAAAGCTTTTCCCTTGCTGAAAACAACGTCATAACCTTTGTCTTCCAACATTGCGACTGAGACCAAGTTCTTCTTCAGACCTGGCACATGCATAACATATTTCAACAGAAATGGATTACTTGCATCCCTCTCAAAGGTAATGGTCCCAATGCCGGTCGCACTGTATCAACCATCGTCGCCCATATTTATATGCATTTAGAGATCCTTCTCCTCCAAGTCACTAAACAGCTCCTTGTCTCCCGTCATATGAAAAGACGCACCACTATCAAGATACCACACCGATCCCATTGAGCTGGAAACCAAGCATGCGATCAAAGAGAAATCAAGTTCAAATTGTGAGGCTAGGCTTCTCTAGCTGCAGTTCCAGAATCCTTCTTGTTCTTCTTTTTCTGTGGGCAGTTAGTGGTGATGCCCATGTTCGTGACAGTGAAAACACTTCACCTTGGACAAATCCTGCTTCTTGACTTTAACCTCGGATTTTGGAGGGAATTTATTCCCCTTCCCTTTCCTTGCTTTGGCAGCCAAAGCGCAATTCTCTTCATATTCATTCTTCGATGAAGAGCCATCCCTAGTACTTCGCCTTATCTCCTCCTGCATAAGATCCGACCAAAGTCGCTCACAACCCGATAGTTTCTCTCATCCATTGACATAGTCTTCGTAGCTATGCCAAATATTCAGAAGCCCAAGGAGAGCCAAGCTCACCAAGTCATCATCATCAACAGTAATCCCCACACTTCCCAATTCATCCCTACAGTGGACAAACTTTGTGAGATATTTTGGAATAATGTCGGCCCTTCTCCATTTTTATTTTTTTGAGCTTATCTTTCAGCGCCAACTTCCTATGGTCACTGCTGCTTTGGAACAAATTTTTCAAAGCCTTCCACATTGCAAATGGAGTGGCTTTCTCGTGAAGACTGCACACAATATGTTCCTTCACACCGTCCAACATAATTCTTCTTGCCTTTGCTACCTTCTTTTGCCATGCGTCAAGTAATGCAGAATCTCTAGAACCTGGCTTAGGAACATCGCTATCGATGAACTCCTTCAATCCATTATCTTCCAGCACCGCCTCCATCCTATCCTTCCAGGCTATGTAATTCGAGCTACCCTCAAGGGCATACTCTAATCGCAACCTATTGAAAGACATTTCAATGTATACTCAACTTTCGCACCAAGAATTTTATGAAGCAAATTCGAATTGTCCACCAGCACGAACTCAAAAATTCTTCACAATTTCAATCTTCAAGAATTAACACTGCTCTGATACCATGTAGAAATTTTATAACATATGAATGTATATATCTAGATTCTCCTGATCTAACAATATTTATCTTCTTGCTAAATACAGAATCCTCCCACTGTTAATATTTTGCGGAAATTTAAAAACTCAATTGCAAACACATGAAGTAATAAAAACAATCACACATAACGTAGTTGTTTAATGGGAAAGCCTGAAGCTAAAAACCCCAACTATCATATATTATGTATCATGGAGATCATGTAAAAATCTCATACAAAGCTTAGTACATCAAGATCTCAGTACAATACAATCATCACACACTAACATGAAGAAATCTGCAAATCCATGCACTGATTTCTTGCCACCTGATAGCCTGCCTCCACTGCGCAATACCTGTTGAAGAAGACCCCTGAATGAATTCGAATCTACCTTGCCTTGACTGCGCAATCCTCATTGTCAACTCCAATATGTGTGTGATGCAATCAATGCATCACTATAGTCACAATGGATAGTCCATCTTGCCCTTTCACCTACCTCTCCACTGGGTCTCCACTAGAACTGACATGCACTGTAGCTAACTGTTGTATTTGTTCAGTTGATTAGTAAGTTATTATTTTTGTGAATTAATCAACTAATTAATTCACTTAACTCTCACTAGTGTCTCATTTAGTTAGACTAGATACAACTAGCTCAACTGAGTTTAACTCCATTAACTAAGTTAAACTGAATAACAACTCCATGAACTACTCTTCCAACTCTGTCATAACTTTTCCACTTCAGTTCTAACTGAGTCCTCCATGCATGAACCACCAGTAAACCCTAGGAATTGCATAATTCCTTCAGCCCACTGGTTTGCCAAATCTATATACTAAAATAAAGTGCTCAAAGAGAATAGTTGATGTTTATTGTCGGATTATTATTAAGAGCTAATAATAATCAACATGCATCTATTTTTAGATCGATGATCTATAAATAGACTTCGCCCAATATTCTAAAAATAGAATTTCATCTATTTTTCCAACTTGACCAACCATCCACGAATAACATCCTGCAACTTCTGAAATATGATCACCATGTCTAAAAATAGACTTACACCTAAAAATAGCCTGCGGGCCCACTTAGTGAAGGTGACTGATTTTCACTAAGCTTCATCATCTTGTTGATTCTCAACAATTTTCATGCGAATTTTGAAAAATGTTGATGTGACATCAAGCCCCTTATTTTGGGCTTATTTTTTTATTTTCTTTGTCAAGTGGTCCGAGTTCACCATATATTATATCAGGCTTAACATGTGGCTTGAAAAACCGCGACCAAGGGGCATCTAAGTTTGTCAAAATCACCCGTGGATTGCACCTAGCCTGGGCCACACCAACACTAAGAAAATTGGGTTTAACTTGTCTCCTCCCCCTAGCATGGGCACAACAGACTCCGTGAGGTTTGATCCTGGGTCGCCCTTATGACGAGGTCCATTATCAACCGGTTGTGCTAGTGGGACTTGACATTTTGGGCTTATTTTTGACTTTAAATGATAATTGTCTAAAAGTGTTATTGATTTTCGTGTAGATTTTGAAAAGTGTTGATGCAACATCAACCTTTTTTTTCAGAGACATATTTTTACACTTTAATTTTAATTTTATTTTTTTTTAATTTTTTAATTTTTTTTGTCTTAAGTATGCATTTTTAAAAAATGTTTGTTATTTAACCATTTTTCATGTTGACTTCTTCTTCTTATTTCTTCCTCAGATGCTTGTTTTTAAAGGGATTTTAAAGTTTGTGTTTATTTTATTTTATTTTTCCTTAATTTTTTTTAATGATTTAAAAAAAAATAAAAATAAAATAAAATATTTTGAAGTCAACACTTTTCAAAGATGTATTATGTATAGTTGATTACTACTTCAATACACATAAAATAATTGTCATTAAAAAGTTAATAATTTTAAACATTTCACAAAACAAATATATTTTTGCATAGAAATATAATTAAAAGAATATACATTTTGGGACCCTTTCGTTAAAAATAACATGTCAAAAAAGAATTTTTACAAAAAAAATATTGCAAAAAAAATTGAAAATATAACAATTTTACCTTAACATTTGAATTTTTTCAAAAACAATATTTCACATAGAATTTTAAGGGGGAAAAAAAAATTGTTAAATAAAAACAACTTTAAAAAATAAATCAAAATAAAAAACTAAAACTATGGTTAAAATTAGAAAATAAAAATAAAAAAACATTTAAAACAAATACTTGAAAAACAAAAAGAAAAGGTAAAAAATATTAAAACATCATAAATCAATAAAATCAAAATTAAAAAAACAAATATTAAAATATTAAAATAAGAAAATTAAAAAACTAAAAATAATATAAATAAATATAAAATGTTTATATATATATATATATGCTCACAAAGCATAGAATAGAAGATAATGGAGTGTATTGTTAAGTCACTTCGTGATGTGAAGGTCACTAGTTCGAAATTTCGTGGAAAACAATTCAGTCATGTTAAGGGTTGGTGTGACCTAGACCAAGTACGATTCCTGGATGATTTTGACACATCACAAATCAATCATAATATAATCTCTAATGAACTCAGACCACTTAATAAACCAAAATAAACATAACAATTTTAAATTAAAAAAACCTACATAACATAACAAAATTATATATATATATATATATATATATATATATATATATATATATATTTTTTTTTTTTTCTTTAAAAATATAACATAATTTTTTTAATTATATATAAATATAAAATAAACATAAAATTTAAGAAATAAATAATAAAAAATACAATTTAAAACATAAAAAAATAAAAATAAAATATTGTGCTCTTAATAATTCTCGGAATCGCCGCCCCTTAAAATTAAATAATTGTGGGAATCACTCTCCCTATCCTTCCCAAAGACCAAGGAAATATTTATTTTTATTTATATTTTTTCTAATATTGAAATTTGCAATTATTTTTAATGTTTTTATTTTTATTTTAATGTTTTTTAATATACATATTTTAATTTTAATTTTTTATGTTATGTTTAATTTTTTTAAATATAGGAGAAGTTTACGGAGGTAGAGGAATTACTCGGATGGTCAAAAGTGGGAATTACTCGGATGGTCAAAAGTGGCTGGAATCTGGGCAATTTTTTTTGTAGATATCTTGCAGTGGCAGTAGTTAAATCATTTTTTTGATAGTGGAAATGTATTCAGCACAATCAAAAACTTGTGGGGCACCCAAAATCTTGAAGTTTGATGACTACAACCTGGATTTTCAAAAATCTCCGCTGAATTTTATTAAAATCTTGCGTGAATTTCCATAATTTTAATAAAAGCACACTCGTATAATTTTAATAAAAGCACACTCGTTAAAATACGACTTAAATATGTGTATAATTTTGTAATGTTTTATATAATAGTTTTATATTTATAGTTTGTTGTTGTTTTTTTCGGGTTTGTTTATTTATTTATTATATATATATATATATATATATACTTTTTTTTAATAATATTATTTTATATGTTATTTTTAAAATTTTATTTATGCTTATTTGTTTTTATTTTTGTGGTTTTTAATTTTATCCATCTATATATATATATGATGTTTGTTTGTTTTTAATTTTTTTTTTTCAATGTTTTAATTAAATTATTATTTTTATTATTATTATTATTTTGGGTTATGATTTAATTTGAATTTTTTATTTTTTTTGTTTTGTTTTGTTTTTTACTTTTATCGATTTATTTATTTATTTTTTGTTGTAGGAGTTGTGTTGATGTTTTATTAGCAACCCTACTACAATATATGTCAATTTGATAGTTGATTTTTTATTTTTCATTACAATGAATTAAGTTTGCCTCCACTATGTGTTAATTTCATGGTTGATTTTTAAGTTTCAATTATGATGGGTCAAACATGACCCATTTTTTGTTGTAGGAGTTGTGTTGATGTTTTATTAGCAACCCTACTACAATATATGTCAATTTGATAGTTGATTTTTTATTTTTCATTACAATGAATTAAGTTTGCCTCCACTATGTGTTAATTTCATGGTTGATTTTTAAGTTTCAATTATGATGGGTCAAACATGACCCCACGATGTGTAAATTCAATGATTGTTTTTTAAGTTTTTGTTGCAATGTGTCAAGTTGTTTAAGGCTAAGATTAAAAAAAAATACATTTTTAACATTTGTTATAATGAATTTTTTATTTAGGTGTTTCTTTTTAATGTTTAATTTAGTCATGATAATTGATCTTGAAATATATTGAAAATATAAGGTTTGTTATAGTCATGATATTTGCTTTTAGTTTTATGACTGAAAATGTTGAAATTTTAAGGTTTTTTTGGAATTGTTATATTTTATATTTAACGCCATGGTCGAAAAATGCCAAAATTATAACGTTTTTCAAAGTGATGATATTTATCTTTTATGCCAAGGTTGAAAATTATTGGAATTTATAGGTTTTTTCTAGTCGTGATATTTCATCTTCAACGTATTGTTGAAAACTATTGGAATTTTAATGATTTTTGGAGTCATGATATATTATTCTTAATGCCATTGCTAAAAAATGATGGAATTTTAGAAAAAAAAATGTTTATGCAACATTAACACTTTTTGATTTCATAGTGTTTTTTTTGGGTTTTCAGTACCATTTTTAAAAAATGTTGAAAATTTACCTAAAAAAGTGTCATTCTAGCATGCACACTTTTCGTTTTTGAGCTGTTTTTTCATGGTTTTTGGGAATTTTTGGCTAGAATTCTCGTTCTAAGGTTACAATACCCATTTGATTGATAACTTTGTATATAGTTCTTGTTGAGTTGGTAACATTGTTTTTATAGGGTTTGATTTTGATAATAGATATTGGTCTTTTGATTGTTTCATTTTATCTATACAAGAAACCCTACCTACCTTGGGTTATTTGATATTGTTTGTAGGCCCATGGTAATAACTATTATTAATAGATGTGTTATGCATGAGAAATATGATAATAACTTCTCAGAATAATCTCGCTTTTATTCTTTTCAATGTGGTATGCATGTCTTCTTGTGTTATGGGTGCAAAGAGGGTTGTAGGTGCACATATTCGCTAATGCCTAGATTTTATTAAAAGTAATAATAGTTGGTTGAGTTAAAAAAAACACTGTATCAATGGTTAAAGAACACGTAAGTCTAACTTATCAAACATTTTGGGGGTTAAAGGGATAAACTTTATTAAAAGCAATTATAGTTGGTTGAATTTAAAAAAATTTAATGTATCAATATGTTGACGGGCCATAAATGTATCGCCAACAGTAAGGGAGTCTCTCTAGTGTGAAGTCTTAATTAGACCTCACAGCATTTGGGATAGGAGCAACATTCGGTATGTGGGCTTGATTTACACCATGCATATTTTACTCTTGGTTGTTCACATGAAAAGAGATTAGTGTGAAAGTAAGAGTGAAATGCTCGAAAATGGGGATGAAATCTGCCCATGATTGATAACTTATAGAACATAATACAATAAAATAAGCGCAAAATAATGAGGAGTATATATCTCAAGAAGGAATAAGTTAGCTAAACCTATCTACATACACAAATGAGAATGTACTATAAGTTTACTAGAAATTAGTTCACAATAAGTTATTGGTATAACATTGAATAAGAAAGCAAATATATAAAGCAAACAAATAATACATAAGCCATGAATTAGTTCATTAACATATACCCAACATGTAAGCTCACACATGCACCAACAATTAAAGTACTGAATATCTATTACAAATACCATAAAGATGCATGAGAATCAATGCAAAGAGTGAAAATATTCTCATTACCAATGCTGCAAATTCAAGTACAAGTGCCACAAGCCCATAAAAATCCAATAGTGGAATGAGGGTTGCTCATATAATATCTAGGAAAAAGCCAAAGCCTCACCACCACATAGTATACAAGCTGCCAAGAGTGAGAGTGATCCAACTACCTACTCACAAAACAACTATCTAAATGCTAACAAAGCTCAAAGGTTAAAAGTCCTCCCCTCTCAAATGAGGTATGAGGGTCTGTTTATAATCTGGATTGGATCATTATTGTTTGTAATCGATCTCGATGAATTTGGAGTGGAAAAAGTAGAGGAATAAACTCACAAGACCATTTTTATCGGCGGGACCCAGTTTGGCAAAACAAGGTTTGAAACCTTCCGGGAAAAATTTGAGGGATCAAAAGACGTTTTTTGGGGGTAAAAATTTACCTCTTTATCATAGCACCATTTCATTCTATTCTACACTTATATATATTTCCAACGATGCAAGAAGTGTTAGGAAATTATATATATTACAGAGCAATGAAACACATAAAATATGTGGAAAACACAAGCACACAAAACACATAAAACTAGAGAGACACAGATATACGTGGTTCACCCAGTTCGGGCTACGTCCACCCCGAAAAGCCAGTCCTTCCTTTCTATTATCCAGCAAAATGAAGAGACACAACCTACAACAGATCCGCTGTAATATCCTCTGTTCTCTCTCACGGTCTCCCTATCTGTTTCTCGATCCGAAAATACACATACCATACACAGCCACAATACAATACCCTTATACAAAGAGAGGGGTTGCCTTCTAGGGAAAAAAACCCTAAACTAAACATAACTTCTACTGTCAGATCATCCACCTAATGAAGGGCCCAGATTGACTAGAAATTATTATACTTTTACAAGGCAATTTTACATCTGTTTTTAGCTTCAGGGGCGCTACCCTTGAAACCCCCCACCAGGGGGGGGCTCCATAAATTCGCAATTGCCCCCCCTAGACCCCCCAAGCAGCGTTTAATTTCGGGCAGCGTTGCTGCCTCTTTAAGGTACAAGGGTCCAACGCTGTGATACAAAATAAACAAGATAATCAGGCTCCACACCCAACAATATCCCACTTGGAGACTGATTGTAGCAACTCCACCACTGCTTCATTTGCTGGACAATGACTCCTCTTTGGACCTGATTGTTTCTCATCTTCATCGTCATCCTTGAAGACCAATTGAAATTGAGCACGTTCTCAGTTTCTCCCTGGTTACAACTTTTGTTAGCATATCTGCAGGATTCTGGTTAGTGTGTATCTTTTCTAGCTTCAACTATCCATCTTCCAATACTGACCGTATGAAATGGTACTTGAGCTGTATGTGTTTAGTCCTGGAATGAAATGCTAAGTTCTTTGCAAGATGAATGGCACTTTGGCTATCACTATATAACATGCCCATATCCTACTTCTTACCCAATTCATCCGTAAACCTTTGTAACCAAATCATTTCTTTACTAGCCTCTGTAGCAGCAACATACTATGCTTCTGTTGTTGAAAGTGCAACAACACTTTGGATTTTTGAAACTTAACTAACAGCTGTTCCACCTACAGTAAATACATATCCTATTGTGCTCCTCCTATTATCTCTGTCACCTACCGTATCTGCATCAACATATCCCTGTAGAGCAATGTTTGAACCACCAAAGCATAATGCTTGATTTGTGGTACCTCTCAAATATCTGAGAATCCATTTTACTGCCATCCAATGTTCTTTTCCTAGATTGTTCATGTACCTGCTTACAACTCCCACTACATGTGCAATATCAGGCCTTGTGCAGACCATTTCATACATTAAGCTTCCAACTGCTGATGCATATGGAACTTTAGACATATAGTCCATTTCTTCTTGGGTCTTGGGGCACATCTCCTTACTAAGTTTGAAATGGCTAGCAAAAGGTGTACTAAATGGTTTTGCATTCTACATATTAAATCTTTTCAACACCTTTTTTATGTAATCATTCTGAGATAGTGTTAGTTTGCGATTTTTCCTGTCTCTACTTATTTTCAAACCAAGGATTTTTTTTGTAGCTCCCAAATCCTTCATTGCAAATGAATTTGCCAATTTTCTTTTGAGCACATTTATTTCCTGCATGTTAGACCCTGCAACAAGCATGTCATCTAGATACAATAATAATATAATATAGCTACCATCATTTTTCTTTTTCATATAAACATAATGATCAGATTGACATCTAGTATAACCTTGTTCAGACATAAACCTGTCAAATTTTAGATACCACTGCCTTGGAGCCTGTTTTAAGACATACAATCTCTTCTTTAACCTGCACACTAATTTTTCCTTCCCTTTGACCTCATATCCTTCTGGTTGTTCCATATAGATCTCTTCCTCCAAATCTCCATGGAGAAATGCTATCTTTACATCTAACTGTTCAAGATGTAAATCTTCTACCGCTACAAGACTTAAAATAGTTCTGATTGAAGTCATCTTAACAACAAGATAAAATATTTCATCAAAATCAATACCTTTCTTCTGTGCAAACCCCTTCACCACAAGTCTAGATTTGTACCTCTGTTTTCCTCCATCTTCTTCCTTCAGCCTGTAAACCCATTTATTCTGCAATGCAATTTTACCTGCAGACAACCTGACTAATTCCCAAGTCTATTTATGCATTAAGGAGTCCATCTCTTCTTCCATGGCTAGCTCCCACTTCTTCCTGATTTCAACCTGCATTGCTTCTTCATAACATTCAGGTTCACCAGAATCAGTCAACAATAAATAATATAATGAAGGAGAGTATTGTTCAGGGGGTCTACTATCCTGGTAGATCTTCTAACACCACTCTCAGGTGTTTGAGGTGCCTGTTGCTGTTTTTGTGGCTGCTGATTATTATTATTTCAGGCACCTTTACGTTTTCTGTGATCTCATCAAGAAGTGTGTATTATTTGTTTTCTTTTTCCTGTTTCTTTTCCTGCAACTGATTCTTATAAAATACCTTTTCATTGAATATTACATCTCTGCTCCTAATGATTTTGTGATTTTCATAATCATATAAGCGATAAACAAAATCATTAACACCATAACCAATAAAGGTACATTTCTTTGATTTTTCCTCAAGATTTGTTCAGTTTTCTTTATTAATATGGACAAAGGCCTCATAGCCAAAAGGCTTAAAAAAATAGTAGTTTGCCTTTTTACCTGTCCATGCTTCCTCTGGAATACCACCATCCAAGGAACTTGAAGGCCCTCTGTTTATTAGATAAACAACAGTATCTACAACATCTGCCCAAAATTGTAAAGGCAGTCCTGCATGTAATATCATGCACCTTACACACTCCATGATTGTTCTATTCATTCTTTCTGACACACCATTTTCTTGTGGTGTTCTTGGAACTGTCTTCTCTCTATGAATTCCATGCTCTGAACAGTACCTATCAAACTCTCTGCTGCACTATTCACCTCCATTGTCTGATCTGAGACACTTCAACTTCTTTCCTATCTCAATCTCAACCAAAGCTTTCCATTTCTTGAAATGTCAAATACATCAGATTTATTCTGAATACAATAAATCCAAGTTTTTCTAGTTGCATCATTAATAAAAGTAACATAATAACGAGAGCCACCGAGAGAAGATACCTGAGCAGGTCCCCATACATTTGTATGCACAAGCTCTAATTTTTCGCTCTTCTTTTCTTTCCCAACTCTGAGAAATTGGGCTCTCTTCTATTTTCCATAAACACAATTCTCACAGAAATCCAAATCAACATTCTTCAAATCCGGCAACAAATTTCTTGAGTGAAGGATCTTCATCCCCTTCTCACTCATGTGTCCGAGCCTATGATGCCATAATGCTGCATCTACTCATTTGGAAGTTAAAGCATTAACATAGTTAGAAATACCATTGCATAAATACAATGTACCAACCTTTTCTCCTTTTGCTATTACCAGGGCTCCTTTGGTGACCTTCCAAGTTTTATCTGTGAAAGTTGTCACACAACCTTCACCGCCTAACTGCCCTGTTGAAATCAGATTTTTCTTCAGATCTGGAACATGCCTTACCTCCTTTAATAGCCATTGGTTTCCATTATGTTGTTTTACAAGAACTTTACCCATTCCAACAATTTTACAGGGTTTATCATCACCCAAACGGACTTGTCCAAAATCTCCTTGAACATAGTCATGAAAATATTTCTCATCAGGTGTTGCATGGAATGAGGCCCCTGAATCTACAACCCAAGAATTAGTAACATTTTCGAAAGAAAGAATCAAAGCATCTTGTAACACATCACCTGTCACATTTGCTTCATGATTGTTTTCTTACTATGCGTCTCCTTCTTTTCCCTTTCGAGATCTACAATCTTTCTTTAGGTGTCCTTTCTTTTTGCATTTCCAGCACACTATCCCCGATCTGGACTTGGATCTGCCTTTCCTTCATTTACTGCGATATCCTGAGCTCTTTCCTCTTTCCATTTTTCTTCCCCTAGACTCTGCACTCAAAGCATTACCCGATGTCTCATCGGAGCTTTTCCGTCGCATTTCCTCGCTAAGGATAGCACTGACAACATCATCAAACTTTAAAGTACTAGATCTAGAGACAAAGTTACCAATGGACATAACTAAGCCATTCCAACTTTTTGGCAATGAGCATAGAAATAAAAGAGCCCTAACTTCATCATCAAAGTTTACCCCTACAGAAATTAACTGACTGGTAACTGTATTAAAATCATTTAAATGGTCTACAACAGATCCACCTTCCAACATCTTCATATTAAATAAATGTTTCATGAGAAATACCTTGTTCGAGGCTGAGGGTTTTTCATATAATTTCGCCAACGCCTTAATCAGACCCTCTGTTGTTGTTTCCTTCGAAATATTGAAGGCTACCGACGCTGCAAGGCACAACCGTACTATTCCGAGTGCCTTTCTATCAAGAATATCCCATTTTGCGTTTGTCATAGTCATCGGATTCTTTGTTTTTCCGCTCAATGGTAGGTACAGATCTTTATGATATAGATAATCTTCCATCTGCATCTTCCACAGTGGGAATTTTTGGCCGTTAAATTTCTCGACCCTAAATTTACCATCTTCCGCCATTGCTCCCACTCGAACCAGGAACCCTTCTTTCCTGCGAGTTTATCAGCCAAATAGACCTTCGGCTCTGATACCAGTTGTTAGAAAATTATATATATTACAGAGAAATGAAACACATAAAATTTGCGAAAAACACAAGCACACAAAACACATAAAACCAGAGAGACACAGATATATGTGGTTCACCCAGTTTGGGCTACATCCACCCCGAACAGCCAATCCTTCCTTTCTATTATCTAGCAAAATGAAGAGACACAAACTACAGTAGATCCACTGTAATATCCTTTGTTCTCTCTCACAATCTCCCTATATGTTTCTCGCTTCGAGAATACACATGCCATACACACCCGCAAAACAATACCCTCATACAAAGAGAGGGGTTGCCTTCTAGGGAAAAAAACCATAAACTAAACATAACTTCTACCATTAGATCATCTGCCTAATGAACGACCCATATTGACTAGAAATTACTATACTTTTACAAGGAAATTTTACATTTGTTTTTAGCTTCGGAGGCGCTACCCCCGAAACCCCCTGCCAGGGGGGGGATCCATAAAGTCACAACTGCCCCCCCTGGACCCCCCAGGCAGCGTTTAATTTCGGGCAGAATTTTCGCCCCATTAAGGTACAGGGGTCCAACATTGTGATACAAAATAAACAAGATAATCAGGCTCCATAGCCAACAAGAAGCGCGTCAATAAGATTTTGTATGCAAACATTATGCCAGTCAAAAGTTGACCTTCCTGTTTTCACACCTATAGTTTGGGAGGATGCAACGTCAGCCCCCATTATTCACGGAAAATGGGATATCCTCATGATTATGATGTAAAATACTCTAGAAGACTCTATAGTGTAACTCTAGTTAAGAGTTTATGTAGTCAAAATTAACCACTAATAGGCTATCAAGCTGTGTTATAAGTAGGCCACTAGGAGGAAGAGGCTTTCCATTATTTCTAGAGAATTTTGTTCCATAGTTGAGCAAAGATATCCAAGAGAGATAGGAGGTAGAGCACGTAGAGAGTATTTGTGCATTGTAGCAGCCCACAGGCCATAGGCATTACTTCTTTCTACCCGTAGCGATATTTCCAGACAAAGAAAGAGAGTGAAGCGACCTCACCTTCCACCTAGGTTTTCTCCAAAAAGGGTTTCTCAAAGAGCATATATTGTGTCTTATGTGTGTGTGTGAGCTTATTTTTTCGTTCTCTATTTTTCTACATAATTTCCATTCACATGCATACACTAATTACAGTTCAATCTACAAATCTAGAATTTTAATAAAACAGTAATAGTGTAAAAATTTCAATAATTTAATATATTAAATTATCAAATATGTTGTGATAAACAATCCAGTGGAATATGCATAGTAGTTTACAGATAATTTGGTATCATAGGAGGTTTCTTTGGGTATTTTTTGGAGATTTCATGGATCTGCATTGGTGGGGATGAAAATCGTAAAACCCTAATCATGAGTGACAAATTTGTAAACGAACTTCATGATCTTGCAGAGGTGAGGTTTACGCAGCTAGAACAACAAGTCACATATATCAATCGAAATGTAAGCCTCCTCATGGAATCCTTTAATAACAAGTTGGGGATATTTATAGAATATGGGGGTTCAAATGTAGAGAATAATTCAGAATGAAGATGAGAAGATTGGGGGGAAACGAAGAACCAATCGAAGAAAGAAACCAAAAAAGATCAACCCAGTTCGAGTGTCATGAACCAATTACAATCCCTATTTAAAATGGAAGCAAAGGTCGATATCAAGCAATACCATGGTGAGATCAACACTCTAAAGCTAAACCGCTAGTTGCAACAACTGGAATTTTATTTCAGTTTCCATCAAATCGAGGAAGGGAGAAAGATCTCATTTGCATGACTAAAGTTAGAGAACCATGCACTGAATTGGTGGGAGAGCCACACAAAAAAATTGAGGTTGGAGGGAGAATCTCCAGTGGCTAAGTGGGAAGATTTCAAAACCCTCATTAAGTCACAATTTTATCCCATTGGGTACATGGAGGACCAGTGGATCCGCTGGCATTACTTTAGGCAAAAGCTGGGCCAAAGCGTACAGGTGTACACCACGAAATTCTGAAAGATGGATATAATGTTGGGTATCTCTCCAAAGAAACCACATGTACTCCTCAAGTATTTGGGGGGTCTGCATTGCCATTTGTGCAAGAAAGAGATGTTGGTAAATCCAAAATCAGTGGATGAGGCTTGTTTATAGGAACAATACATGGAGAAGATAGGCCTGAAGAGAGCGCAATAAAGTGGATCAAATCATATGGAGCAACAAGACGCTTCTAAGGAGGGAAAGAAGAAACAAAAAGGAAGAAAATATAAAAATACAACAACCATATCAGACCAGTGCAAAGATCCTAGTAACCACTGCAAACACTGTAACATTGATGGCCATATAGAGGAGAAGTGATGAAGTTACATATAGAGGAAAACCAAAAGAGCAAGAAGAAAGATAATAAGAAGAAGAATCTCATGGGCACTGATTTGAGCAACCAAGTTGAAAGAAACTCAGACGTGGATGAGAAGATCGTCTTTACATTAGTGCAGAAGGAGGTCAATCTGAGTAGCCTTCAACAACAAGAAGGAGAGAAATGACCAAAATCTTCCATATAAATATATAGGTCAAGAAGACAAAGATTTATGCTCCTCTTGAATCAATATTGCAAGCGAATCTCATTGCAACAGAGCTGGTCAAGAAGCTGGGGCTAGAATTTTGTGATCATCCAAACCCATATCCATTGGGATGGGTAAATAAGGATGCAGAGTTGATGGTAACAAAACAATGTAAAATTATATTTTCTATAAGTGCTAATTTTATTTATGAAGTAGATCTAGATATGGTTTCCCTTGATGTATGTGGAGTCGTTTTTGGGATTCCATAGATGCACATGCGTGATGCAATACTCATTAGGAGAGAAAACCAATATTGACTAGTCAAGATGGAAAATCGTTCATCATCAACAAACACAAAGGAAAGTCAAAATTTTCACTAGTAAGTGCCAACCAAGCTAAGAAATTGACCAGTTCCAACGAGAACTATGTTTTATTGTTTTTAAGAGAAATTCAACCTGAAGAGGAGTCAATAAGAGGCAAGGCATCCCTGGAGGGGTGTACTAAGAAACATAAACAACAATTGGAGGAGTTGTTACAGGAATACAGGGATGTGTTTCGAGAGCCTAAAGGGATACCACCTAAGAGGGAAGTGGCACATGCGATCCATGTATTGTCAAATTCTCCCTTGAATAATATTGGGATGTACAAGTCATCTGTTATAGAAGCAAATGAGGTGAATAAATAGTTGTAGCAATTGCTAAAACAAGGTGTCATTCGATTGAGTACATCACCATGCGGGTCACCCATAATTATTGAGCCAAAGAAGGACGGGACTTGGAAGATGTCTATAGATTACACGGCGTTGAACAAAATCACGCTAAAGAAAAGATACCCCCTACCCAGGATATATGATTTTTTGGATCAATTACAACAAGAAACATACTTCACCAAGTTGGACTTGAAATCTAGATATCACCAAGTTTGAGTCAAAGAAGAAGATACCTGGAAGACAAATTTAAAAACCAGGCAAGGTTTGTATGAGTGGTTAGTCATGCCATTTGGCCTATGTAATGCACCAACTACGTTTATGAGATTAATGAATAATATACTGTATCCTTTTATAGATTCATTTGTTATTATCTATCTAGATGATATACTGGTATATAGTGATACCTGGGAGGATCATATTTCACATTTGACGCAAGTGTTGGAGACATTGAAGAAGCACCAATTGCTAGAAAATCTAAGGAAGTGCAATTTTGTGCAGTAGTAATTGGTGTATATGGGGTATGTGATTGGTGGAGGAGAGATAAAGATAGATACTTTCAATATGGAGGCCATCATGAAATGACCGATGCCTACTAATTTTTATGAGGTCAAGAGTTTCATTGGGGTAGCACAATACCTAAGGAAATTCATAGCCTCATTTTCAGCGGTAGCAACACCATTCCATGCCACAATAACAAGTGGAAAGAGTTTCCAGTGGGGAAAAGTTCAGCAAAGGGATTTCGAGGAGTTAAAGAAGAAGATTAGTAAAGCACCAATTGTGGCATTACCAAACTTGCAGCGACCTTTCGAAGTGGAGACATATGTGTGTGGGTATGCTATGGGAGCTATCTTGATGTAGGGAGGAGGGCCTGTATGTTACCATTCCGAATTTTTTCATGGGGAGGTTCTTAACTACCCTACCTAAGACAAGGAGCTCTATGCCATGGTGCAAGATGTGAAGAAGTGGAAGCACTATCTAATGGGAAAGGAGACAATAATCCACAGAGACAAAAAATTATAGTACTTACAGGCCCAAAGTAAGCTAGAACATACCAGAAATTATGAGTGGATGGGTTTTTTACAACAATTTCATTTAGTGATCGAGTATAAGAAGAAAAACACAAAGAAGTTGGCCGATATGCTTTCAAGGCTACCCACATCGAATATTACAACTTTGGGGATTCTTATGCACATGGAGCCATTCACCCATGATGCATACAGAGAGGCATATTTAGAGGATGAGGACTTCAAGGAGGTGTATCAACAGTTCCAAATCTAGAGTCATGTGCATAATGGCGACAATGCTGTTGACTACCATTTCCAGGATGGGTTACTATAAAAGATGGATAATCTATGTGTACCTAAAGGTGAGTGATTGCAGTTTATTAGAGAGGCTCACACATCCATGGTTGCATGGCACTTTGGTGTAGGGAAGACCATGGCTAACTTGCATAGGTATGTGTATTAGACGAAGATGTAAGAGCAGGTTGCTAGGTTCATAAGAGGATGCATGACTTGTTGTACCAACAAGCCTAGAAATAGGAAAAAAGTTCTATATCATCCCTTACCTGTACCTACTCATCCTTGGGAAATAATTTCCATGGAATTTGTGGGAGGTTTACCGACAACAGAGAAGGGACATGACTACCTGTTTGTGCTAGTTGACAGGTTCAACAAGATGTGTTTTCTCATGTCCTGTAAAAATCCATCAGTGAGAAAGAAGCAACAAACTTGTTCTTTGGAAAGGTTTGGGTGCACATTGGGATACCAAGGAGCATCATTTCAAATAGGGATACAATATTTCTTAGTGCATTCTGGACTACATTGGGGAGAATATGGACATGAAGTTGAAGAGATATAGAACATTCCATCCATAGACAGATGGGAAGACATAAGTTGTCAACAAGGCTTTGGTGCAACTTATAAGGGGATACAAGTAGAAGCATCCAAAGACATGGGATGAAAATTTGGTATATATATAACATTCTTACAATAGAGAAGTCCACACTTATACAAGAAAGTCCCCATTTGAAACTTATTTTGGATATTTTACGCCTTCACCATTGGACATTTCATATGGGAAGAAAGGAGGAGTGAGGGAAGATATTATAGGAGATGCTTTGAGGGGTGAAAAATTTATAGAGAAGATCATTCAGATCCATCTACAAGTACAAGAAACACTATAGAAGTCGTTATTTGTGCAAGTGTTTGCACATGTACAATTTTTTTGGTACATGCACGTGCTCTAGTATCAACTGAAAGTAGTTTTTTTATACATGTGCATTGATGAAAAATGTTATATGTATTGGATATATATATATATATATGTTCTAGAAAAGCGATGTTCTTCCTATTGGAAATTTTTTCACTCAAACAAGAGTATGTAGAGATCACAAGCAATCTTAAGATGCAAAATGTACTTCAACCATCCAAAATTTGAATTATAAAAACTTTTTGATTAAATCAAAACAATACTTCACATGGGAGTCTTCCATCTAGGCCAAATGTAGATTGAAACCATCCAAGCTTAGATCAGAACATTTAACATTATATCAAAACATTTAACATTTAACATTAAATCAAAATTAAAGGGATAATGTACAACTTCTAAATACTCTTTTTGATTAAATCAAAACAATACTTCACATAGGAGTCTTCCATAGGCCAAATGTAGATTGAAACCATCCAAAACTTAGATAAAAACATTTAACATTATATCAAAACATTTAACATTTAACATTAAATCAAAATTAAAAGGATAATGTACAACTTCTTTACTCTTTTTCATTAAATCAAAACAATACTTCACATGGGAGTCTTCCATAGGCCAAATGTAGATTGAAACCATCCAAAACTTAGATCAAAACATTTAACATTATATCAAAACATTTAAAACATTTAACATTAAATCAAAATTAAAGGGATAAATACATATAACTACTTCTTTACTCTTTTTGATTAAATCAAAACAATCAGAAGGGGTCTAAATAACAAAAATAGAAAAGGGGCTGCCCATGACCGGGAAACCAGCCCAGAAGATGCTGCCCAATATCGGGAAACCAGCAGACATAGAGTTTTTAGAAGCATAGTGATTGCAAAACATGACAAAAGTTCAAAAAAGCTAAAGAGGACCTGGCATCAGGCTAGTTATCAATGTGTGTAGGAGGATTCTCCTCCACAATTGGAAAACTGTAGTCCTCCAGATCATCAGCTACTCCCTTGGAGTGCTGGGAGGAGCTCTCCAAAGCGGAAGAGGAGCCAGAGTCGTCTTTGAGCTTTTTCTCCACACAGGCCGAGCTTCTGCTGCTTGCGCCATCGTTGCTGGAGCTCGTCGAGCCGGATTTGACTGGAAGAGCTGCCGACTTCCTGGTGTCTTGGGGCTGATGGGTTGGGATGGTGGACTTTCTCCGCCGATTCCTAGAACCAGAGGCGCCTTCATCTTGGGGCTCCTCCTGAAAAAAGATAGAAATGGTCATCGTAATTCGAGGTATGACCATAGCACTGGTGAAGTGGAATTTTGCAATACTGCTTACCAAAGGAGGGTGCCCACTTATGTCATGGATTGAAAGAGGCAGGCGAGAGCTAGCACTCCTGCCCCTTCAACCCCTACCCCCACCTCCCCTTCTGCAATGCAACCGTTGTCTACACATGGGGTCTTCCATAGGCCAAATGTAGATTAAAACCATCAAAAAATTAGATCAAAACGTTTAACATTATATCAAAACATTTAAAACATTTAACATTAAATCAAAATTAAAAGGGATTTACATTTAAAACATTTAACATTAAATCAAAATTAAAGGGATTTACATTAAATGTAGATTAAAATGGTATCCAAAACTTAGTTTTAAAAACTTTTTGATTATATCACAACATTACTTCACATGATTAATGTACTTCAACCATCCAAAACTTGGGTTTTAAATTTTTTTTGATTATATCACAACATTACTTGACATGCCATCCAATTGTATTTCAACTATCCAATACAAACATTTAATATTATATCACATGTGCCAAATGTAGATTGAAACCATCCAAAACTTAAGTTTTAAAAACTTTTTGATTATATATCGTGCAACATTAATTCACATGCCATGCCAATTATAGTTCAACTATCCAATAGAAACATTTAACATTATACCACATGTGCCAAATGTAGATTGAAACCATCCAGATCTATACATGTTGCACGATATATAATTCCCATTAACAATACAATATTTGCAATACCTAAAGGTTACAATGCTCTAGGACAGGTGCATATAACTGAAGGTGACTACGAGGGTAAGACAATTATTGTGTCTTGGGTGACTCCTTCAAAGATTGGATCCAGTAAGGTGTTTTATGGCACAACAGAGAATAACTATGATAATTCCACAGAAGGCTCAATAACACAAAACACATTTTACAACTATACGTTTGGTTTCATTTATCATTGTCTTATTGATGGCCTTGAGTATAATAAGAGGTATTATTACAAAATTGGGAATGGGAGCTATGCACAACAATTTTGTTTTTTCACACCTCCAAGATTTTCCCTAATGTTGCCTGTAAATTTGGAATAATAGGGGACCTAGGACAAACGTTCCATTCCCTTTCAACATTTGAGAATTATTTGAAAAATCCTTGACTAACAATTCTATACGTTGGTGTTCGCCTTTATGTTGATGATTGTGAGTTTGAAAATGGGGTTTCGATGGGATACATGGGGATGCTTTGTGGAACCAAGCATCACTTATTAACTGTGGATCTGGATATCAGGATATCAAGAAATAAAATTAAGAGAAGATCTGGGATAAAATTTTTATTTTAAACTTTTTTGCATCGATTCCATGTGCCTCACAAAGGCTCTAGCAATACTTCTCCTCTTTGGTATGCCATCAAAAAGGAATCTGCTCATACTATCATTTTATCAAGATACTTTCCATTTGTAAAATATATATCTCTAGGGACTTAGTTATGGAGAGAGCTAAAGGCATTAACAAAAAGAAAACACCGTGTCTTTTATTAGATATCATTTTTGAGATTCAATTGCTTTAACTAAGTCATTCTTCTATGACCATTTTCATTTCTATGGGAGGTAATCGTAACTGATTAATTTTTTCTATATATTCTCCTATGTACAACAACAATAGTTATCTCTACATGAAAAAATAAAAAAAAAGGTATATGTATTATATATAAACCATGGTTTGTGAAATACAAAGTTGACATTGTGTTTGTCGGTCATGTTCATACATATGATCTATTGTATTAGTATTAAAATATAACACAATATTACAAACGGAGATTTTTCACCTACAAAAGACATATCGGTCCCAATCTATATAACCGTTGGTGATGGTGGAAACCTTGAAGGGCTTGCCGGAGTCTTCACCAAATCAAATCACAGTCTGCATACTAGTCTTTTCGTGAGGCCAGTTATGACCATGATATGCTGGAAATTATGAACCACACCCATGCATATCATTACTGGAACTGCAGTGATGATGGCACATTTGAGGCATTAGATTCAATTTGGTTTCACAACCGATATTGGTACAGTAAACTCCAAATGCATCCAAAGAACAAACCAAATGAAGCTCAAGAAAACATCAAAAACAATCTAAGCCAAGCTACAATGCCGAAATCTCAAGCACTAGGGTTTAGAATCCCGTTATCACTCTCGATTGGTCAAGGACTTCACATATCCTAAGGGTTTCATTCACCATATGGAATGCCTTTCATATGAGAAAAATTGAGACTTTATGGAATAACTAGAAAGGTGATAAAGACCATGCGAAAGAGTCGTTGGTGACAACGATGGATGCATGTGTAAAGATCGACGATGGATATTGTTCAACGCCCGAAGTCATCCAATCAGACGATATGTGAGGGTCCGAGACTTGTTACGAGTTAACAAGGGAAGGGGTGTCACAAAGCAGAATTGTAATTCAACGAGTCATATTGATTGCTACACCTACCTCCTACATTTTACAGTGTGTACAGACTGTGTGTTCACCAGGTCCAGCAAAGATATGCATTCCCATCCCGTGGCGTTCTTGTTCCTCTACCTCAACATCCTGAGAACCAGATGGTGCTTTTTGTCGAGCCCAAAGACTTCCTTCAACACACCAACTGCTGTCACTTCTACATTGACTTCCATGCTGTCAACTTTGAAATTCACATTGATAACTTTTGTGTTTAGGTGGTCCACATACTTCTGCAACAACTCCAAATACTTGTCTATTTCAGTGAGATGAGACATCACAAATGTGAATTGGTCATGAAATTCCTGGGCAATTTTCTCCCCAATTTTATCTACCATTTCCACTATGTCCTCCTTAGATAGTGATCCCTGCTCCTCCATATTTTCGCTGCTTCCATTGGTTCTAGAGGATGCCATTTTAAGTGCAATACGTCCCTGTATACGAATAACCTTTAAGTTTAATTGCTTCATCGAGCTCCTTATTACTATACTACTCCTTGTAAAATGTAGAGAACGTCCTATCACATTAAATGTAATTCCCCAGTTGCTAATCAGTCTCGACACGAGCCTCCATCCCTGAAACTACCATTTTTCTCTCAAAGCGTTTTACGAATGAACAACGCAACTAGAAAGATGGACTACCTTTCCATTCACTAGAGTCCGAAATTAATAACATTTCCTTCCTTATCCATATGTCCAACGTCATGACACTTGGTCCGTCCTGCCTCCATATAGAAACGTGAAAACCCAACTGCCTTCACCGACTCCTGGAAGAATCCTACCATACCTCGATAAGAGAAATAGGAGGTAGTGGAATATCAACATTAAAATCCATATTATTCCATTCCATGTCTATGGTCACGCTTCAAATTTTTTCAATGACGGAACAAGCCAACAAGGGAGTTGCTCTAGAACAAGAGCTATTGGAATTTGGTATTAGATTAAAATGCAACAGTGTTGTTCTCTCTTTTTACATGGAAAAATTTATATTCTTTAAGTATATTTAGGAGTATCCCTATTTGCTGAAGAGTGGGGGATTGTTCTACTTTTTTTTATGCTTGATTTTGATGCACTTTTCAATAGTGATCACTGAATCCACAACTTTACTTATTTGACTTAGACTCTTTGAGATAGCAATTTTTAATCCTTGCCAAAGAGATTAGGCTTCAACTTGATTATTCGAATCATTTCTCGATCCCTAAGCATACCTTTTCTCTATATTTAAACAAATAGTTTTATAACTATTTTTAAAATAAGTTTTGTAACTAATCAGAACAATTAATTTTGGAGGGAGAATAAAAGTCTGAAAGGAGCATTTTGTAGGGGTTCAGAAACACGGAGTGTTGGGTCCTTCGTTTTTTGAAGAATATGATTGAAGAACAACTACGTTGAAGAAATGGCTATATTTTCCAAAAGTGACCATCGAAAATCGGAAAGCGACATAGAAGTGAAAATTCCTTTATGTTAGATTTGTGAAGCCATGAAAGAACGAAGCATGAGGCATATTCTGAAAGTATCAAAGATGATAAGGAAAAAAGCACCAGAACTCGTCAAAGTGGACCAGATCGAGATTGGCATCAAAGGAAGTTGCATGTTAGACCGGATCAAGCAAGTGTGATCTATAAGAAGGGCCAAAGATGAACAAATCGGGTTGCTCCTAATGGATTAGTTGCAGATTGAGTCGGAGTTAGCGGAAGAGTGAAGTTCTGTTAGTTTTCTGTTTTGTAACAACTCGTTAGAGTCTGAGTCTTTTCGTCCTCTGAAGTTATGTTATGTTCTTGTATTTCAATATAGTCCATAGTATTAATATCTCACAGTATGCCAGAGTGTATGGTGCATTGATTTTCTCAATGAATAAAGGAGTTGTTGCGGGAATGAATTGTGACTTGATGGTTGATGATTATGAACCCCCTTTAAAATTTTAATTTTCATTTCATGATTATTGTAATGTATTATTTATGAATGTTTAAATTTCATGTTAGCTCTATTGCGCAGGGTAATGGAGTGTTCAGAATGCATGCATAATTTAATGGATAAAACTTCTTCACCATCATTATAGAGGCCTTATCTCTTGTTGTTCTGCCTCAGGTGAGACAATTTTTTTTCCTAAGAGGAATGAAAATGTAGGCGATAAGCTAGAATACAAGGACACTTTTTATTGGCAACCTAAGGTTGAACCCTCGGTCTTTTATAGTTAACTTTTACACCAAAAAATGGTTCTGTTGTCGGGACCCGTGAAAATTTCAGAAGGGATATAGATCATGGCGTTGAGGATTCTTAGTGGAGATATTCATGATTGGTTGCATGAGAATATTGATCACTTTATTATGCAACAAGCCCAACTATGGTAGAAAAATCTAGATTGGGTTAAGGAAGAGGTTTTGTATGAATAACCGACTTGTAATCAATACAATTTTTTTTGGTGCAAGTTTCCTGAAGTGTTGGAGAATTGGTTGAGGAGGCTACAAGTTAAAGCTAGAGAAGGGAATATCCGAAGGCTTCGTAGAGACTGGATGACAACCGACTTGGCTAAACTGCACCGGTAAGACACAATGCTAACAAGGGATGTCAATTTTTGGTTGCATGCAACTTTAGAAGGATATATTATTTAGTTCATAGTAAAAAACACTAGAATTTTTCTATGTCAAAAGAAGTATTTAAATATGGGTTGCAAGGAAGATTGGTTAAGGAGGTTCTGTTGCGGTTCAATTTTTTTTTGGTTGAGGAAAGCCCGGTGTCGTTCCAAGAAAAGAAGATGGACGCTTAAAATCCTTAGTGTGAGGGGTTAGATCTAGGGGAGGAATGTTGTGCAGTTGTGGAAGATGAGGGGCTATTGTGATGGTCAATAGGAGTTGTGGAAATTTCAAGACTCTAGAGTGATACAAAGGGCATGGAGATATGAAGAGTGGAGGGAGATAAATTTGTATGAAATTAAGGTTAGAAGAAGTGAATTGCAGAGGATAGGAGAAGCAATGACAAGTCCAATGTTGTAGAGAGAAGGAATGTATAGTCTAGAGTTGTGAGGGAAAGGATAAAGTAAATGATCTTCTTCTGGTAGAATAGGAGGCACTAATGGAAGTGCGAATGGGAAAGATGGACCCCACCTGAAGTTAGGAGGATTTCATATGCTCGAACCAGTTAAATAGATGATTAAGATGAGTGATGGGCATACTTAAGCAGATGATGAAATACATTTTTTAATTAGGAGATTATTCTTTGAGGGTGACTCAACCCCTGTAAGTAACAATCCGCAATATGGTGGCGCAAATAATGCTCTCCATAACCTTCCCCTGGTACTTTATCAAGATCCTAGTAATTTCTTTTCTAAATTGTGTAATACATTAAAATTTTAGCTAATTTACTTTAGATATGCAACATGCAGTTCTAGTGGAGAAAGTATATTTGGTAGTAATTTTTTGTTAGGATCAGGTAGTTATTCTCAGCTGGGTTCTCAAGTATTGTTACATTTCATCCAGGGAAAAAAACTATGGATGAAAATATCATAGGATCACTTACCCTCTATCCAGAGTTCTCAAGACGGGGTGGTGAAGATGTTGAACAACATTGGTACCTATGTGAATTTGTTTGGAGGGCCATAAAGAATCCTGAAATTAATAATCTCATTGAGTTTCAAACGAATTTGCGGGATTGTGCTTTGTGATGGTTCATCAAATGGTCTGATTTGAATCCAAACCCCACCATGGACTAAGTTAAACAAGATTTTCTTTAAGAATTTAAACTCCCTCAATCAAATAAAAATGGTTTAGCAGAGTTATTGGATATTATACAGATAGAAGGATAATCTTCTTGGAAATGCATGCAACGATTTAAAGATGCCATCGATGAATTATCTTATCTTATCGAGCCCCATCATTAAAGAGAGTGCTTGATTAAAGCATTGATACCAATGACCAGGATTCCATTGTCGCAAAAGAATATTGACACTTTGCAGGATGCATTAGAGGAGGATATGAAGATTGAATTAATGACGGGATACCCATAGGACTATTAACCATGAAATACTTCTATTGATGCTGCCATTATTGGACTACAAGATCAAATTTCTACTGTGACATAAATACTAAAGGATATTAAATCTGTGAGACCAATGAGGTCTCATGTCTGGTGTACCATTTCTCAAGTTGAGGGACATCATGCCACCGAATTTCCACGAGTGAGGGGTATGGGTCCGACTACTATGCCTATGGGACCCCCACCACCGCCGCATAGTGCTGGGGTTGCACATATTTCTTCATCCATGCCATTCCAAGTGCACACTTAGTACTAGGCATTTCCTAATCTCCAAGGTATATTCATGAATGAGTATTGTGAAATTTTTAGATCTTATGATCATTCACCACGCCTGTGTCCTATTTTGCAGAAGTATTCAAATGTTCTAAAAAATCTATTTTGTGAATTTTTTGGATCAACTACGCACCTATTGTCACTACTACAACACCCTCCAAAACTTCACTACATTCAAATTTTGTAGCCAACCAAACTATCATATCAAGTATTGCTTTGGTTGTCAAGTGTCATTCCACATTTTTCAAGTATTTTTGATCATTCCTAAGTGTCGTTTCCTAAGTGTCGTCACATTGTTTAGAACATCTCTAGTGCACTTCATGGTTATACTACCTTTGTTTATTGTAAAACGATACTTTTGGTCACAATCACACGTGTATAAAAGAATATGAATGAAAATAAGGAAGGAATATAAAAGAGTGGAAGGAATTTAAAAGGAGATGAATTCAAATAAGGAATAAATACAAAAATCCATATTTTCCATGGAAAATATTCTCTTGGAGAGGCTTCCTAAAAGGGATGTGGAGATCCAAGGAAATCATGAACATAAGGAGAAGCACGTTGTTGAGAATCAATATAATATGAAGAGTATGCTATCATATTTGGAGAGCATAGATTTTGAATCACATAACCATAATGATGAATTTTCAATCCAAAATCTACATCATCAAGGCTTCAAGTCAGCACCAAGGAAGTACTACATTATAAAGATTGATATGAGGAAATTTGATGGTAATGATCTTGTAAAATGGATATTTTAGATGGAGCAATACTTTGATCTTCACCAAGTGGCATCCTTACAAAAGGTAAATATTGCATGCATTTTTTTGGAAAAAACCATGTATGGTATTTTTGGATCTATGAAAGAAGAAAGTATTATGTTATATCTTGGACCATTTTTACAAGGAAATTGATAATACATTATGGGGATATTAAGTACAACACATTATTTAGTCAATTGGTAAACCTTTGACAAAATTCCTAGTTACAGAGCACATTCAATAATTCCAAGAGTTGAGTCTCAGAGTAGAGAGTGTTTCAGAGGATAGTTTTTTCGACATATTTATGGGAAATTTAAAGGAAAGAATCCAACATGAGGTGTGCCACTTTGAACCTAAATCTCTAAATCATGCTTCCATTTTGGAAAGGAAAGTTGAAAGTAAAAATATGGGCACTAGATATGGTCATTAATAACTATAGAGAAAATCATGCCCCCTTTCCTAAACCGACAGGGTTTACTCTCCAGCAAATGGATTGAATAAGAGAAAAGGGACTTCATTTCAACTATGACAACAAGTATAGTAAAGGGAATAAATGTAGTGAGAATAAATTATTCTACATAGACTATGAAGATGTGGAATATCAAGAAGTGGAAACTTCACAAGATATAGAGTTAGAAGAGACTATTCGAACAATATCTTGTTATGCATTGGTCATCATCAATACTCCACAAACCCTCAAGATAGAAGGATATATCAAAAAGAAAAAGGTAGAAATATTGATTAATTTGGGTAGTACCCATAAATTCATCAATTACAATTTAACAAAACTTCTTAATTTCTTTTCATATCAAACATCCGAATTTCAAGTGATGATTGCAGATAGAGGTAACATAAGTTTCTTAGGGAAGTTCCATACTATTAAGTTGAACATGGGGAGAATTTATTAGTTATTACCATGATTTCAATCCAAATGGGTGTTGCCAACATTGTACTAATAGGGGTCTGATGGTTACAATAATTGGGAACAATAACCCTTGATTTTCAATATATTTTCATAAGTTTTTTCTTAAAGGGAAAGGAAATCAAGCTTAGATGGATCCAAGGGAAACCCAATAAAGTGATAATCTCTAATAGCATGACAAAATTATAAAAAATGGTCACCAAGTTGTAGATGCATAATTGTGTCCATTATATGTTCAAATATCTATATCCTCTACTTGAATGGATCTCCAAAAAGTCATAAAAAATCATGCTAAGGTATATCGAGAAATTAATAAGGTCCTTCCACATGTATGAGATCATAACCATGATATTCACTTGTAGGTTGGAAGTGTACCACTTAACATTAGGAACTACATATATCCACATGTAGAGATTGAACATACGGTTTAAGAAATGTTAGAGATGAGCATCATTCAACCTAGAAAACATGCTTTCTCTTCACTAGTGGTGATTGTTATAAAAAATGATGGTTCATGGTGCATATGTCCAGATTACATACAAATCAACAAAATGACAATCAAACATAAGTTTCCTATTCTTGTCATTTCTTAATTATTAGATGAATTGCATGGAGAAATTTTCTTTACTAAGTTGGAACATTTTTCTGGATATCATCAAATTAGAGCGAGGCAATAATACAATCCCAAAACAACCTTTAGAACACATGATGACCATTTTGAGGTTTTTTCTATGCCATTTTGACTTACAAATGTAGCTTCAACATTTCAAAGCTTGATTAATTCTATTTTTAAGCCCTTCAGTAGAAAATTTGTGCTAGTATTTTTTGATGACATACTAAAATAAAACAAATCCTAAGAAGAACAAGTACAACATGTTTATGGGGTCTTGACACTCTTGGAATATATATATATCTATATATATACAAAGACTTCTATTGACTCATGACTAATTCATGAGCCACCCTCACAAAGATGTGCAAACCATTACACTTGATTCTAATTCCTCCTCTAAAATACATAATGATAATGTATTAAAATAAATAAATTATGAACCATAGTAGGTGGGGTCCCCCAAGAGAAATAAGGATTTATCATCATTTGATCACTTTCATCATGATTTTATATCTTCATATAATTTATTGGCAATACAAGGAGTAAAATATGTGAAAAGAGCTTACGTGTGTGTGTTGGATGTGGTGAATTGAAAACCTGCTAGCAGATTTAACATCTCTCATATGTATTTTCTTACAAAAATTACCATATAAATATATTTCTTCTCAGCATGACAGGTCAATGACAATAAAGCACTATTTTATAGGGTTGATAAATTCTTTTTATTGCAAATGTTCTACACAAAATACATGACTAATCACATATCACGTTTGTTCTTGACCTAACACACACATATCACTATTTGTTTATTATGTGCTAAAAATAATAAACAAAAAAGATCCTAACACCTTACAAAGCTACGATGCTATGCAACCAAACATGTAATAAAGTGATGGCTAGTCATAAGTTATAGGCACCAAAGAGTAACGAATAATAGAGGTTGAAAGTGTAAAGGTTGTGGTTCAATGGTTTGTTGAGAAACACCCATGCAATATTTTCTATATATTGGTAATAATGGTGTAATAAGTTATAGGCACCAAAGGGTAACAAATAATAGAGGTCAAAAGTGTAAACATTTTGGTTCTTGAAAGTGTAAAGGTTTTGGTTCAATGGTTTGTTGAGAAACACCCATGCAATATTTGCTATATATTGGTAATAATGGTGTAATAAGTTATAAGCACCAAAGGGTAACAAATAATAGAGGTCAAAAGTGTAAACGTTTTGGTTCAATGGTTAGTTTAGAAACACCCATGCTAGCACATGGCATGACACCCTTGTCAAGGAAACATAGCATAGTCCAAGTGCATGCAATGCAATACATGGTATTAAACGTATGGTTTTATGTGGCATTCCACAAGATATATTGCACAACTTTATGTTTGTTACCACATATTTTCAAGGTATATCAAGGATTTCTTTATATATTTTGAGAGAAATGTGGTATGAATATAAAATTTTATTGGTATAACATATAGTTTGCAATAAAAACATTACATAGAGGGTGGTGAGTATGGAATTTTTAGTTGATATGATGCATGTTTAATACATCATTGAGGTGAACTTTGGGACTTGAAACAACATAGTGATATTTGGCAAGGAGGTCGCCAATTTACCATTGTTTTGCTTGCCATTTTTGGAACTCTTTATGTAGATTTGAGACTTGTTTGAAGCTCTAGCTTGGCACTATAAATAGCTGAAGAGGTTGTCAATAACTATTTTTTGTATCTTTGGGAAAATATAAAGCATTTGGTCACAAGTATGAAAAAATTTGAGTTCACCCTAAGTGAGTTTTAATTGCATGAATATTTGATAGTATTGTTCTTGTGTGGTTTTGTTCAAACACTATTTGTTCTGGGATAATACCTTTTCCAATCTCATTTACTTGTAATTTCTCCGGTATGGCATATTTTCCTTTGTATGTATAAAAAAAAATAATATTTTTAATGGTTTTTGTTTCAGTATATGGGAAAATAGGATGATACCAACCTATATTTAACAATTTTTTTTACAAAAACCATAAAAACTAACGTAAATATTTCGGTAAAAATCACATGAGATAGAAGTTTTAGTAGATGGGAAAACAGGATGATAAAAGTTTGTGTTCACTACAAGGAAAATACCCTCTAGCGGATGTTTTTGAGGTACCACAAAGAAAAACACCCCATACATCTGTTTCTAGCAGGGGTTACTAGAGGAGGCTGGCGAGTGGAGGGTTTTGCGGATGTTTTCCTATCAGTGCTCTTATCATTAAAACTCGCCCCGGTGCTCTCAAAAAAATAAAGCACCAGTGCGGCTGAAATCATTGGCACACCGGACACCGTGCACTCCATACACACACGCCCGGTGCGTCATAATATAATAGAGCACTGGTGCCTCACAACTCATCCGTACCGGTACATTGTAAAACACAACGCCAACACCGAAACCACGCAGTGCGGTAGACAGAAACCGCACCGCTGCATCATAAAAAACGCGCCAAAACACAAACCAACCGGTGTGCTTGCAGAAAACAATACCGGTGCGCCTATAAATAACACGCACTGGTAAAGGGTTAAATTAAACGACAAAAAACCCAGATTTTCTAGTTTTCCAGTGCTTTTGAGCTATCAATTACCGGTACGCACGATACCATAGAATGCATCGGTGCGCACCGAACATTGGCACACTAGACAGCGTGCGTGAAGTACACATCGCCGAGGCGTCCAATTACTATAACACACCGGGGCATCAATACTCTTCCGCGCCGGTGCATCATAAAACACTGCACCAAAACATAAACGAACTGGTGCGTTATTCTCTAAGAGCACCGGTGCGCCAGAAACAACACGCCCTGGAATAACGTTATATAAAAAAAAATTAAGGCCAAAAAATCGGTGCTTTACAATTACGCCGCCCCGGTGCATCATAAAATTTTCGCGCTGAAATTGAAAAATCCTGGTGCGCGGTTAGGGAAACACCCCGGCGCGTTATAAACAACGCGCAAAAATTGATACTGCCTGGTGTGGTGTTTTTTAACCGCACCGGTGCGCTTATAAAACCCCGCGCACTGGAACAAGGTTAATAAAAAAAAATTATGGCCAATAAACTTCATTATTCACTTTCCTCAGTGCTCTAGAGCTCTCAAGCCTCGGTGCTATTTCCTTAATTCTGAGCCGCCCTGCCGTCAGTGCTCTCATTGAACCCATTGCACGCACTGCTACTCTGCATGGCCAACCAATCTGCAGCTTGCATTTTGAAAAACAGTGGGAAAATTTTATTTTCCAAATTTTACAGCCAATATGCCTCCTCGACCACAAAATGTATAGGTATTTTTCTAGTTTTTCTATAATTAAGCCTTTTACCGGATTAGATATTGAAATAAACTTAAAAATAACCATTAAAAAAAATAAAAAATTTGTCGCGTTGTGCGCTCGAGCTGTTCGGCTCTCACCAGTAGTGGTGCTACCTATAAAATTTACAGGTAGCACCGCTATCGGTGTTAACGGTAATCGCACCATTTTCGGGGTGGTTCCGGAAGGCACCCCGAATAATTTTAAATTAAAAAGAAAAAAAGAAAAAGCCGGTGTGCTCATTTATCTAGGCACACTGTTGACCCCGACAATCACAGTGCGGTGCGTTGACTGCATTTGATGCCCCAGTTTATGTCAGCGCACCGCATTTTTCATTCCGAAAGGGTCAACAGTGCGGCCAGGTAAAAGACCGCACCGTCAACTATGTCATTGTCATGAAGTCGGTGCGCTAACACGACTATACACTCCAGGGTGTATATTTCAGTTAGCGCACTGCTATTCTGAATTATATATAGTCTGCGATGCTTGAAAAATAGACATCAGCACTGAAGCTGATGCGGTCAGTTTCTTTAGCGGCCCTGAGGATGGTGCGCTAAAATATTATAACGCACCGGCACTGGTGCGTCACTGTTTTTATGGAGCACCGACTTGTACGTATGTTTTTTTTTCAAAAAAAATTATATATGTATATTTATAAATACATTTCATTTTAATTAAAAAAAATTATTTAATATGGCAATGATTCAGAGAGAACAGGAGCATCAACAACAACAACAAGCAGAACAGTATGACATGATTTGCCAATGGGAGGCGAGAGAGAGGGAGAGAGATGGATGCCCTCGCCCTATTACTGCATATACCCAGGAGATCCTTAAGCAGATAGGCCTCCTCAAGTTCTATGAGGAGGCTATTTCCGACCTAAAGGCCCATAGTGTGCTTTTGAGACATCTTATCGGCAGGTGGAATGCCCACCGACAGGGTTTTCAGGTTGGTCCTGACCAGTGGTATACACCCACCGAGGAGGGCATTTATTTTATTACACGACTATCAAGGAGAGGGGTGGTTTTTCCCTCATTCCCAGACGCGCCACCTGGTTGTGTAGCAGGGAGTCAGTTAGTTTACTCCCAGAGATACATTGGAGCACATGTACTGTCTCCTTTAGAGTTTCAGGTACCTGGAGGTCAGTTACGTATAGGTGCTTTTGGTATATAGGACGTGCAGTGCCTCTCTATTATCACTTCGATCATTTCGCACAACACTAGTGACGGGCAACGCATTAGTTGCTCGCTTTTATATTATGTTGATTATTTAGTACAACAGCCACAACTTGTCAGGTGGTCTGCCATTTTTTTGCGACAGTTTTGTACGGCCTTAGATAGATGTCGTGCTCATGCACAAGGGAGGGTCAACTTCCCTTTTGCTTCAGAGCTGTTTTGTTTTTTTTTTGAGAGGTTTCCAGAGATGAGACCGAGTTTTGTTCGACAGCCTCGTAGGTCGATGTTGCAGGCCCGGATGCGCATGTGGGGGCAGATAATGCCCAAGAGGGGAGACACTATGTTTCCAGCGAGGATATCACATGATTCGCTGGAATTACTAGCCAGTGTTGGCGGGCTGCATCCCTTCATTATGGTCCCATGTCCTTATTCTGGACTATATTGGCGAGGGTGTCCCAACATCCTCTTTACTCTTGATGAGCCGCCATATGATAGAGGTAATATTACTGTTTTATTTATATTTATTCTAACATGTTCTTTAACTTGTTTTTATTAAATTATGTAATGAAATTGTCTAATTATTGTTGTGTACTTGTATATCTTTTGTAGACATTGGGTCTTTTGATGGCAATGAGATGTCGAATCGACCACATGATCCAGGTGCCGATCTTGATGATTTCGATCAGGAGATGGTTGATGCGCTAGATTAGGATGATCCTCATGCACCTCATGGTGCACCGGTACTGCCTTTTGCTAGGCGTGGTCGACCAGAGACCATATACCGGATGGAGTTGGGCAGCCAACTCTGTGGATTGATTTCAGATGCAGGCATCAGGCTCGCTCATTACAGAGATATACAAGGCGATGATAGATTGATACGGATGTGGAGAGGCATGCCATGTGACATGTACGGCCTGATGCGGCATGTCGTAGGAGCAACGACAAATGTTACGCGATTGAGGAGGATTTTCCATAGCTATAGGCGTAGTCGAGCTGCAGCACGTGATGGACAGTCTGCCAGCAGCCACTCAGATGCATCTCATGATCGTTCACCTCGCAGCATGCCTAATGATCAACATGAGGCTCCACTGCCAGCATCTGACACTAGTCATCATGGAGATGAGGCTGGACCATCGGCCACGTCCAATCAGCAGCCTACAACATCCACCATGAGTACTAGTCACGATCATCATGAGCAGGCTGGACCATCAACCACCGAGGCTACAGTGCTATTGATTGAGCAGGCCGCCTCCACTACTACTGCGCCTCATATTGATCATGTTGTACTACCACCAGCGGATGCATCCATCAGTACTAGTGATCATCATGATCATGAGTAGGCTAGTCGACCATCAACTGTCGAGGCTGCACCCAGCATTATTGAGCAGGCCGCATCCACTTTTACTAGTGTTATTGATCATGTTGTTATACTACCACTAGCGCCTGATCCATGCCATGATTTATATTACAGTTGTATATTTTTAACATTATTCAGTTATATATATATATATATATATATGGTCCATGTATTTTATGTTCATGTTGTAGTTGTACTTAATTTTCATGTTGATGATCATCATGATGTGGCGCATATTGTTAGTCATGTTAGATATGTTCATTTAATGTTTAGCTTGCAGATAGATGTGTATATGTGATAGGCGCATGAGTTATTTGACATTATATTGAGATGTATATTTTATGTTTGTGTTGTGATGATGTTAATATATAATGTTAATTTGATGTTAATTGAATGTGTTTATTAGTCAAATATGATGTTTGTACGATGGTTATCATGATCGTGATGATGTTTATTAATTAATTTAATATTGTTAAATGACCATGATATTTATTAAATATTATGTCGTGAATGTAATTGTAATTTAAATTTTAATTCTATGTAAAATTGTAAAATTACATTTGTATTTGTACTAATTGTAATTTTAAGTGTAATTGTATGTAAAATATTTATTAATGTAACATTTTTTTTTTTTCTAAGTAAAAGTAATCTATTAACAGAAGAAATAGTGTACATCGGGCTGAGGCCTTATCATTGCCCAGTTTTGAGGCATTTTAGACATACAAAAACAAAGTTTAAGACTGCCCTACAGGAGGGAAACTAGTCTGAAGAAACTACTGAGAGAATTCCCACGCAGGGGAGCGAGATACTTTCAGTGCTGGAGACTGTAACTAGAAAAAAAAAAAGCATGATATGGAACAACAGGATAATAAAAAACATGCCCGTTAGAGAGGGAAAAAACGGAGCAAAAAAACCATAACTGGGAAGCGAAAATACTCATCAGGAGAAACTTGGTCGACCCTGCACCAGTATTCATCCGGATCACCGCGTTCGTTGTACAGGTCTTCGACAGAGTGGACCACCTTTCTGGAGGGAGGAGGGACCACCTGCTCTGCGTGGCCATGCCCAGTGACGCCCTGCACAGCTTCCTTACTCCCGCTGGGCTGCCCCACAGATTCCTGAAGCGCTTGATCCTGCCCAACTTTTCCGATTATACCCTGCCCATCCAAAGAGTTCTGGTGCTTCTCGACCTGGGGCTCCTGAAGAAACACGACGGTGATAGTAGCAGTGACTCTCGGTCGATTGAGGGTGCAGTCGAAAGAAAAAAGAGCAGTGTGGGATTGAGCCGGGAGAGATGAAGGCGAGGGAGAGTCAAGCCTACGACCCGAACGGAGAAGACGACCCCGGTGAAAGCTAGGAAGGCTGTCCGAGGGGGAAGAAGACTCAGAAGGCGAGCTGGAGGTGGAAGGAGAACACCGCACTTGGCGCCTGGTGGAGCCTCTCCTACAACACATTCTGTGCCTGAGGCATGGCATGTTCGCAGCGGAGACGGGGCAAGAAAGCCAGGGAACCGGAGAAATGACAGAGGATAGAGTCGAATGGGAGTTCAGAAAGACAGAGGCAAACATACATGAACTAGTAAGCGAGAAATGGAGGTTTCCACCTAACTCCAGGCAACAGTTTAGGCTGCTTCTTTTACCAGTGACTGTGCGGGCATTTGCAACCCCAGCATCTGGGCTACACCACCAATTCACCGGCGAAGGAGTTGAGTTCGGATCAGAGGATGGGTCCATGGATTTGAACTGGTCAGCCTTGCAACTGTAGACCATCTGCAATGAATTGTCATTAATATGAACTGGAGGACGATCCATTTCACAACAGGCGAAGATGCATCGAGGTGCGGAGACCTGGTTGTGAAGAGCGCCTAGAGTAAATGCTATTAATCGCAGAGTAAGCATATTTAAGGTTTGATTGACGTCCTCCTTGCGGGTGGGCAGGTGGCCTCCCGTCAGGCTAGACCCCCATCCCATCAACTCCAGCGCGATCAACATCACCCGCATCCGGGAATTAATGTAACATTTTAAGTGTAATTGTAATATTTAATTTATTGTGAAATGATTGTAATTGTATATATGAAAAATTGTAAAATTGTAATTGTATGTAAATTTCACAAATTGTAATTGTATGTAAATTTCACAAATTTTAATTGTATTTGTAATTGTAATTTTAATTGAATTGTATGTAAAAGATTTGTAAAATTGTAATTGTAATTCTATGTAAAATTGTAAATGTAATTGTATTTGTAACTGTAATTTTAAATGAATTGTCTGCAAAATATTTGTAAAATTGTAATTGTAATTGTAATTCTAATTGTAATTCATGTATGTGAAATTAATGTAAACTTTTAATTCTAATTGCAATTGTAATTTTAATTAATGTAATTGTATGTAAAATTTTAATTCTATTAATATGAAAATTTTAATTGTATTAATGTGAAATGATTTTATTAAAATATTTAAATTTGTAAATTTGCCAATAATTGTAAAATAACAAATCTAGAATAATACAAATTTTTGTAACATAAAGTTTAGAAAATAATGAAAATAAATTCATGTACTTTATAATTATCATTATTTTATTATGATCTTACATATATAAAGTTTAGAAAATAATGAAAATAAATTCATGTACTTTATAATTATCATTATTTTTTATGATCTTACATACAAAAAAAAAAAAGAACTTTAAAAAGTCCGGTGCGCTTATTATCCTAACAGGCCCCGGTTCATAGTATTAATAAAACGCACCGGTGCATCACATTTACGCGTACCGGAAACAAATAAACACAAATAAAAAAAACACAAATCTATTTTGTTTAAGTTAAAAAAAGAACGGCAATTTGAAAAATAGGGGGCAAAATATTTTCGAAAATCTAATTTGATAAAATAATTCTTTAAATACTAAAGACTTTTCATTATTTCACTATTTTTGCTAAAAATTTTCAGTCAGATTTTTGCAGGAGACAGACTTGGAGCAAGAGAGCACGAGGGCACTATGGATGGTGAAATACATTCCAACAGAAGTATTCAAACAATTAGAAACCAAAACTCTGGTGATTCAAGTCCTTTATCATAGAATTTTAAACCATTTCGTGATTAAATTTAGTTCCTTTTTTTACTTTTCTCTGTAGTTTTTTATTTTTTCCTGTAGTTTTATCCATTTTTACCCTGAACCCTTTATTTGTTTGTTTTTTCCCTTTCTTCTCCCTGTTTTTGTGATTTCAGAATTAGGGTTTTTCATTTTAGATTGACATCCAACCCACGGGACGACTTGCATAGTCAGATCCCAACCCTTTCGGCAATTGCGTGAATTTTTGAAAAAATGGATTTTTCTTTATCGGTGCGCCCTACGTACTCCACCGCACCAGTGCTCTGTATTATTACAGCGCACCACGCAAGTTCTGTGTCATAAAAAATTGAAAACATTTTTTAAAATCCGTGCGCCAAATTTGAAATAGGGCACCGGTGCTATCTTTAACTAGGAAATCATCGTACGATGTATTACACTGTTTTTACGGTGCGTTTATAATACCCCACACACCGTTAGGTTTATTACACTGTTTTTACGGTGCATTTATAATACCGAACGCACTATATGGCGTATTATACTGTTTGGCAATGTGTTGTTAATATATCCACGCACTGGCAGCGGTGCGGATTTCATGAAAGACACACCCGTGTCTCGAGATTTATTTTCTAACTGAAAAGTTGAGAATTTATTTATAAATATATTAATGAATGATATGCTACAGGTTTCAGATTGATAAAGAAATGATTGACAAGATATCAAGTAACAAAAATACTGTTAACACATCAAGAAAAGAAAAAAAGGCAAGTTCTTTGTAAATTCTTTATAAAAAATATTATTTTTGAACTATATGTAACTTTAGCTAATATGTATTGTTTACTGTGTATCATGCAGAGCCACAAAATAATGAAGCTCGATATGATTATTTTTTATCTATGACCAGAAGAGTGTAAAAGTTTAATGGAAAAATTGCAAAAAGATGAATAAGGTGAATGAAACAATACTATCGATCCAATATGAGTTTCTTTTTTTAATTACCATTAATAATATACTTAAAATTATTAGATAACATGTGTCAAACACTCTACTAATTCACATCTATTTAATGTTCTACAGGGACCAACAACTCAGAAAAGGAATTTTGTTCTAAGAAAAGAAAAAAAATAGAACATGCAAATGAAAATGAATTGCTCCTTGGCTCATCTGGAGTGGAGTTGGAAGTTAACGAAAGGGGGAAATTTTTTTACAAAATTTTGAGGGATCTAGTGGAACGAATAGAACAACGTGCTTCAAATGTAATATGTAATCATTGAATTTTTCGATCATTAGGTACAATAAATAAACAATTTAGCATTAAATATTAATTTTCAAGAATTTTCTTGCAGAAAAGAAAAGAAAATGGAACCCATTCAACACATAAAACAAGACGACAAGGAAGAAAATGGTTGATCTCTAAGCTTGTGAGTAATTGTTACTTCCTTATAACAACATAACTAGATTTCATTTTTGTATTTTTTAAGTTGTTTTACAAAAATCATCATTTAATGTCCTAAAAAAGGTGCTAACATACAAAGTAGAATCATGAGATGAATTGATTGAAATTGGGTTAAATATGGGTTGTGAGTATATGTTGGCATATCAGAATTTAATTGTGGAATTTGTAAGCATCTATCGATCTTGTTTTAATTAGCTCCATCTATAATTAATAGAACAAAAACATATTTTATATTAAATATATGATTTGTTATGGGGTATAAAACTTGCAGGAAACAAAGTATGGAACTGCGCCAACAGTTGAAATTTTGAAAGATGGCATGGTACATGGTTTTGAAAGAATGTGTATAGTTTATGAGTCAATTTTTGCTATGGTACGCCATTTTTCTTTTTGATTTACATTGATATATATTATTTAATATTGGAATTTTCATTATTCTCACCTATGTATATACACTCATTTCAATTTATTTTTATGTTTGTAGATGGAAAATGAAGAAGAAGAAAACAATCAACGTCGTGAACACAACATTCTTGAAAATAACCCAAGTCATGGAAGTAGCTCTGGCAGTGATGGCAGTTGAAGCGAAGAATGATGATCACTATGTAATTTGGATATCAAAGCAAGGCGTTTTATTTTTTGAAATATGTCTGTGAAATCAAACATTTTGTTTAATGTAATGGACATAGTGTCCCAATTGAAAGACAAAGGGATACGAATAATTGTCCCATTTTGTATGATAAAGATTTTCTTATTCATATATATATATATATATATATATATATATATAATATTTGTTTTAATTTATTCTATTGTGTTCTCCATTGTCATTCTCAAATGCACTAATAAAAATTTAATTCATATGAATATTGTTATAAGATTATATATATGTGTCTACTTTTGATGAAGAATGAATTTTAAAAAACCACAATAATTCTGATATGATATAACAAATTAATCCAAACAACACATTCAAATGCATTAATAAAAATGTAATTAATATGAATATTGTTATAAGATGTGTCGACTTTTGATGAATAATGAATTTAAAACAATCACAATAATTGGACTGTCAGAGGTGGATGTTTATAAAAAAAACAAAATGAAACCCGGTGCGTTTATGTGTCTATACGCACCGGTGCATTTATGATTCTATAGGCACCACACTAATACCGATTCAAGTTATAAATATCGGTGTGTTTGTGTGATACTGTGCACCGGGTCGTTTATGTATCTATAAGCACCGGTGCATTTGTAGATGCCATGTGCACTGCACGAATACCGATACCAATTATAAATCTCGGTTCCTTTCTGTGATATAGAGCACCGGTGCCTCATAAATATACATGCACCGGTGCGCTTATACGACCTATGGGCATTGCTCAAATCCCAAGACCAATTAGAACGGCCCCGTGCGTTGTATCACCAACACCAGACCCGGTGTTGTTGTTTTCCTTAATGGCCTGGTGCATTCTCCTTAGACTGCCCTAGTGCGCTGTCTACCAATACGCACCAGTGCATTCAAACCTAATAAGAGCACCGATGGAAAAACATCCGTAATAACCTCCGGCCGCCCATTTTTTCTTAGTTGTGTTCAATTTCCGTTAAAATCTCCGCCAAAACCTCCGTTACCAGAAACAGATGTGGTAGCATATGTTTTTTTGACAATTTTGGCCAATTTTATAACACTAAAAACCTCCTTTATAACCTCCGCTAGAGGGTCTTTTCCTTGTAGTGATTTGACAATTTTTTTTACAAAAACCATAAAATCTAACATAAATATTTTGGTAAAAATCACATGAGATAGAATATTGCAGGCACGTTTCAAACCAACCAGTGTGGTTCATCTTCAAGACGAGATGAGAAACCAGATCAAGGTGACGAGATTAAATAACTATAGAGAAGGTCAAACTAGTTGTTGGCCAACAACTAATTTAACTAAGAAGTAAATTAAATAATGAATCAAATAAAAATAAATTTCAATTTAAATTAAATTTGTATTTTTATTGGTCCAAGTTTTAATAATATTTATAATAAATATTCATATTTTAATAATTTTTAATAAAAAATCATATTTAAAAAATCTTTTAATATCATAAATGTTGAAAATAAAACAAATTTTGTATTATACACAATTAAATAATAAATCAATTAAATAGAATTTTATTTTAAATTAAATTTTATAAAAAAAAATTTGTATTATACACAATTAAATAATAAATCAATTAAATAGAATTTTATTTTAAATTAAATTTTATTTTTAATAGTTAAATTTTCAATTATATTTATAATAAATACTCATATTTTAATAATTATTAATAAATAATTATTTTTAAATAAATTTTTAATATAAAAATTGTTAAAAAATAAATAAATTGTATAATACTAAGGTAATATGAAGGATTGAAGATATTTTTTTTTTTAATAATATCCTAATTATAACTAAGGTTATATTATAAAGAATTAATAATAATAACACTTAAGAAAAAAGAAAGAGGACCGGGAAAAAAATAATCAAAGACACTAGGAATATAGAGCAAGAATCTAACAACTGCTAATGTTCTTTCCATCATTCCAATTGAGATTAATAGGTCTTTTTTCAATCTCTAAGGCTTCCCTTAACTTACGATGATGGAAGTGGTCAATCCTAGCAATAATCTTATCTTCTTCAATGTAGATATGATGATTAGTATTCTCTGCATGCTCAACTATGGCAGAAGAGCGAGATATTCTATGCTTAATATCAACAGCATGCTCACAAATTCTTTGGCTAATTGACCGGCCCGTTTCACCAACGTAAGGCCTCGCTCTTCTATGCTTAATATCAGCAGCATGTTCACAAATCCTTCGGCTAATTGACCAACCCGTTTCACCAATGTAAGGCGTTCCACAAGAGCAAGGAATGATTTAGACACCCTTCTCTTCCCTGGGGTTCATGGGATCTTTAACCGAATTGAGAGAGCTGCGAATAGTGTCAAGGGGTTTGAAAAATGAAGAAACATTATGCCTCTTAAGGATCTTGGTACTTCAGGATATCAAAACTCAACTCCAAGATATCAACGTATCACAGTACCATACGACAACCAGAATTGGAAAAATTGAAAGGCAGATTCAACAGATGCAGCGAGTGGACATGCCTAGTTCCACAACAAAGGATCCAACATCGATTGACTCTTTTGATGGCTAGTACACCCGTTTAAGTTTTAATGCTTTTTGCGGATAGCGTTTATGTTCTCTGTTGTCAATTTAACTTTGTCTTAAATAGTAAAATGGCCATAGCGGCTAGTAGAAGGAAAAAACAATATCAATTTTGGTTGGCTTTCAATGCTTTAAGGTGGCCAACAAACCTGGTTTCTTTCGGACAGGTTGAGATCATTGACTTTGTATACGTTGCAACCTACCATTTTATGATAAATAGAAAACAACAAAGACCTACCAAATTTACAAAAAAAAAAAAGGATCTTGGTGATCTTATCGGTGGTTCCTTGAATAAAGGGAAGGCGCACACCATATGACCTTTCATTTCTCTCCTTTTTATTATTACAAGGACCTTTTTCAGCTTTAAGAAAGGCTTTCAAGCCCTGAGATCTACTATGACCATTCTCACAAAAAAACATTCAAAAAGTGAGTCTTTTCCTCATCAAAATAAGATTCATCAGAAATTCTCAACATCCTTTTTTTAAAAATTCTATAAAATTTTTAAAAATTCTTTACTAAAATAAATATAAAATAGAAAATTAACTATAACATTTCCTTTCTAAATTAATTCACATTTTGAATCCTCAAAAATAAATATAATTTATTTAAAACACTTCTTTCCAAAATTCCATGGTCTTCTACCAACATTTAACCTTGTTCTTCCTCATAGTGTCCATTGATAATATACGAGTATGCTTAAGTTTGTGAAGTAAGTGAGAGAATATTCAATGTCACTTTACATACTTCCATTATTAAAAAAAAATTATTACCTTCTCATCATAATTATTTATAATCTTGGTTATAACTACATCAAATTTGATAATCAATCAAATATAAAATATACAATTTAATCACAATTCACATATTTTTTTAATGATTGCAATAACAATTTTTTACTTATAACTTCATTATTTTCTTCAAATCCAAATATAACACTCTTTTTTTCAACTCCAAATATAAGACAATTCCTTTTCTTTTTAATCAATCAAATATAAAATATACAATTTAATCACAATTCACACTATCTTTTTATTCATTGTAATAACACTCCTTTACCTATAACTTCATTCTTTTCTTCAAATCCAAATATAACGCTCTTTTCTTCAACTCTAAAGATAGGGTAATTCCATTTTTGGATACTTATATGCAGCAAACCAATTAATAATATATATTGGGCGTACATTTTTTTTACTTTATAATAACATTAATATTTTAAATATTAAATTTTTAATATATATATTAAAAATATCATATTCATTATTAAATTTAAAAATATCATATTTATTATTAAATAATATTATTGTAATTTAATACAGGAAAACAATCTTAATAATAAATTATAATATTTTAATTTAAAAATAGATGAAATACTTTTGAAAATTTAAACTTAACCAATATTATTACTGTAGCTCTTTCCCATACTATTTAATAATAACTGCTATATCCTTAGGGAGGAATCCTCTCATTTTTTTTCATAATAATATAACTTAATAATATCGACTGCTGCTATATTCTATTGCAGGAATGCTCTCATTTTTCCTGGCCTCTCTTCCCAGAATTATATTATTCCTGGAAATACATTAGGAATGCAATAGAATAAAATATTCAATGGTAAAAATAAAACACTATAAGAGACAGACAAGTTTGATAGAAATTTTAAAAACAAGTTTTAAAAATATTTAAGAAATTTCACTACCAAGAGTTCAGCTTATTCTGCTTAGGAGGCTTGTATCCAAATGCCATACATCATATGACATTACGGATATGTAATGCATGGATTGGAGTTATAAGTGATCGGACAACAAATCATTAGAGTTGAAAACGTGAAACATAAACTACAAACTCTTTCAGAAGCAAGCAAGCAGGCAGTATGACACATGCTTTTGAAAGAGTAGCAATGCAAATAATTTTGTTGGACTGTTTGTAATAAAGTTACAGCCACTTGCGTGGAACCAAGGTAGATAACTAATGCTTTATACGTTAAATGGAAGATCTGCTATTATTAATCCAACCTGATGTTGTATGATCTGGTCCTTGTTGCTGGCCATGAAATTTTTTTCTGGAACATAGCAACTTTATTTTCCAAAGTTCCAGAGGTCAATTTCACTCCTAAGAGGTAAAGGAATGTGATCTCCTGAGGGCATTGCATCCACATATCTGATTTCCTTGGATGACTCCTCCACTTGATTCAGATGAGAGGCTACAAGTCTGTCAAGGGCACTCCAATCATTCAACTGCACTTGGCCTTGCACCTGGCCTTCCCTGATCTCATTCAAATGTCCATGTTCTTGTGCACTACTGCTTATAATGTCCACATGAGAACTTCCATTTCCATTTCCATTACCAGTGGGTACCTCATGGTTATAATGAATACGTTTAGAACCATCTTCTATTCCTCTCTCAGGAAAGAGCCTTTTGATACCAGAAGAAACAGGAGGAGAAGTGTTGCAAGTAGCTGCATTCATGAGCTTCTGGTTTTCCAGGTGCCTAGCCATTTGCATGAACTGTTCATGATGATGGGATTCAAGGATACTGTATTGCATGCCTGCTGCTGCAAGTTCATGCTTCAGCTGCTGCTGCTGCTGCTGGTGATGGTGGTGTTGAATTTGACTGTATTGCACTTCTCCATGGCCTCGACAATCCTTGGGCTCTGACAGTACAGCACTGTGTTCTTGATCCAAATTAGAGCTGCCTGGATCAGAATTATCGTCGTGGCCTTTTAGGTAATTCTTCTTTTTAAACACACGGCATACAACCCACCCATCTTCCTGCATCAGCCCAATATAAAAACTTCAAACATAGGCCAATAACTTCAAAACTCAAAATTAGGGTTAACTATATTCCTGTCTGTAAACATAGGCCAATAACTTCAAACCTCAAAATTAGGGTTAACTATATTCCTGTCTGTAAACATAGGCCAATAACTTCAAACCTCAAAATTAGGGTTAACTATATTCCTGTCTGTCAAGTTCTTACCTCAGATCGTTATAGTCTCTCACAGGGTTGCATTTTACAACTAGGTGGCATAAGTTACAACTAAGTATCAACAAAATGTCTAAAGCTCGAATAGTACAGTCACTCTAGTCCAGTATTGAAGAGTGAAAGAAAAAAACAGCTCAACATAAATTATAATTAAACAAAACTATTATATATATATATATAACTGCTTAAGAAATATAGAGTCGTATATATAACAGTTTCGGTCACTCTAGTCTAGTGTTACATATTAAAAAAATTGAATAAAAAATATAATTAAATAAGCTATTATTTTACTTGTAAATATTTAAGTACCAGTAACAAATTCTCATTATCTTTTTCCAATGAAAACAAGAATGTGAAGGTTTATATTTCTAATTGTGTTCTTAAAGTTTCTAGCTCAATCTTACAACAGCAAAGGAAAGTAAAACGCCAAGCTACGAAATAATATATGCTTGTATTTACAATTGTGTTCTCAACACTGTCTCAATATCTACATAAATATTAATGAAACCATTAATGTCTACTTAATTACACATAACAAATTCTCATTATCTTTTTCCAATGAAAACAAGAATGTGAATGTTTATATTTCTAATTGTGTTCTTAAGTTTCTAGCTCAATCCTTAATTACAACAGCAAAGGAAAGTAAAAAGCTACGAAATAACTTATGTTTGTATTTACAATTGTATTCTCTACACTGTCTTAATATCTACAGAAATATTAATGAAACCATTAATGTCTACTTAATTACACCAACAAAAGGAAGAGGAACATCAAACAGTAACAAATATTTGTCTTTCAAATTCTGCCAAACAGTTAAAATAAATTATGAATTAATGTGTTTCATTCTGTTGTCTTCACTGTGATGTAACAAGGTGTTTAAGCATTATGAGCGAGTCATGTCTATGGATTGTATATTCTGGAAAATGTTGGAAATATAATTGATAAAAAACTAAGTGTTTGACTTAACTTCTTTCTATTAAATTTTCAAAACATTTCTGAATCTGCAATTAAATTAAGTTCAGTAAAACTTATTTAATGAAACAAAGTGTTTAACAGTAATGAGCTAGTCATGTTTATGAATTGCAGATTCTGAAAATATTGAAAAAATAATTGATAAAAAGTGTTTGGCTTTGTTTTTATCAATTAAATTTTCAAAACATTCCTAAATCTGCAATTAAATTAAATTCAACAAAACTCATTTAGAGGGATGTAATGCAAAAGTTTGGGTAACATTGTATAAGGCATGGGAGTGATATTGTAATTATCCCAAGTGATATGCTGTAAATAATACTTGTGTAATTATCTCAAAACCAGGAAAGTTGAAGCTCAGATTAGCTATATATTCTTATTGGGGATGCAGGGAATGTTTGATATTAAAACAAGCAAACACGTAGTTAACCAAAATGATGGGAGATTAAGTATGAGAGAATTAATACATGTCCATGGAGAGAATTATCGTTGTCCTCCAGGCGATATTCATGCATGATCCAGTCAGTCTTCTGGCCGTGGGGAGCTCTCCCTTTGTAAAAAACAAGCGTTTTCCTCATCCCAATTCGTTGGTAGCTGTTACGGATGGCTTTATCTCTGCCAGTTGCCTTCCAAAATCCTGCAGCCGTTGCTCTGTTCGTCCTGGACCCAGTGGGATACTTCTTATCCTTGTGGCTGAAGAAATACCATTCGTTTTGTGGAGCAGATCCAATTTTACATCTCTCTGCAACATCAATTCAAAATTTTATTATTATCCAAACAAAATTTTACATTGTGATTATTTATCTTGTTAATTGAATATCACTTTATTCTGGACAAGATAAAAAGATAATGAATTAATGATTAACTTACCATGATGCTCAATATTTGCAACCAAACAAAAACATCAAAATTGAAAAAATTACGGTACAATTGAAAAAAATACCATGCAAATCCCAGGGCTCAAGCTTGTTAAGATCAACATCCCTTATAACATCAAGGTCAATCTTCTCGTATGACACTTTCTTCTTCAAGTAATAATGAAGCAGCTCCTCTTCTGTAGGATGAAATCTAAAACCAGGTGGTACACTGGAGCTCCCATTCACGGACAAGGACGTCATGGTTGTGATCTCTGCAGAATATGGAATACTATCGCATAATCCTTACCTGTAACCCTACACTAGGGTTTTTTTAATCCCTACCTCAGAGAGGTCTTAAAACACTAATGTGTTTCCTGTGATCCTGCGAAATACAGAGAATTATTGCACCATCAAGGCCTGTAAACCTACTTGAATTGCGATATTATGAGCTCCTATATCCCGAAAATTACGATAGAAAATCTGTCGTTTAACTCTGTAAATATACACCTCCAGAACCTGCGTGAACGCCTTGAATCCAATCCAACTGAGTTGATTCCAAACTTGGAATTGTGGGGGCACGGGTGACTGGCTTTTATGTACGTCAAACCGTGAGAAAAAGCAGAAAGAATGTGTATCAGAGTGGCGAGAGCGGGGGGTCAGGCATAGACTTTGTGCTTAAAGTTGAAGCCACCTAATTATATCACAAACTCGTCAAACTTCAAATATTTTTCATTCGGACCTCTCGCCTCCAAATAATCAATACGACACCTGAAATAAATGACGAGTGCTCAGTGTATATTCATAAAATATTGAATTTTCTGGAATGGCTATTATATTTTTTTTGAATTTTGTTATATTGGCCGAGCATAAATTTTTAGATAAATGTAATCTGGATTGGCCTTATAGTAACAATTTCGTTCCAAATTTCAATGTCTCGATAATCTATTTAGCTAGGATTTATCGAAAAGTTAGGGAGAGTTTATTGTGAAACTTCACATCTAATACAAGAGCCAGATAGAGAAGTAATCTGTCCTATAGGCTATCTTTCCTGTGGTGGACTTTAAAATAACTTCTTCTTCTACCAACAATCTCAGTCTAAAACTATCAACAACCTTATTCTAACCTTTAATATCAACAATTTTACTTAACACTAAATACCAACAACTTTACTCTAACCCTCGAACTAAAAAATTCGTTTCTTGAAATATTGATTTTTCAGTTTGTTATTTCAGGTGATTGGGTGGAATGGCTATTATTATTTTTTTGAATTTTATTATATTGGCAGAGCATAAATTCAATAAATGTAAACTTAATTGGCTTTATACTAACAACCTAGTTTTACAACCTGGTTCCAAACCTCAGAGAGTTTATTGTGAAACTTCATATAAAAAATGTCTAATATAAAAGCTAGATAAAAAAACAATCTGTCATATAAATTATCTTTAACCTTGTAGACTTTAAAATAACTTCTTTTTCTTCTAACAACAACCTCAATTTAAAACTATCAACAACCTTATTATAGCCTTTAATATCGACAATTTTGCTTAACTCTAAATACTAACAACTCACTCGAACTTTTGATAAAAAAAATAAAATAAAAAAATTCTACCAAAAACATAAAAATATTGAATCTCCAATTGACCCAAACAGAAGCGTTACAAAATCCGTCTAGGGATCAAACTTCCATTAAAAGCTTATTTCCATGGCCGCACGACTGAACATGAGCATGTGCCTCAAGCCAACCGATAGATTGGCTTTCACGCACCCCGTCAAATGGGAAATCCCACCATTATTCAACTATTTATCTGCACTGAGAAACCATCATTGGATGCACTTGGCACATAAAATAATCGGATAAATAATACAACATTTCCGGAATTTGCACCTTTCTCTCCACGGAGAAATTTACAGTTGAATCATTCCCCAGACAAATAATTAAATATCTGTGATGATAATAATCTAATTTTGAGGTTTTTAAGATTATATTGAGTCCAATATTAAATTTTAAATTGGTGTATAAAGTTATAATCTAATTAATACACATTATGTTTATATATTTATATAAATATGTATGATAATAATAATTTTATTATAGTTTATTAAGCTTTGGATAAGTGAGGATTGAATATTTTGTTAAAAATGTGAAGTCACTGGTTTAATTTGTCAAAGGAATAAGTATGATATATTGGACATGATTTCTGTTATTTAAACTGGTTTTTTGACTGTTATATGGATTCAGCACCCTAAAAAACCCCTAGGGCACTTTGATTGTGCAAGATTACCCATTAAACTTCTATTTTCACTAAATTCCTAGATTTAGAGAAATTTGAGCGGAAAAAACTCCCGTAAAAGCCTTCAAAAAGTCGCATTATAGACTACTCGTTTGTTAAGTTACGGTTTAATTTGTTACTGGTTTAATTCAAGAGAATAAGTATGATATATTAGACATGATAAAGATATAGTCCTACCAAAAAAAAAAAAAAAATTATTGTAAATTTTTTAAGATTATGGCCATATTAAACATCAAATTGATATATAAAATCATATTTATAAGATAAAATTAGATTTTTAGAGCATAGAGATTTAATTCCTAAAATTTATAAAGATGTAAATACTCTAGATTTAACTTATTTAATTGTTTAACCTCAACATATCAATTGTATTGCGCAATAAAATTTCAAAAATATTTTCAAAATCTACAATCTAATTAAAGAAATTCTTAACCATTGGTGAGGTAATGGGGATAAAAAAAAAGTAGTAGACTAACTAGGTTGTTTTTTGCCCTCAAAATTATAGAAAATCTCAGTTGGATTTCGCAATAAAATTTCAAAAATATTTCCAAAATCTACAATCTAATTAAAGATATTCTTAACCATTGTGAGGCAACGGGACCCAAAAAAAAAGTAATAGTCTAACTAGCTTGCTTTTTTGCCCTCAAAATTATGGAAAATCTAGGTTATGACTATCAAACTTCAAGATTTCTAGTGCCTTAAAAACTTTTTGATGGCGCCGAAATCATTTTCATTATAAAAAACATAATTCAAACATTACCACTAAAATTTTCTTAATAATATTTTTACCCCAAACCACTTTTGACCATCCAAACAACCTGAATAAACAACTCCCAAAAAAAATAATGATTAACATAGGTGAGTCACCATGTAGAATCGGAATGAATGGGGCGCAGTGCAGTTAGATGTCGGGCATGTGTGTTGAGAGCATGGTCGTGCATGCTTCCAATGAAGGCTACCAGCGCGAGAGATGGCCGAGGCGCCGTGAAAGCAGTGGTGCGAACACGAATGAGTTGCAATAATAAAATGAAAATGTGAAAGTTCCACAGTGGCGCGGCGGCTGGACCATTCCTCGAGGAGCACATTCCGCCACTGTACCTCAACGCCTTGACAAAAACTATCCTCGAAACATTTTTTCTTCAATGAGTTGTTAAGCTCAGCACACTCATATTTCCTACGCTACCTCACAACTTCCTCCTTGGTGACTTTAATGCCATGTACTCTGCTCAACTCTATCAGTCTCCCCTCCACTATCCCTGTCAATTTGTTTTTTTTATCATTATGGTTGACAATTTTCATTATTATAATTGGAAATTTACATGCAGTATGGAAGAGGTTATGCATGAGTTGATTAAATCTCTTTGGTTGCTTTGAATTCCATCTCTGAATGTGAGAGTATCTGATTCATCTTTAATTCATAAGCAATGTATATTTATGTTTAATTTAAATAATTTATACAAAATTATCCATTTTAAAAATGGAAGATTATTATTCATTAATAATTTAAATAAATTTTTATTAATAAAAAGTATGTTATTTTAATTTAATTATATTTATTTAATTTATATTTTAATATTTAAATTTTTTCCACAATATTTATATAATTTTATTTAATTTCTATGTTTAACATAATTTACTTTCACCTTAAATATATTAATAGCTTCATTAAAAAGTTACTTAAATAAACCAATTTATTAGTTTTGGAGTCTCTTATCACTCAAGGAAATGAAGTAAATAATTTTGCAACAAAATTAATAAAACTAGCTATTTGAAATTAATGTACTAAATGATTTTATAATTTATTGTTATTGATATCAATACACTTATGAGTAATACACTTCTCAATAAATCATTTTGCATTGTTATTGAATTCAATGTAAACTATCTATCTAAATCATATTTTCAAATCTTATATTCATTTTACTTATTTTTAAGTCAAACTTATTTAAAAATTATTTTTTTATAAATCATTTATTCTTTATCAATGATTATTATTTCTGAATGACTACTTTACATCAGTTGATGGTGTGGCATTCTATTTGTGATTTGTTATGCTAGGATTCTAAATGGTTTCCAACAAAATCACTACTTTGCAAGTATCTCTTTCATCACTAATCACCATACCATGATATTATCTCCATCTTATATGCCCACTATGTAGGATTGAAGCTCTATTGTTTTGTCTACTATAAACACATGCTATTGTATGTGATCTTATAACAAAATATAAGATATATGACAATTAATATTGTGTATTAGTATGATGCTTTTGGTTTTTGCAGGCTAGTTAAGGTTGTTTATATATTTAAGTTATTAATTTGCAACTAATTCTTATATAGTTATCAGTTCAATGAGAATATTACAGAGTTCACATTTATTTGTAATTTTTAGTCTTGTTTCTCTTTTATTATATATATATATATATAGTTTGACTTGAGAGGGATTCAAATCTTGAATTTCATAGTTTACACAACATTTCATAACACTTCTAGGGCAATACCAATTAAGCTTCAGCAGTGGGCTTGACATAAACTTGGCATTGTAAATCTTCTCTATAAAGTATTAAAAGATTTGTTTTTTAAACATTTCTCTATGGTTGTTTTTTTTCATGGTGTTTTTAATTATTTTAAATATTAAAATATATAAAATTCATATAGTATTTTGAAGTTAATGTGTTTTTATAAAATTATGCATTATTAATTAATTTAAGGTGCCATATTTTTAAATATAGCATAGAACTATTTTTTTTTTAACAATTTTATTATCTTTACATCAATACACAAAACTACTTTTAAACATTTAACCAAAAAAATATACATTTTAAGGATAAATATCATTAAAAAAAACATTAAGAGCCTTTCTCTTAAAATAATATGACAAATAAATCATTTCTATGTGGATAATTGGGAAAAAAAGAGAAAATGATAACAATTTTATTTTTGAATATTTCATGTTAAAAGATAATAATATTTAAAGTTATTTTCCCTTAGCAAATATTCATATAAAAATTAATTTTAAAATAACATTAGAAAATACTCATAATAAAACAAGAATAAATGAATATTTATTCTTATCATAAAATTTTAAATTCAAAACAAGACATAACTTATAACTTATTAACAATTTACCAAATTGAGCATGTGTTTCAAGTATAACTTAGAATTAGTCAACAACATCATAATACCAAATTCATCATCCTCAAGGGGTTCATCATCATTTTCTTCCATATTTTTTTGAGTTTCCATTTGGTAGAACTAATTAACAACACCATAAATTCCAAATTCATCACCCTCAAAAGGCTCATCATCATTTTCTTTCATGCTATTCTATGCTTCCATTTGGTTGCTTTTCTCTTGCATTGGATCTTTGATATCCTCAAGTCCCCTAGCGTGATCCTTCATGAACAACTCATATAAGAGTGGTTGATTCCTTTCACATTTTTGCCACATGGGATTCACTAAAATTCCCTTGCCTCAAACCAACTTCTTACATTTAATTTATGATAGCTTCAATATCATTAATTATTTACTCAATAAAATTGCATTGTAGTGGGTCATTTTCAATAGCTATGTATTCTCCTCCTTTTTATATGCAAAATGCTAGTGTTGTAGATAATCATGGAATACAAAAGAAATAATTAAGTAAATTAATGTAAAAATACATAAATTAAAAATAATAAAGATTGAAGTTTGATTTCACATATGTTATATCACAAATCTTACATGAACCTAAGAACAAATCCAAATTCCAATCTACTTCACTTAAAAATGTATCTATAAGATAATTAATCAGTGCTAGTGGATTTTTATAAATCTCAACAATCTCTCCTTTTAAATAGTTTTCCTGTTATGTTAGCTTTCTTAGGACAACATTATGATCAACCACATTTTAGCTAAGTTGTATGAACTTATTTTGGAAAAGAAGATTAGTCCATGGCTTTAAATCCATGGTGAAAGAGTTAAGGCCAAGCTAGGTTTACAAGGAATCATTCAATTTTTGACAATGTTGTTACTCTCGGGATCATTGTAGAGGAATTTTGAAATAATAAGATGATATCTTCTATTTTTTTGTGGAATTTATAAAAAAATTGACACTGTTCCTAGGAAAAAGTTATGGAAGGGACTAGAAGAGATAATGGTTCCTCTCAAGTTGATGATTTTTGTGACAAGGTTGTACGATAATTTTATTTCCAAGCTTAATATCCTTGAGGGTTGGTCAAAAGAAATTATTTACAACATCCTAGTCAAGCAAGGGTGTCCCTTATCCCCTACCCTTTTTTCCATTTTCATTGATAAGATTGAATAAGTTTGAGAAGATGGAGGATGTGTTGGCCCCACGCTCATTGGTATACTCATAACTATTATCCTTTATACTAATGATATTGTTCTTTTTTCAAGGAGCCATGGTGATCTTAAAAAGTAGCTAAGAATACTCCAAATTTTTTGCTCCAAGATGGCTATGAGAATAAATTCATGATAATTAAATCCAATAGTTTCATCTATGATAATAGGTACTTGGAGGAATTTCTTTCATACAAATATATAGGAATTAACATCCATCATCAAATCAATTGGAATTATAGCATTAAGAAAAGGATAAGTAGAGGATGGAAAGCTCATTACGGGCTCGCAAATAATTGTAATTTAGCTAATCTTTGGATTTGGGATTAAAAAAAAATCCTGTTTGAGACTCTTGTCTCCATTTATTTTATATGGATGTGAGCTTTTGGGTTGCAGTATATCTAGAGAATCAGGGAAGAATATTGAGTAGATCCAAAAGCAGTTTATAACCTACAACCTCAAGATTAAAGGAAATACTCCCTACCTTATCCTCCTATTTGAAGCCAATATTTCCTCTATTGAAAGCATGGATATGACATGATATATAACTTATAAGAAGAAGTTATAAGAAATGGAATCCAAGAGTTTTCCTAAAATTATTTCTAACTCTAGCCAAAATCCCCACCTCCGGCTCAAGTGAGAATGACATAAGGATGCCCAATCTTGGCTAAATCATCGGGGAACAAAGGAGGAGACCATCTTGCAAAATAATGATAATATTAAAAATATTATTACTTCCAAATTAAGGAGAATTTGTGGGGTGATAAAGAGTTAGAAGGAAAAATGAAACTAAGATAATATTATAAGGAGGTGATAAACCCCAATCTTGAAAATGAGAATTATTTATATGTCTTGACTAATGTTAATAAGAAAATTAACATTTCTAAGATAACAACTAATTCTCATGAGATTCATAGTGAAACTGAGATTGGTCTATTCCCAAAATTCCATGGGAAAAAAGAGTTTATCACCCATGCAATACTAAGAGGGTTGAAGATGAAAATCATTTTCCCTTCGATTTCCCAAATTATAATTAAATCAATTCTAATTTTAAAAATATTTGTCACACTACCAAAATTCTTGACCTATTAAGGAAACAAAACTATGGTGATCTAGAAACACTTCTCTCACTTCTCTTTGATCACAAAAATAATATTTTAAATAATTTCAATTAATTAATTAACTTCTTAACGTCCAATAGACCATATTGGTATCAATGGAAATTAATAATCATCATTATTATCATAAATCAATCATTGACTATGTTTTCCCATCTTTTTCATTCACAAGGATATAATCATAAGTATTATTATTATTTTTTCTATGTAACACGTATGCTCTAGAAATACCACTTGTAAATGGATCACTAATTAACTACTAATATTAGGCTTTTATATATAACATGAAATAGTAAAAATTGAATTAACTAATATATAAATAAAATTTATTTTTAATTTTAATCACTAAGCATACAATTTAAATGTATTACCAAATAAGCTTATCCCTTGAGTTCACTTTTCCCTTTAAGCTTAAAAGTATTAATCATAGCTGTGTATTGAATGAAAAATCACAAATATCCAAAATGGTGATGTTGTGACTAAATCACATAACCAATTTATTGAAAGATTGGTAAGTATAAGGCCGACTGTCATATATAATGTTTTGATTATTGAAACCATGAAAGGCATCTACAATAACTACGGAGTAATATTTTTTAGGAACAATATTCACAATCTTTTAAAATCACCTAATATTACTTAATATGGGACAATGTTGAGCACAATCCAAATTTAGTGATCAATAGTGTCAATGACTTGAACATTTTGAAGTCATTGTTTTTTTCTTCAGACTTAGCTTTTTGAATATAACTTTTGAAGGTATTTGGTACTTCATATGTATTCCTCTTTAGAATATTTAATGAAATAGAAGTAACAAAATAGAAAATATATACAAATGAATAAAACGAATATGATAAATTAACTTACATTTTTTAATGCAACAAAAAATTATTCTAGTGTTGTTGTAAAGCTTGAATTTGGATAATTGCATCTAATACCATCTCAACTCTCTCATTCAAAATTTTAACCATTTTCTCTTGTATTCTCACATAAATAAAGTGACTAAATAAATATTATAAATAATGTTGTAATGATATATATTTTTTCTATGTGGTTCATAAACACTAGAGATTTGTGACCGCTACATCCACGGAATATTTTTACTAGACATATCCACCCAAAGGGATCACTTCTTACCAGCTCAACCACGAAATTTGACCCCAAGAGTATCGAGAGATTGAAACCCATGACCTATCAACAACAAAGGTTCTTTAATGACGATGACTCAACTGATTGAGCTAACCCTTAGGGCTAATAATGTTGTCATGATATACAATAAAATACTTACAATAATAATATGTTAAAATGAAAAAAAAAATCCTAATCCTAACATAAATAAAAATAAGTCTACAAACTTCTTAAATTCATTATACATTTCCTTAATTGATAATTCATTTGACTTTACATGGAATAGTATTTCCTTGGTAAGTTTTTCATCCTTCAGTCCTAGCATTATTCTCCAATGTTTAATAGTCATATATTTTGATAGACTCTTGATCTCAAGACATGTATTACTAATTTTAAATGTTAAGGATTTAGACATTTTAACCTTGTGATTTTTTATACCAATATTCTCCCACATGTTGAGGATATCATCTATCAAATACCATGCCTTCTTACTTCTAAACGCCAATTATTAAAATTTATTCACAACTCTAAATGCACAACTTCCTTTTTATTTATACCTTTTTCATTTTTTTCATCGATGGGGAAACCTATTTCCATACAACATTGCTTCTGAAATTTTGCAACAAACTTTGATTTATCTCCATCAAGTACTTTTTGAAATAAATTATGAATAAATTAATCTTTTGAATGAAAGTCATAGATATCCTATAATAATTATTTGTGTTATGATTTAATGCAAATTTATTGGCTTATACATATTTTAAACAAACATAAATGAGAAATTTCACTAATTCAAGGAGAGTTATTCAGATACTCTTACATAAATTCTATTATAGCCTCTACAATATATTTTCCTCCATTCATAAATACTTTTAGTAAAAAAAAATTGATCTATCAAATGCATCCTTTATATAAATCTCCCTTGGGTCAACAAGAATTACGCCAGCCACATGTGCACATGGATTACACATAATCAAGGTTTTCAAGTTATGAATATTTAGGTGGTGTTGTTTTCTAATTAGTATCTATATTTCCCTTCCATGGATCTATAAATCTTATTCACTATTAATTGAAATGCATGGCCTAAATAAACCAAGTGTTTCTTCATCAATTGATTTCGAATGACATTTTATGTTGTGTTGATAATATCATCCTTAAATCAACACCTGGTGTTATGAAATTCCTATTTCCTTTAGAACTTTCATTATGATATTCATAGCTAACAAAGGTTCCTTCATCATCAATATCAACGGATTTTATTCTTTTATTATTTAATCGAGTTCCATCTAAATCTATAATATCTTTCATAATTAATAGGAATGGAATAATCTTTGGGAATATTTCTTTTGTGCTTCTATTGTTTCTCCTTCTTTTGAGCAAGATTAGTAGCCTCATTGGCACCAATGAAAACATTATCTTCATTTTGATTTTCCCATGTTGAAATGTTATCCTTTTAACCTTATTAGATATTTGATTTTTATTTCCTCTTTATCGATCATGTATCTCTACTCTTGTAGCTTCAACATCCATTGCCCTTAATTTCATTTTCAGTACATGTTATGCCTGATCAATATGAAAGGAATTAATGAATTCCATGATATATTTCTATGTAAAATAAATCTCCAACATGTTTGAAAGTCACAAAAAATATTTTAATATAGTTTTTAATTTTTTTGAAATTATTTTTTAATTTATTATTATTATTATTTAAGTTTAATTTAATTATTAAAACTTAGTGGAACTAATCATATTGATGGTGATGATTATTTTCCTTCAAGTTATGCTTTTCATGGAAGATCTAATGGAAATGGTGAGGATGGTATACATTTTTCTACTAAGTCTCTTATCAATGAGATTATTAGTGAAGCTAATGATGGGCCTAAGAATGAAGATCATGTTCTAAATCATTAAAGTTTAGTAATCAAGATAGTTGGCATTCTCTTCTTGTGTATCCTAACAATGTTAAGTATGAAGTATGATTATAGAGAGGATAATATTCCTCTCAATGTTGAGGACATTCCCAATAGTGGGGATAAAAATGATGGAGACATTGCATAAAAATATTGTCTCTAGGAATAGGACTAAACTTTATATATCAATCCAAATCATTCCAATATAGGTTATGGTTATCACATTGGGAATATTTTTCTTTGAATAAAGGATTTTAAAATTTTCACTCAATTGTTAATATTCATTTATAAATAAACTAAATAAGATTAGAAAAAAATCCTACATTTTATTCAAAAGCACAACATAGATAAGAGAGTGGGTCATTAATAAACAATACATTGCCATGGATGCATGAATTCATTTTCAAACATGAAGAGTATATCGAGGTATTTTTTAAGCTCTATATAAGTCTCATGTTAACCCTAGAACCCCCTATTAAGCTCTATATATTGAGTGATTACGTTTCTAGTGTTATGTGGACTAGAACCCTTCATGGTCCCATTTTATTATAATTATACGCATTGTCTCCTATATATTCACTAAGGAGGCCTAGTTCTAGAATAATCAAATATTGTCTTGTACATTGTATTCATTTTAATAATATGTTTCCCCTCTAATAGGGATGCAATTATTGGTTTCTTCGTTCATTTTTAAGGTGCAAGGTTCAAAAAAATTTCTATTAGAGTTCATGATCCTAGGGATTTGCTACTTCAAATAGGTCATCATGGATTTTTCACTATACCTTTTTCTTTGGTATCTTTGAGATAATAAAACTTGGAGAATATTGAAGATAAATATTGTTTAAAGTATGCTTCTAATTTTATATCTTGGTTTTATATGTTTTTGGAGATATGCTCCAAAAAATTTTAGGGTTCTTGAGTGCTCTTGGAATCGGTCTCAAATAGGTCAATTCGTAATTTTTGCTATACATATTTTTTTGGGATGTTTCAAACTAGAGAAATTGGTCCACATTAAGGAGAAATATCAATGAAGATATGAGATAAATTTCAGATCTTATTTTGCTATAATTTTAGATATACACTCTAATGAAGCTCGGGTTCTTGAATGCTCATGAAATCAATTTCAAATAGGTCAGTTTAGAATTCTCACAATAACCTTTTTTTTCCTATGAGACTTCAAATAGTGAAAATTGTATCATATTAAGGAGAAATAGGAAGGAACATATGTTTCAAATTTCAAATTTTGGTTTAGTATAATTTCAAAGTCACACTCTATGAAATTTATGGTTAATGAATAATCATGAAATAAATTTTAAATAGGTCTGTTTGGTATTTTCACTATATCCTCTTTTTTGGGAATTTTCTTACTATGAAATCTTTAGGTATTTTAGGAGACATATAGAAGTACCTCAAGTAAAAAATTTAGAATTATTTTCAAATAATTAGACTCATGACATACTATACATTTTTCCTCATGGGAAGATGAAAAAAGTAAGAATGTTTTAGGAAACTTACCATAAATTTCACTTGTAACATCAAATTCTAGTCATACCTGTGGAATTGTAGAAAACAAATATCAGAGTATTAAAAATCAAAGTTTTAGATCCAAAACGGGTCAAACCTTGGAGATATATCAAGAAAAACTTTAGCCATTCAGGTATTCTCCAAATTAAGGTCTTAAAGGTATGTAACTTACAAGTGATCTAACTATTGATTGGAAGATCCCATTTTTTTGTGTGACTGAATGTTATGATAAAAAGGAGTACTATCATTATTTTCCTGCAAAGAAAGAGACTATACCAATTAAATCTACTAAAGTCTCATCCTTGAATCATGATGAAAATGAAGACTTAGAATTTAGATTATCTCAATTAGAGAATAAGTTTTATGAAATGGATGGTAGTATGTTGAAAAAGGTGGATATATCAAGCTCTTAAGAAAAACTTAAAAAGGTGGATATATCAGGCTCTTAAGAAAAACTTAAAGGAGAAATAGAAATGAAAACGAATGAAAACAAGGAAGGAGTAGAAAATAAGATGAATGAAAATAAGGAAGAAATAGAAAACAAGATGAATGAAAATAAGGAAAGAATATAAAATAAGATGATTGAAAATAAGGAAGAAATAGAAAAAAAAGATGAATCAAAATAAGAATCATGACAAAAATCTATGAATTCCATGGAAAACCTTCTCTTGGAGAGGCTTCATAAAAGGTATATTGAGATCCAAGGAAATAATGGAAACAAGGTGAGCCATTGTACTAAAAATCAATCACCTATGGGAAATATTCAATCACAATTGAATAGCATAAATATTAAATCATAGAACGATAATCTTCAATTTTCAATCCAATATGAAAATCATCAGGGCTTCAATTCAACACCAATGAACTACTACCTTCCTAATATTTGATACGAGAAAGTTCGATGATAATGATACTATAACATGGATATTTCAGATAGAGCAACGCTTTGAACTGGACCAAATGGAAACTTTACAAAAGGTAAATATTATGTTCATATTTTTAGAAAAATACCAACATGCATGGTATCAATGGCCTTGTGAGAGGAAAAAATATTGAGTTATATATCGGTCCATTTTTTTAGAGGAACCGATAACACATTATGTGCATATTAAGAGAAATACATTATTTTCTCAATTTGTAAATCTTTGACAAAAAGGTCTCATTACAAAGGACACTCAACAATTCCAAAAGTTGAGTCTCAGGTTAAAGAATATTTTAGAGGATAATTTGTTATACTTATTCATGGGATATTTATTAGAAATCATACAATATGAGGTGCATCTGTTTGAACCTATTTCTCTAGAGCATGCTTTAAATATAGAAAGGAAAATCAAAAGTAATAGTATGGCCATTAGAAAATTGGTCATTAATAACTATAGATAAAATCATGACCCCTCTCCTAAACCAACAAGGTTGACCCATCAATAAATGGATGGAATAAGAGAAAAAGGATCGTGTTTCAGCTATGCTAGAAAGTATAGTAAGAGGCATAAATGAAGCGAGAATAAATTATTCTACATATACTATGAGTATGAAGAAGGTAAAGAAGTGGAAACTTCACAAGATCTAGAACTAGAAGAGATTACTTCAACAATCTCTTTTCATGTATTGGAAAACATCAATACTCCACAAACCCTCAAGATAGAAGGATACATAGAAAATAAAAGGTAAAAATATTGATTGATTTAGGTAGTACCCATAAATTCATTAGTTACAAATTGGTAAAACTTCTTAATTTCTTTGTATATATAGCACCAAAATTCCAAGTAATGATTGCAAATGGAGGTACCATAAATTGTTCAATGAAGTTCCATAATATTAAGTTGAATATGGGGAAGTATTTCTTGGTTAGTCCCATGAATTCAATCCAAATGGGCCGTGTTGAGGTTGTATTAGGGGTCTGATGGTTACAATCATTGGAAAAAATGGCCCTTAATTTTAAATACATTTTCATAACATTTTTCTTAGAATGAAAGGAAATTGAGCTGAGAGGTATCTAAGGGAAACTTAGTAAAGTGATAAGCTCTATCAATGTGAAAAAATGTTAAAAAATGGACACCAAAGTGTCATTGCACAATTATTTTCAGTAGATGTTCAAACATCCATATCCTCTACTCCAGTGGATCTCCAAAAAGTTATCAACAATGCTTCTAAGTTATTTCGAGAGATGCCTAAGAGTCTTTCACCTGCTTGCTATCATGATCATGTTATTAATTTGCAACCTCGAAGTGTACCACATAATGTATTCCTTATAGATATCCACATACACAAAAGAGTGATATTGAGCATATGGTTCAATAAATTTTAGTGGTGGGAATCATTCAACCTAGCTGGAGTGCTTTCTTGTCACCAGTGGTGATGGTTATAAAAAATGGTGATTCATGGAATATGTGTCCAAATTACAGAAAACTCAAAAAATATAAATTAGATGAATTTCATGGATAAATTTTGTTGACTAAGTTGGATCTCATTCTCGATATCATCAAATCATAATTAGGCAAGAATACATTATCAAAAAAACCATTAGAATGCATGAATGTCATTGTGAGTTTTTGGTTATGCCATCTGGACTTACAAATGTACCTTAAACATTTCAAAGCTTAACGAATTATATTAAACCCTTCCTCTAGATTTTTTATTTTTTATTTTTTTTGGATGACATATTAATCTACAACAAATAATGGGAAGAGAATGTACACCATGTCAACAAGGCCTTAACTTTGTTGGAAGGAAAAGAGCTATGTGCATATACTTCCAAGTGTTCCTTTGGGGTTCAATAAGTGGAATATTTGGATCATATCATATCACATGAGGGTGTCAAGGTAGATTCCAAAAAAATCAAAACTATGAGGGGATGACCAATCCTTAGACTAAATAAGCAACCAAATATTTTGAATAACTTTAAGAGTCTAGGTGTATAACTTCCTTCTTGGCGAACCTAATTTCACAAAAAACTTCATTGTGGAGTGTGATGGATTAGACCATGGAATTGGTGTAGTATTTATGTAAGAAGGAAGACCCCTTGACTTTTAAAGTAGTGAAATTAAAGGAATGAACTTACTTAAACCCATATATGAAAAAGAAATGTTGGCCATACTACATGCAGTTGAGAAATATAATCCATACCTAATAAGAAGACACTTATAAGTAAAAACATATCATGACAGTATGAAGTAATTCTTGGAGAAAATACTATCTTTAGAAGAGAAAAAAAAACCAAACATGATTATGTTGGGTTATGACTTTTTTTTTTTTAACTGAAACGGGTGTATCTTTATTTAAGTTAGAAGGAGTATGGAATTATGCCAATGCTGCCATTTTTACATTGCTTCTGATTCTGTTCCATATTGCATGTTGCAGGAATCTCATGAATTACATAGATGAATAGAACTGCCCCCATTAATGAGAATTTGTCCTTTCTCCAGTGTACAACCCTGATTTGCCAATAGGTCTGCTTCACTATTCAGATTTCTGAGTATGTGGAAGCATTTGCAGGATTGAAAGGCGGAGAGGACTTCCTTCACTCTGTTCAGAGTTTTGTTGAGACTAGCATTGTTAAACTGGTTCTCCGAATTAAGTTTCTTAATTAAGAGCTCGGAATCTTCGAAAACTTGGATTTTTTTATCCCCCCTGTCTCTAGCAATTTGGCAGGCTTTAAGGAGACTTAAAATCTCAGCTTGATTGTTTGATTTCTGCCCAATGCCCCAGGAGAAGGTATCCCTTTTGACACCATTCGGATCATAGATGACCCCTCCTGCTCCAGCAGCCCCGGGATTGCCTTTGGAGGCGCCATCAAAGAAAATCGTGGATATTTTTTGTTTTTTCCACCATTCTTGAAAGTGCTCTTCAGTTTCTCTTATTCTCCAGATTGGATTCAATGGTAGTGGGACTGAGCGCAACCTCCGGGGGGAGGGGGAGAGAGAGTTCAACCATCTTTCTTCTTCAGGGAGCAGCCATGGATCTGCAGAATAGTATTGCTGTTGGGCAGCTTCCAGAAGGAGGGATTTTGCTTTAGCTGCTACAGCTAGAGGAGTTTGCTCTTTTCCATTGAAGATCAGGGCATTTCGGGCCAACCAAGTCTTCCAGCAAATGAACTTGGGGATAGCAATCCAAATTTTCCTCCAAAATTATTTTCTGGGGATTTTGTGGGGATAGCATTCATCCCAGGCATCAAAGAGATCAGCAACAGTATTGAATGAGGGAACAGTGATCTGGAACTCATGGAGAGTAAGACTCCAAACTTCTTTAACAAATTTGCAGTCCAAGAAGAGGTGCCTGGCAGTTTCTTCACTGTTTCTGCACAACCCACATCGATGAGGCCCAACGATGCCTCTTTTCATCAGATTGTCTCCGGTTAGCAATTTGTTATGTGCCAATGTCCAAAAAAAGAAGTTGACTTTTGGGAGGGTGAGAGGCTCCCAAACTTTTTTCCAGAACTCCGGCTTTCTGTTGCTGATCTTTGTGGGAAGGAGAGCGTTGTATGCATTGGCTGGTGTGTAAGTACCGGAGCGCCCCCAACCCCAACTGTCCTTCGACCATCTGCACACTGGAGCTGCGTCTTCCAGCAATTCTACAAGCACTGTCTTCTGGTGGCGCAGTCGGTCAGGAATGCCGTGGAAGTCCCATCCCGACCATGCACCGTGATTGTCCCACTTGGCAAGATCATACACTGTGTTTATACCTGCGCGGAGAAGCCACTGTCTGATTTCGTCGATTTCGTCATTTGCTGAGAGAGGGTCTCTGCCCATAATGCGATCTTGCCACAGTTTAGTATGTTTTCCATTGCCAGGAACTTTATACACTCTGTCTTTAAAAAAATTAAATTTTTAATACAGAGTTTCCAGACCTGTGATGCGTTATATGATGGAGAAGCCTGTAGATTTCGCAGCGAAACTGTTGGGGCGTATTTTGCTTTCAGTGCTTCGCTGACAGGGTGCTTGGGATTGGCATATAGCTTCCAGAGGATTTTCCCTCCCATTGCAAGATTGACCGTGGCTGGATCCCTTATTTGCAGACCTCCTTCTGCATAGGGGCGTTTCACCTGTTCCCATTTTACAAGGTGCATTTTGTGAGTGTTCCCCTTCCCTCCTTGCCAGAGGAAGTCGCGTATCAGTTTGGAGATGAGATCTGTTACCTGCTTTGGTGCCAGAAGGAAGGCGGCCTGGTAAATTGGGAGAGCTGAAAGGACAGACTTAATCAAAATAACCTTACCTCCAGTAGTGAGCCAGTACCCTCCCCAGCTTGATATCTTTGTCTTGATTTTGCTGATAACTTCGGACCATAGAGCTCTCCTATTGTAGCCATTAATGATAGGAAGTCCAAGATATTTTATCATCTCCCATTGTGCTCGGCTATTAAATCCTAGAAGGTCAGAGATGTTTGAGAGCTCCTGTTGATCGATATTCCATCCAAAGACTTCACTCTTCCTTTCATTTATGGAAGCTCCTGTGACCCTGCAGTAACTTTTCAGGACAGCATCAAATGCTATAGCAATTCTAGGAGAAGCTCCTCCTAATAGGAGAGAGTCGTCTGCAAAAAGAGCATGGTTCTGGGCTGGAGAAAGAGAGGAAGTTTTAAGACCAGGAAGAGTGCCTGCAAGTTTTTCTGCTGAGAGCTTTCTGCTAAGAGTGTCTGCCAACAATATGTAAAGGAAGGGAGAGAGGGGGCATCCCTGCCTAAGGCCTCTCTGGGCATGGAAAAAGGAGGTAGAACGACCATTGACGAGGGGGGAAATCCAGGCAGAGTCAGTGCAGGCTTTGATGAGAGCAACAAAGAGAGGGGAGAAGCCAAATGCAAGAAGGACTTTGTAGAGGAAGGCCCGGTTGACTCGGTCAAAGGCGTTGGCCATGTCAAGTTTGATAAGCATTCCTTTTTCTTTTCGTTTTTGGCTTGAGTGAATGATCTCCTGGACTTGGATGACATTGTCCAGGATGTGCCTGCCTTCGATGAAGCCGCCTTGGTTACTGAATATGAGTCTGTTAAGGAGAGGCTTGATCCTATTTGCAAGGAGCTTTGCCAGGATTTTATAAGAGGCGTTGCACAACGATATAGGTCTGAATCTGGCAAAGGTTTCCGGGTTAGATTCTTTTGGAATGAGGGCCAGATATGTGGAGTTGGTGCCTCCCCCTACCTTGGCTTTATTCCTGAATCCTTTGATCATCTTTAAGAGGTCTGATTTAATAATGTCCCAGCACATTTTATAGAAATGAATGGTAAAACCATCAGACCCAGGGGCCTTATCCGGGTCCATAGACCAGATCACTTGAATGACTTCTTCTTCCGTGAAGGGTCTGTTGAGTTCGGAGTTGTCTTCAGGTCCGACCAGAGGGGGAATATTGGAAAGGAAATCTGCCATGTCCTCCTCATTGCCTTGGTTTCCCGCAGTGTAAAGCTGTCTATAGTGATTTACTACTGCCTCTTTGATTTGACTGTGCCCTTTGCAGATCTGCCCTTCTGCTGTTCTAATTTCAGAGATATGATTTCTACTGAGTCTAGCCCGATATTGGCGGTGGAAGAAGGTGGTGTTCCTGTCGCCAGCCTTCAACCACAAACTTCTAGATTTGATTCTCCAATACTCCTCTTCTAGCCGGAAGGATTGGAAGGTCGAACTTTGGATTTTGACTTCTTTGCCCAGCAATGCTGCAGTGACATCTCTTTTTTCCATATCAGTTTGCAGCTCCTCAAGGGTCTGCACAATTTCTTTACGGAGACTAGTAGGATTTGGGGCAGGTTTTTTGATCCACTCCTTCAGTGCATACTTTGTGGCTTTGAGTTTTTGTTCCCACACATAGCTAGGGGACCCAGAGAAGGATTTGCTCCAAGCTGCTTTTACTGTGTCTATAAAACCTTCTCTTTCAGACCATAGAGGGCTAAAACGAAAAGGGATGGGGCCCAAATCTTCTTCATCTTCTAGAGAGAGGAGGATGGGCTTATGATCTGAAGTAAGTCTGGGGAGGATTTTTGTGGTGATAATCTTCTTGCTTGTCATCAGAGCACCCTGAACCAGGAATCGATCCAGGCGAGCGGAGATATGTTCCTGTCCCACCCTGTTGTTGGTCCAGGTGTAGAGTCCTTTCGCTGGTATGAAATCAATGAGATCCCAGTCCTGGATGAGTCCTTCAACCATAGGGAGGAATGGATCTCTACTGTGAGTGCCTCCCCTTTTTTCCTTGTATTTTAAAACAATGTTTAAGTCCCCAGCCAAAATGATATTATTGGGGGTGTGTTGCTCCAGGAAGGCTTTGAGGGAGGTCCAACACTCTCTTTTTTCTGAGTATAAAACAGGAACATACAGATTAAAAAGGGAGAAGGATAACTTACTTGAGTTGTGCATTAATTCCGTGAAGATCCAGTGTTGAGTTTCATGAGAATTTTTCAGCTGGAAGAGATCCTCTGGCCAGAGAGTAGCTAGTCCTCCGGAAGAGCCTCTTGAGCTGACAGCTTTTCCTGTATTTTTCTTCCATTTCTTTTGACTGATATCTAAGAGGGCTTTCCCCTCTATCTTTGTCTCTTGGAGCAAGAGGATATTTGAGGGCTCCATCTTGAGTAGGTCTTTGATCGCTTCAGCTTTCAGTTAGATTCTGGTCCGAAGGCAAAGGCATTGGCCCCCGGGGAGATGGAGAGGAGCCTCCTTGGGGCTTAGGTCCTTGTATTTCTTAAGAAATGAACATCTCATGTGTTTGGCTTCTTGGATTCTTTTGACTCTCCTTCCACTTTCTTCTCTGAGATTTCTTCCTTTGATGGGTTTGCTCAAGAAGGTCATCTCAGATACTGAGCTGTCCCAGTATTTTTCGCAGCCTGCACCATGGTGGTTCCAGAAGGCTTCCTTGAGTGACCTCAGGGAGAATATTTTCCCCCCCTTCTTGTGTACTAGATGGAGGGCCGGGCTGCTCAAGAGTTTCCTGGTTTGTTGTAGCTGCGGTTTTCTGACTGTTTTCTTTGCCCTTTGGCTCTTGGCTTTGGGTATGGTTGGAGCTGCTTGGAGCCTCTTTCAGAGGGCCTTTCCCGGAGCCCTTCCTGTTTGGTTTTTGGACTAGGGTCCATTGCTCTTCGTTCTGGCTCTCTTGGCGATCTTCTGCCTTTTTCTTGCAGTGTTTGGCAAAATGCCCGTAGCCGTGGCAGTGTCTGCATTTGAATGGGAGCTGTTCGTAATCCAGCTCTTGGACATGGGTCCATCCTGCGACTGTGAGGTTGATGGCTTCCGGTAGACCCTCCTCTAGGTCTACTTCAACACATATACGGGCACAGGAATATTGATCTTTCCTTGGGGCTTGGTCGATGTAATTGCCTAGGGCGTTGCCTATGATCTGGAGGGACTTAGAATTCCAACAGTGAAGGGGAAGATGGGGGAGGCGTACCCAGACCGGGACGGCAGAGGGAACGTCTTGAGTTGGATCAAAATCAGGCGACCATTTATTGAGGTATAGACCTTGCGGCCCCATGAAGTAAGGGCCGTTCCTGAAGATCAAGCTTCTGTCCTCTGCGCTTTCGAAGACAAAGACGAAGAAACCTTTGCCGACGAAATAACTTTTCACTCCTTCTTTGATAAGCGGCTTCCAGTTCCTTTGAGTCCACTCCTCCACCGACTTAGGTGAGGGCCAGAGGCCCGTGAATTGGCCAATAAGGCCGCGCTCAGCTAAGTTAAGAGCAACTTTACAGGTTTCTTCCTCAGGAAGGGCAACTGAGGGAATGGTGTCCATCTTTTTTACAAATTTCTGCTGGCTCAACGAGGAAGGGCGCTTGTTACATTGAGCCATCATTTCCTTGAAGGCAGATACCTCCGGGGGGGGGGGGGCAGATCCGGGCCCCCAGGGGGCTCCATGGCTGCGCGCAGCAGCAGCAGGCTGAAACCAGGGCGTAGCAGCCCAAAGGGCGCACGGGGCTTGGGAACCCTAGCCCGATGGCTCGCAGAGATACGCAGGCAGAGCAGCGTGCGTAAGATAAATTTTTAATTCTTTGGGTTATGACTTTAAAATTATCTACAAAAAGGGAAAAAAAACTATTGTGTCATATTCACTCTCAAGGAAAGAGGAAGACACAAATGGCTTACTATGTGTTATTTCCATTCCACAATATTACTGGGTGGAAGAAGAAAGGAAAAAATGAGAGGATTATAAGAAGATAGGAAAATCATTCAAAAATTACATGAGGAACCTAATATAGTAGGTAAATTTATGTGGAAAAATAATTTGTTATGGTTTCAAAATTTCTTATACTTATGTAATAATTATCAACTCAAATAGAAGGTCCATTCAAAATTAGACACTTCTCAGGTAGGAGGACATTCATGGTTCTTGAAGATATACCATAGGATCAATAAAGTTTTCTTTTGGGGGGATCTTAAAGTTGTTGTGCAAAAGTTTGTGGTAGAATGTGTGGTATGCCATAAAAATAAGGGAGAGACAATCAAGACCACAAGGCTCCTTCAACCATTAGCCATACCAAGCTAGAATTGGGAAGAAGTTTCAATGGATTTTATTACAGGTTTATCTTAAATCTAAAGGCAAGAGTGGCATTATGGTATTTTTAGATCGAATGAAAATTATGCCCATTTTTTTCTCTCTTTCTCATCCTTCTAAAGCAATTACAATAGAAAAATAATTCTTGGAAATAGTACAAAAACTACATGGAATACTAAATGTTATTGCAAGTGATGGAGATCCAATTTTCACTAGAAATTTTTGGGCTAAATTTTTTCTTGTTTGGATACTTAATTGACTCACAACACATTTTTCCATCCTTAATTTGATGGGAGAAATAAGATTGTAAATACATGTTTATAAGGATATATGCATTTATTTGAATATGTAAATATAAACTATGTTTAAAATGGTGGTACAAAACATATTTCCATACCTAATTAAAAATATCACTATCTATGTATGGATATCATCCTCCTTCCATAAAATCACCCTTGAAAGGGACTATAAAGGCACAAGTAGTAGAGGAACACATATGACACCAGCAAGAGGTTCTTAATCTATTTAAGGACAACTTGGTTATGGAAAAAAATAAGATGAAACAATAAGTAGGTAAGCATTACAATGAAAGTGAATTTGAAGTTAGAATTGGTTATTTGTGAGACTACCACCATACAAATAGATGTCCCTCAAGAAAAGAAAGAAGGAAAATAAATGATCATCAAGGTATTATGGCCCCTATAAGGTGTTTTAGAGGGTTAGAAATATGGCTTACAAATTGGACTTTCCTCCATATTCACATGTACATCTAGTCTTCCATGTTTTATTCTTAAAGAAGGTAATTGGTTAGGATATCTCAGTCCAAACTATTCTATTAGAGATTAATGAAGAAGGGAAAATAATACTAGAGCCATAAAAATATTGAAAAAAAATTCATCTAAGTATATCATCAAATGGAAGAACTTACCAATGGAAGAAGCAACAAGGGAAGAAGAGCTATTCATGTAGAAGCACCCATAGATTGTCAAGTGTTGAGTGCAACACTTATTTGAATGGGAAGGGCATGTTAAGCCCTATATAAGCCTCATGTTAACCATAAAACCCCTTATTAAGCCATAGATATTGAGTGATTATATCTGTATTGTTATATTTTTATGTAGGTAGAACCCCTCATGGTCCAATTTTATTATAAATGTACCATTTGTCTCCTATTTATGCACTAAGGAGACCTAGTCTTTGTAACAACCCTCGTAAAAATTCCATGTAATAAATTTAATAAAGGAAAACTAATAACCAAGGTCATAGGACACTTATTCCAAGCTGAATGTTGGGCAAAAACATGCTAGTGGTTGTTCATTTTGGTTTAATATGGCTAAGAGGGAACTGGAAAAGGAAATGGAAAATAATTTGGAAAGGAAAAATAGCATTATTGGCATTGTATTTATGAAAATAATGTGAATTATGAGAAAATGAAGGTGAAAGGCCACGATTGCATGTGAGGAGTAAAATGAAGGAAACTAATGGAAAATGAGGAAAATAGATGTCTCATTAATAAAAAGGCTTATGAGGATCAGTTGGTACCTTTTTCTGGTTCAGTTTTGGAGCTCTCTCTCTCCCTCTCTCACTCTTGGACACTTAGAGAATTCTTGGATAATTCTAGCATTGGATCAAGAAAATCAAAGGAAGAGAAAAGAAGGCAAAGGGAAACAAAGATCAAGAAAAGGACGAGTAAAGAAGGCAAAGGGAAGCAAAGATCAAGCAAGGAAGAGTAGGATCAATAGACTACATCAGGATCACTTGCACGTATCTATTTTCATGTAATATTTCCTTGCTATATTTGGCATGCATGGTACATACGTGAGTATGTTTGGTTCTATTGTTGTCACTGGCATGGGTTTTTCCAGGTGTGACAGTGGATTTCAGCCTTTCCTTTCCATTTCCAGATAGCCATGGTGTGGTGGATTCTCTTGTATTGTTTGAGCTAGATTTCCAGATGATATCGAAACTGAGAGGGGTAGTCTTAGGAAAAATCACAAGGCATAGGAATCCCTTGACTGATAATGGTGAGATACATAGTAAATCTTGATTATGAACCTCCTTTTTAGGCCTAGAAATCCCTTGACTGGTAATGGAGGGATACATGGAAAATCCTACAGGATGGAGCCTTGTTAGGGCTAGGAATCCCTTCACTGGTAATGGAGGGATACACAATAAATCCTAGAGGAGTATGCTCTTGTTAGGTCTAGGAATCCCTTGATTGGTTATGGTGGGATACATGGAAAATCCTAGAGAGTGGATATGGACAAATTCCTCATGGTTTAGGTGGAGAGACCTAGAGGCATCCATGCTTATTTAGGCCTTGTTGATTTGGTGGGATTGCGGTAAATCCTGGTGGTATTGATGAGGTTTTTTGGCCTAGAAATCCCTTGGTGGGATATACAGTAAAGCCAGAGGAATCCATGGATGGTTTTGTTATGAGTCCCACATTCATGATTGGAATATGGCAGAGGGGTGATTGGCTGAAGGAAGGATTTGGTTCAACCCAATATATGGTCGGGTGGTTCATGGAAGTCCCTAAATTGGTTGGAATATGGATTCATTAATAAAATATCCTTCTCCTTTGGTATTTCATGTGTAAATTTACTTGTTCATATGTGATTTTTATGGTTGGTATATCCTTGTTATTTCTGTTGGTTATATGTTGATTATGAGTATGTTTAACGACAGACTTGATGTATGACTCTCATCATGTTTTGATTAAAAAATTAATGAAAAATTAATATATGACCTAATAGATTATAATGTAGCTATTTTGATAAGGCGTCAATGCTTCTTTATGAATCTTAGATAAGTATGAGACCCATATGCTCATATATATTGTTATGACCTGTATATTACATATTTGTGATATGTTTAACGAAATTCCTGTCATGGTTTGTAGGCATTTGGTAAAGTCATTGATGAAATTTTTGTATTAGTAGCTTGATTTCATGGTTATGTATCATTTCTTAAAGTTTCATGAAGTTTTGGGCAGTGGCCTGAGACATAACCCTGAAAAAGTGGCTCAAAATTTGGGGTCATTGGCTCAAAAATTCCTAAAATTAAAGGACACAATCATTGGAATTCCTTGTTGTGGGAGTGACTGGAAGGCCTCTATGAGTGGCAGAGGGTCCTAGTCAACAAAATGATAAGTTGTCTCAGGGGTTAAGCACCTAGAAGGGTTAGTTTTCTCCTGAAGGGTCTGAAGCTCCTAAGGAAGGTCAAATTGATTTTGTTTTGTCGATTCCACTTACTTAACTGTACATGGGGATTTGAATCACATCATATTAAGTTCTCGTCACATGTTTACCCCAGTGGACCGGTTAGCTTGGGTAAATGTGGGAGGAGGTTGTTACAGAGTGGCATAAAAGAGAGTTTTGTTCTATTTGGGTGGTGTCTGGTTTCCATTTTATTTGGGTGATATTTGATACCACATAGTGGTATAAAATCATGGTTCACCCCTTTAACTATATGGGTTGAATTTTGTTTTCATGCATACATATCGGTTGCAAATTTTTTTCATTATGATTGTGGTCTCTGTGTTTGTTTCAAATGCATGGTGGCGGTCATGTTTGCAATTGTGTCACCATGTGAAAGTTGATGGTGTTGTTGTTGGTTATGCACGTCGATGTTTATAAGTTGTTATGCATACATTGACATGGTGATAATTTTTGTGCATGAGGTCATGGTATGTGGTCAGTATGGCCATGCATTGATAATTGGATAATGGTTGAAATGATGTTTATATATTGTTATGATTATGTTTATACATGTATTGCGCTAATCTGGTTGATCTTGTAGACGAGATATCCTCCCTTGAACTATACTAAGGTATGTTGATTATGTTATGTTTTGGCTCTAGCTAACATGGTATACTTGTAGGAAAGAGATCAAAGATGACAAGAAAGATTGTAGACTAAAGTTCACGATTTTTTCCCTATAGATCATATGAGAAACATGGTGATAAGCACTTTCCTGATATAGCAGACACTTTGAGAAGTTTGAAGGAAGAAATGAGAATTTGCATGGAAGATAATGACAAGATCATTCAGGCACAAGAGAAACAAGAAGAAGTTAATGTAGTAATCCTTCAGAGTTTGTCAAAATTGCAGATATAGGGACCACTTTGGATCAGTCATGGGCAGGAGGATAGGACTAATGGGGCATATGGCAGTAGATATCATGGTGGGAAGAGGTAAAATTTGGATGACACGATTATAGATGGTAGGCTCTTAGATACTCCAGATATGAGAGGTGATGGACACAATTTCTATTCTAGTTCTGGTTATGACCGACACTATGATCGTCATCGTTATCTTCCTTACAGGAGGACTGACATGGGATATTTTCCAAATGAGTTCAAGAAAGACAAGCCACCTATTTTTTATGGATATTTGAAGAATTCGGGGGATGAAAAGGCATGGTTACTCAGGATGAAGAAGTTCTTTGAGCTACATGATTACACGGAGAATATTAAGGATAGATAGTTATCTTCATCCTCAAAGGGAAAGAAGACATCTTATGGGAATATGTGAATCGAGTTAGAGAAATTAGGACATAAGACTTGAGTTGGCATGAATTCAAGAGACTTTTGAGGAAGAAATATTTTTCATAAAGGTACTATGAAAACAAAGCTAAGGAATTATGTGACCTAAACATGGGATTGATGAGGAGTACATGATCAAGTTCTTGGATTTATTTAGGTATGTATTGTATCTTAAATATAATAAAGCCAAAGTCAAATATTTTTCAGTGGATTACCATTATCATTTAGATATCGGATTGAATATGATGAGCCTCGGTCACTTGAAGAAGTCATTGGTAAGTTGAAGCATTTTTATGAACAGTAAAAGTGCAAGACATAGTCTCAACAAGGTTGGAAAGGGAAAGATAAATCTAAATATAAATGGCAGCCGAAAAGAACAAGGCCTCAAGATGCATGTTAAAAAGAAAGTGTTACAAGAAGTTTAACTATGGGTTTCTTTTCTCCATTGATGAATTACAATTATTCATACGGTCGTCCAAAGAACATCACGCATAGTATAAGTGAAACAAGGAGTTTCAATCTGGTATAACAAGAAAGAGGAGTTATTTATTCCTTGTAGCCACTAGTGAAATTTGAAGCAATACATATTGCTCAATGTTCTACGATAAAACATACCTATCATTTAAACATAAAATTGAACTATGACTAAGAAGAGAAGTATTAATCTCGAAGACCCAAAATTGAGAAACTTTGGGAAGAAAATTTGTGACATAAATGTGTCAATCAATATATCCCCAACGAATTTAGTATATTCACATGCACCAAAGGAAAATAGTATTAATATATTGAGTTGTAGTTATAAACCCTTTTGGTTACATAAGAAAAATATGAAAATTGAATCATCCTAATTTAAAAATCCCAAATAAAACCTAGTGCGAAATTAGTGTTAGGGTTTGATGAAATATAAACCTTATGTATACAAAGGAAACCTCTGAAGAAAATGTAGAATTAGTCTGTAGCAAGACAAAAATGACTCAACACTAAAATTATTGAAGAATTTTTGGTAATGCCTCAGACGAGAGCAATCGTTCATTTTGCAATATCGCTTTAGCATTCAAAAATGGAAACTGTAATGAAAGGAATTAGCCCTATTCCAAATACAAATCATGAGGTGAAAAAAAGAATGAAATTTACCCTTCAAGTCCATGTATGGTGACAAAAATCCTTGCACTAATTAGGTGAGAAAATGGGTGTTGTTTCCTATAAAAGGGAACAATGAAAATTATGAAGAAAACCCTTAATCAAATAAACCCATAAGTGAATTGAAAGAGATGAAACAATTCAGTCTACATTTTAACTATATCAAATGTAGGATTGGATTTATCTCCTTTCAATAAACCAATGCCTTGGTATATTTGAAAAAACACCTATGAAATACATAAGAAACATGAATGAGAATTATGAGAGAAAGACAAAGCTTACAGGGTGATAAATTTATGAAAAAATAAGTTTAGGAGATTTACCAAATTTCATTAGGTGTCAATGAAAGAAAACCAATGACCAAAACAACCAATGTGTGGAATGCTTCAAGGGAACTCATGTAGGATGTATGGAACCGAAGCATGGAAAAATCGTTCGAGGTGTCATAGGGTTAAGTCGCGCCCTAGCCATTACAAACAAAAAATAATTCAAATGAGAAAATGAAGCATAAAGGTAGGGTTTCATCCTTTGAGTAACCCAAATAAAATTTCCACCTTTTGATCCTAATATTAAATCATAGCCATTGAAGGTGTGTGGGGTACAACGACAATGTGAATTCACATGGTCTACCCTTGCATGGCCTCTGTAGACTTTTGCCAGGTGTAACATATGGTTGACCCATATGAAACAAATATCCCATATAAATGACACCAAACAATTGCTTAAGGTTTAAATTAATCCGGGTGATTGAAAGGCTTCAAAGTGCAGATACGTAACATATTCATGCACCCAAATCTAGAATGGTAACAAAGGTGTACTTTGTAATGCAACAGTAGTCGAGATGAAGTATAGATCTTAGTAAACTATATTAAGGTCAACCATATTTGGATCAAACACTTATATGGTTTAAAATGGTAACCATGTAGTTTTAATACTATGATTAAATCAACCATTAAGGTCTAGACCAATATTTTGATTGGTAGGAGACTATTATTCTTATAGTTAAGAATTGGAATTAAGCCAAGTAAGTAACTCAAGAATGAACCAATTCATAAGATAGTATTATTCATTAAGAATGGAATACATACGATATTATTATTCATTAATAATGGAATAAGTGTTTGACAAATGACCAAAACAATGGTGTTAAGACTGAAATCACATACAATGAATTACCTTAATTTAATTATTCACATAGCAAGTTAATGGAGATCATAGTCGATAGAATGAAACGATAAATGCACAAATTGAAACATATGTTATTCTGAGTAAATTTAGTGTAAAATACATTAAAATAATATGTAAATGAGGTATGTTACGTCAATAAACTGGGATGGAAATTTCATGAACATCCAAGCCCGTATCCAATGTCCATGGAAATGGGTAAATAAGGATGAAAATATAAAGGTAACAAAATGTTACAAAATTAAATTTGTGGTTAATGTTGATTTTATCAATGAAGAAGAACTAGATTTAGTTCCTCTTACATGTATCATCAAGATGAAATATTCATGTGAGAGCTAACTATTTTTGGCTTTTTAATGATCGAAAATAATTCACCATTAACATGCACAAAGGAAAGTCAAAAAAATTTCTAGTAAGTTCCTACAAAGTGAAGAAAATGATCAGTTCTAAAAAGAAGTATGTTTTAATATTTTTAAGAGAAAATATGTATGTAGAAGAATCAATGAGAACAAAGGCATATTTCAGGGGTATACTAAGAAACATAAAAGACACTTGGAAGAGTTGATATAAGTATATAGTGATTTGTTCTGGGAGGCTAAGCATTGGGATGTACTAGAAATCTATTATAGAAGCGAGTGAGATGAAGAAACAATTGGGGAAGCTACTAGAATAGGGATCTATTCAATTGATTACATCGCAATGAAAACTAGTGCATGAGTATATATTACAAGGTGTTGAAAAAAATTGCACTTAATAAAAAATACCCCATACCGGGTATAAATGTTTTATTGGGTAAGTTCCAACAATAGAAATACTTCATCAAGCTTGCATTAAGGTCTTGATATCACTGGGTTCGAGTTACAGAAGAAGATACCTGGAATACCTCCTTAAAAACTTGGCAAGTTTTGGATGAATAAGTAGTTCTTTCATTTAGCTAATGTAATGCATTGGTTAATTTTAAGAGTTCATTGAATGATATACTACACCCTTTTATAGATTCATTTGTTTTTTTTCTGTTTGGATGATGTATTAGTATGAAATGCTACATGTGAGGAGCACATATCACATTTGATATAGGTGTTGGAGACATACAAAAAACACTAGCTATTAGCAAATCTCAAGAAGTTTGAGTTAGCATAGTAGTATATGGTGTATCTAGTGTATTTGATAGGTGGAGGAGAATTAAAGATAGGTCCTGCCAATATGCATGCAATAATGGAATGTCATATTCCTACTAATGTTTATTAGGTTAGGAGTTTCTTTGGGGCAACATAATCTCTAAGGAATTTCATAGCCTAATTTTCAGCAGTAGCGTTACACAACAATTTGTCACTGCCCCTGTACTCCCTATACCTGATCCTGGAGACCCCTGATAGTGACCCCTGTGTCTATTTTCCATCATGAAAATGTGCCATCATATCCCTTCCAGCATAATGACTAAACTCTTTGTTGACCATTCCTGAAGTAGCTCCTTGAAAACATGATTATCTGGAGCAGTGCACCCTCTGCATGTCTCACTCGCACATATGTCTCTTTTTTGGTCTAGGGAAGCATCTATTAGCGCTGGAAAGAGGATCATACCGACGCCAATCCTCTTCTGGAATTTAAAAAATAAAATGGAAGTGAAGCTTTGATATCTAGAAGCTTCGTGGCAGAGGGCTAGTTGTTTGTTCTTGAGGATAGAGTCGAGCTTCTCCCTTTGGGCTTCTTGTTCCTACAAAAGTGGAACCACCCAAAGGGATAACCCATTTCCCCACCTCAAGTGGATCCATGCTCCCTCCTCCTTTTCTATAAAATGGAAATCCTCCCATAGCTCTGCTAGTTAGAATAGAGATAGAAGAACAACAAAGAGATATTTGTTTCTATAGGTATTGAGCGAGAGTTGAGACCTTTTTCCCTTCACATCAAGTTGAAACGAGCGCTTTAGAGATGTGCCTAGATCTAGACCCGTCTAAGGACAGCTGCGACATCAAGGCACAGGTTGTAAATCCCCCTCTCTATTTTAATATAATACAATTGATTTGTGCTTTCCATTCTCGTCTTTAATGTATGATTGGATTCTTAGTTCTCCTTGATCAACTAGGTAGATTGCATATGCAAGATATATGTTATGCTTTCACGTTTGTTGTTTTTTGATCCCTTATGCAGATAACCAAGTGCTGGCAACGACGAAGATCTGACTACGGAGCGCGAAGAATCAAATAATTCAAGCGAGGAATAGCATTAGATCGAGGTAGGTGATCCATTCATGATCTTCATGCATTTACAATCTAGGAAAGTAGGCTTCTAATTGTTCCCTGTTATTACTAGACCCATACTAGGGCTAGAGGGATCATCTCTGTCCGCAGAGAATATTTTCCTACATAACAAGTTGGCAACTCCAATGGGGAGTGCTAGCCTTTAAGTCTCTTGTTTTCAATTTTTTATTTCTTGTCTTTTCATCGATTTTTGTCAAGTTTCCATCTCCTTGTCTCTGTAGCTTTTGTAATTGCTTACAGACATTTATCTCTCTGCTAGAGTGATAAGTTTGGTGTCAATTTAGAAAACCCTTTTATTTTTTAGTCTTCTCCTCGATCGACGCTAGTATTTCTCCGACAGTCACGTCAATCGGCGCTGAATGCATTTGCACAGTCGTTCTTTTACTCTTCCAACACGGGTTGCAGCTTAACAGCCATGCCGATTTATGGGTTCCTTCATTTTGTCAGCCACTGGGTCTTATCCTTATGAGTGTTATTTCTTGTTTGGATAGCTCTTGTTCTTCTCTATTCAGTGACAATTCTGATTCGATTTTTGCATCTTTGGTTGTCTCTTCCGCAAAGCTACTACATCCTTGTCATCCTAGGGTTTATATGTGTCTTCAGGTCATTCGAACGGCTGCTTGCTTTGTTGATTTCCAGACTTCTCATTGAATCAAGTCTTGTCGTATCTTCTAGAATTTTTGTTTGATTGAAGTTTGTCTTTCGGTCGATTCTCGCGAGTAGAATTTTCAAGTGTCAACCGTGAATGCATTTGAGTTTCTTTTCACCGTCAAGCATAGATCACAACAACTTGTTTTTTTTCGACTGGTGTTTCTTTTCTTTGAGTGATTATTCAGTGTGAAAATGAAGAGTGTCTTTTTTTGAAGAAAATGGTTTATGTTTCTCTTTGATTTGCAAAATCCTTGCCTCTTACATGCATTGTTGAGATATTTCATTATTACTCAAAGCATTGTTGATTTATTTGCATTCAACATTTCACATTGTGCTTATAATAAAAATACAAAAACATTTTTTGTTTCGTTTCGCTTGAGAAAATGAAAAATTTTCATTTTGATTCGCTTCTAAGTGCATTTAGTGAAAGGAAGAAATTGTAAAATTTTTGTTTCACTTTAAGATTTCACACTTGAAGGTAAAGTTCAATGTCATTTTATGCATTTGTTTTGTTTTTTGCGTTGATTTTGTGAGTTTATTTCTCCTTCATTAACGAAGTATTCATCGAAATGAATGGTTCTTCTCTCATTTAGTCACATCTTAGGGGTTCAGGTGACATTGGTAGGACTTTAAAACTGAGACATAATTCAAGATCAACCTTAAAATTTATTTAATCAACCTAAAGAGCATTTTGAATCTAATGAAACACATTTGTAGGTCTAGGCTAGAGACATGTTCCAACATTGTTAAGCGTAGGAGTTGTCGCTAACAATCTGCGTTACAGCCCGGGGGTGATATCCCATCCCGCGTATGGAAGTATATTTTGGGACGCTCTCATCAAACAGTTATGCATCAGACAACATCATTATGGATTTGGAGTCCCACGTACGGTCGTGTATATTTTGGGAGACACCATTAGGCTGCAAACCTACCATATGTAAGTGAGTTGGTCACCTTGTAGACGTGATACAACAAACACATCATTTGGGGAGATTGCTTGTCGTACGTTAAGTCCTTGGTCATTTCTCTTTCATTTAATCACCAATGTGTATATTTCAGTTCACGACTACCTGGTAATCCTTTTTCCTAGCTTACCCTTTTTGATTTATTTCATTTTTTTTTCTAAAATTAATTGCCCACGATCACATGTCTTACCTATTAGAACATTTTTGGGCCACATCATGAGTAAATCCTTATAAATATTTTGTTTAAAGCCTTGAATTAATCATATTTTTCCTCTTCTGATTTTTGAGATAATATCATCGTGGTTGAATCACCAAGTTCAGTTTCCTCTCCATCCTCCCCTTCCGAAGAGATATTGTCGCATGTCTCTTCTGATTCTCTACCTTTGACTGTGACTCAAACTGATGATTTCACCCTCGTTTTTAGTATCCAACCTCTCACTTCTCAATATCCTCCTGATGTGCTAGTAGGCTTCGTTTCCTACCCTCCAAATCCATTATTTGATTCGATTGAAATCTCCTGTCAATGACCCTATACTCCATACGATACACCTGGTGTACCATTTGTGAATTCACCGTGTCCTTCTCAGACTGCTGCCCATCAGTTATTTCTAATGGCTTATGAAGGAGAGGTTTCATCTCCCCTGGAGGTTTCAAGCACCATCAGTGGTGTAGATGAGTCTTTATTCAAGGGACCTCAATTCCCTCCCGAGGGTTTTCCCTATGTGGATACCTCTCAGCCTTCCACCCAGTCATATATTCCTCAAGGATACACCTTGTTGGGACACCTAGTCTCGAGTATGTAGAGTGCCATGCCTCTGCATTGCAATTATATTTGAAATAATACCAGGGTATTTTCCCCTGGTCTGTGTGTTTCCAACATATTTGTTTCCATGCCTGCTTGAACTAATCACACCTACTCTCGTAAAGGAAAATGTTTGTGTAGGTGTTTTAGAGACTCCTATCAGTGTTCCTACGTCGATTCCATCGACTTCAGTTTTTGGAGGAGGTCCTACCATATCGAATGTTTCCCAATCTGTCGTCAGGCCATATGTGAGTGGAACTCAAGCTTACATTATGGTTTCCTCTCAAGATGTTGGTAGAATTCCTATGCCTGTTGATTCATCCTGTCCAATAGGGTTAACATATGATCAATATCAGCAATTTTTGCATAGTCTTAACCAACAACACTATATTCCGTATGGTTCCCAATAGTTGTAGACCCAGCCAATAAATCCACAAGGATTTTAGGGGCCGCCTGGCATTCAGTCAGGGGGTTATGTAGAAATTATATGCACTAAGCATGCATATGTCCAAGATCCACCTGATCTCACACTATTTAACTTTATGCAAGATACTGAATCTATTCCACTTCTTAATCTTTTGCGGAAAAATTAATTGCACACACATGTGAAGCATAAAAAAAATATTCAATTGCACATAACACAGTTTTTAACCGGGAAAGCCTGAAGCTGAAAACCCCAACTATATATTATGTAACATGGAGATCATATGACAATCTCATACAAACATACAAAGCTTATCACAAGCTCTCAAGACAGACATCATATACTAATTAGGACCAACTTGAAATCCATGCACCGATCTTTGCCTCCTCGTTAGCCTCGCTCCATCACAAGTAATCTCTCGTCAAGAATAGCTCTGAATGAATTATAATTACTCCATCCTTGACTACGTAATCCTCATTGGCATCTCCACTGAGTGTGTGATGCAATCAATGCATCACTATAGTCACAACAGATAGTCTATCTTGCCCTTTCATCTATCTCTCCACTGGTCTCCACTGAAACTGCCATGCACTATAGTTAACTGTTGTATCGTTCAGTTGATTAATGAGTTATTATTTGTGAATTAATTAACTAATTAATTCACTCCACTCTCACTAGTGTATCAATCAGTTAGACTAGATACAACTAGCTCAACTGAGTCTAACTGAGTTAAACTGAATACAACTCCATAACTACTTCTTCTAACTGTGTCATAACTCTGCTACTTGAGTTATAACTGAGTCCTCCATGCATTAGCTCCAGTAAACCCTTAGGAATAGCGTAATTCCTTCTGTCAGCTGCTTTGCCACATCTGTGCACTGAACTGAAGTGCTCCAAGAGAATAAGTTGTTGTTTAGAGTCTGATTATTATTAAGGGCTAATAATAATCGAAATTCATCTATTTTTAGATTGACGATCTATAAATAGACTTCGCCAAATATTCCAAAAATAGAATTTAATCTATTTTTCCAACTTGATCAACCATCCACAAATAACATCCTGCAACTTCTGAAATATGATTATCATGTCTAAAAATAGACATAGTCTAAAAATAGACTTGCGCCAAAAATAGCCTGTGGGCCCACTTATTGAAGGCGACTCTTTTCAATAAGCTCATCATCTTGTTGAATCTCAACACTCCCTCTCAACAAGATAGGGATTATCCTTCACCCCGATCCTGCCTCTATGGTATTCGAATTTGCTCCTGGTGAGCACCTTTGTCAGAATATCTCAGATCCCGTAATCCTCCATAGAATGTATCAAGCAACATGATCTTTTCTCACGCACACAACTTCCGATATGATGATACCAGATATCAATATTTTTAGATCTATCATGAAACACAGGATTAACCGAGAGTTTAATGCAACTCTGATTATCACAATGAATCACCGTGGGATCTAAATGTGAACCGAACAAACCAACTAGAATCTTCCTCATCCAGATAGCCTCACATGAAGCTAAACTTGCTGCCATGTATTCTGCTTCTGCTAAACTGAGTGCCAAAGATCTTTGTTTCCTGCTGTACCAAGAAACTGTCGTAGATCCGATATTGAAAATCCCTCCTGATGTGCTATTTCTGTCTGTTGGGCTTCCTGCCCAATCTGCATCTGTGAAGCCATGCAACTTCACCTCATCCGTCTTTCTGTACCATAAACCATACTCAGATGTGCCCCTCAGATATCTCAGGACATGCTTGCCTACCTTCCAAAAGTGCTTGGTAGGCTTAACCATCGCTTGTGAAAGCTGGTTCACCGCATAGCATATGTCCGATCTTGTATTGACTAAATACATGAGCGAACCCACCAACTGTTGATAAACAGTGGCATCCACTACCTCTACCGATGTAGCATCCTCTTTCTTCCAATTTTCTGGAAGAGGAGGCTTATAGGGTTTTATACCTTGCATGTGAAACTTATCCAAGATTCTGCATACTTGCTTTGAGTATACAAACAAATTAATTTCTCAGCCAACATATTTCCAATCCAAGGAAACAATGAAGGAGGCCCAAATCCTTCATCTCAAACTCCTTTGCAAGATATGCCTTGCATGAGTGTATCAACTGCTCATCACCTGTTAGTATTAAATCATCAACATAAAGTACAATGATTAAAATCTTACCCTCCACCACAATCTAGTACAGGTTTGCATCTGCCTCACTCTTGGTGAAGCCAAGTCCAGTGAAATAGTTGTCGATCCGAGTGTATCAAGCACGAGGTGCTTGTTTCAGCCCATACAGCGCTCTTTTGAGCCTCGCATGCGACTTACGCCGAAGATCTCAAATACTTCAGGCTGCTCAATTTACACCTCTTCCTCAATGATCCCATTAAGGAATGCAATCTTCACATCCATCTGATGAATGTGCCAACCCATCTACGCTGAGAGAGCAAGGATGGTCTGTATGGAAAAATACTGTGCGACAGGTGCAAAGGTTTCTTCATAGTCAATCCCCTCAATCTGTGAGAAGCCCCGGGCAAAAAATCTTGCCTTATACTTCTCGACGCTCCCATCAGCATCTTGCTTTACCTTATAGATCCATCTTGATCCTACAACTGATTTTCCCACTGGCCTTGGAACAATCTCCCAAGCACTGTTTCTGACAATGGAGTCATACTCCTCCACCATGGCATCTACCCATGTGGGCTCCTGCGCTGCTTCTTCAAAAGAAGATGGCTCTGTCACAATACACTTGCTCATAAGAGCCATGTATCCAGTATATCGGTCAGGTGACTGTCTCTGTCTGTGTTGTGATGTAGGGACTCCTACATTCTGTGTCGCATCAAGCTTCAGTCTCTCAGCTTCTGTGGTACGCTTTCTGCCTTGTCTGATGTTTGGTTCTACATGAATGGACTCCTCCACTCCATGAATCTCCTCCTGTGGCTAATCCACATCCAAAGGCTCATCTTTGGGAACAAGAAGTTCCTCCTCCACATGCAAGTGTAGCTTCCTCTCAAGCGTCAACTTCATGGCTTTCACCTCATTGAATTTTATATCCCGTCGTACAACAGTCATCCGACTGTCTGTCAAATACACACGATAGTTATGGGGTGTTTCTGTGTACCCCACAAATATCCCAACTTCTGCAGTCGGCTCCAGCTTCTTCCTGGCGTCCTTCATCACATGAATGTAAACAGGCGAGCCAAAAATCTTCAAATGAGAAATATCAGGCTTCTTACCAGTAAAAGCTTCTTCGAGTGTACTCATTCCAAGTACTCTATGAGGACAATGGTTTTGCACATAAATCGCAGTGTTGCATGCTTCCACCCACAAGTGCATCGGTAGGCCCTGGTCATGCAACATCGCTCGTGCAACACCCACGATCGTTCTGTTCTTTCTCTCCGCGACCCCATTCTGTTGTGGGTTATGAGCCGCTATGATTTCTCTTCGAATTACTTCTTTGCTATAGAAGTATTTGAATTCGCCCGAGATGTATTCACCACCATTATCGCTCCGTAGAGCTTTCAACTGCTTCTCTGAATCCTTCTCCACCAATTCCTTGAACTCACAGAACTTTGAGAACGTTTCACTCTTCTTCTGCATGAAGAAGATCCAACATCTATGAGAAAATTCACCAACAAATATCACATAATACCTGTGTTTTTCTATTGAAGCAACCGAGAATGGTCCACACACGTCTGTGTGAATTCTCTCCAGGATCACCGAAGCATGGTTCTCCTTCTCATGAAAGGTGGTCTTCACAAACTTACCCATTGTACATCCTTTGCACTGATCTTACTGTGCAATAGTACCCTTGGGAAGTCCAGTAGAAATTTGCTGCAAAATTTTCAAAGCGCCATGGTGAAGATGGCCCAATCTCCTGTCCCATAATTCGCCCTCATCCCGGCTCACCACTTCTTCTGCTTTTCCCACCATGGCAGCGCAACCATCTACCTCCATATTGTATAGATTCTTAATTCGAACCCCTATCTTCTTGGTTTGACCCGTTGTTTAATGTCGAAGGAAGCTTTTCCCTCACTGAAAACAACATCATAACCCTTGTCTTCCAGCATTGTGACTGAGACCAAGTTCTTCTTCAGACCTGGAACATGCATAACATTATTCAACAAGAATGGATTACTGGACTCCCTCTCAAAGGTTATGGTCCCAATTCTAGTCGCACTGTACCGACCATCATCGCCCATCTCTATATGCATCTGGAGGTCCTTCTCCTCCAAGTCACTAAACAACTCTTGGTCTCCTGTCATATGGAAAGACGCACCACTATCAAGATACCACACCGATCCCATGCAGCTTGAAAACAAGCATGCGATGAAGGAAAAATCCAGCTGAAATTGCGAGGCTAAGGCCTCTCCAGCTACAGATCCAGCATCCTGCTTATTATTCTTCTTCTGTGGATAGTTAGTGGCAAAATTTCCATGCTCGTGACAGTGAAAACACTTCACTTTGGACAAGTCCTGCTTCTTGCCTTTAGCACTGGATTTTGAAGGATTTTTCTTCCCCTTCCCTTTCCTTGCTTTGGAATCCAAAGCGAAATTCTCTTCATCTTCATTCTTCGATAAAGATCCATCCCTAGTACCCGGCCTTATCTCCTCGTGCACAAGATCCGACCAAAGTCGCTCCCATCCTGGCAGTTTCTCCCTTCCATTGACAGAGTCTTCGTAGCTATGCCAACTCTTCAAAAGCTCAAGGAGAGCCAAGCTCACCAAGTATTCTTCATCAACATTAACCCCCACACTTCCCAGCTCATCCTTGCAGTGGAAAAAATTCGTGAGGTATTTTGGAATACTGTCGCCTTTCTCCATTTTTATTTTTCTAAGCTTGTCTTTAAGCGCCAACTTCCTCTGGTCACTTCTGCTTTGGAACAAGTCTGTCAAAACCTTCCACATTAAGAATGGAGTGGATTTCCCATGAATGCAGGACACAATATGGTCCTTCACACCTTCCAACAAAATCCTCCTCGTCTTTGCAGTCTTCTTTTGCCATGCATCAAGTAATGCAGCATCGCTAGATACTGACTTAGGAACATCGCTATTGATGAAATCCTTCAACCCACTATCCTCCAGCACCACCTCCATCCTGTCCTTCCAGGCTATTTAATTCAAGCTCCCATCAAGGACATACTCCAATCTCAACCCGTTGAAAGACATTTCAATGTATACTTGATTTCTGCACCAAGAATCTTCTGTAGAAAATTCGAATTGTCCACCAGCACAAACTCACTTCACGATTGCAATCTTCAATCAACAATGCTCTGATACCATGTAGTAATTATATGCACTAAGCATGCATATGTCCAAGATCCACCTGATCTCACACTATTTAAATTTATGCAAGATACTAAATCTATTCCACTTGTTAATCTTTTGCGGAAAAATTAATTGCACACACATGTGAAGCATAAACAAAAATATTCAATCGCACATAACACAGTTTTTAACCGGGAAAGCCTGAAGCTGAAAACCCCAACTATATATTATGTAACATGGAGATCATATGAAAATCTCATACAAACATACAAATATTATCACAAGCTCTCAGTACAGTACAATCGTCATACACTAATCAGTACCAATCTTACAAATCCAAGCACCGATATCTACCTCCTGCTAGCCTGCCTCCACTGCGCAATATCTACTGAATAATAGCTCTGAATGAATTCGAATTACTCCATCCTTGACTGCGCAATCCTCATTGGCATCTCCACTGAGTGTGAGATGCAATCAATGCATCACTATAGCCACAACAGATAGTCTATCTTGCCCTTTCACCTATCTCTCCACTGGTCTCCACTGAAACTGCCATGCACTGTAGTTAACTGTTGTATTGTTTAGTTGATTAATGAGTTATTATTTGTGAATTAATTAACTAATTAATTCACTCCACTCTCACTAGTGTATCTATCAGTTAGACTAGATACAACTAGCTCAACTGAGTCTAACTGAGTTAAACTGAGTACAACTCCATAACTACTTCTTCTAACTGTGTCATAACTCTGCCACTTGAGTTCTAACTAAGTCCTCCATGCATTAGCTCTAGTAAACCATTAGGAATAGCGTAATTCCTTCTGTCAGCTGCTGTGCCACATCTGTGCACTGAACTGAAGTGCTCCAAGAGAATAAGTTGTTGTTTAGAGTCTGATCATTATTAAGAGCTAATAATAATCGACATGCATCTATTTTTATATTGACGATCTATAAATAGACTTCGCCCAATATTCTAAAAATAGAATTTCATCTGTTTTTCCAACTTGATCAACCATCCACAAATAGCATCCTACAACTTCTGAAATATGATCACCATGTCTAAAAATATACTTGCGCCAAAAATAGCCTGCGGGCCCACTTAGTGAAGGCGACTCTTTTCACTAAGCTCATCATCTTGTTGAATCTCAACAGGTTATTCTTTTCATCAGGGTCCTATCTATGGTCAAAATCGACCTTATGGGCAACAAGGACAACCTTACGTACAACAGGAAATGCCTTATGTACAAACTAGTCAACCTTTTGCTCGTCAAGGTCAATTTTCCTATTTTTAGAAGGGACAACTTTCTGGTCAACCAAACTAGCCCCAATTTCAGCAGGGTCAGCCTTTTTTCCAGTAAGGACAAGCATCCTTTGAGAAAATTCAGGTTTTTGTTCAGCTAGGCCAACTTGGTCCTCAGGGGCAACTTGGCCAACCTCAGCAACCCCAGGGTACCATGTCGTCTAATCCTCAGGGTACCGTCCAACAACCCCAAGGTCAACCGTTGGGCTCACAAGGTCAACCATTGGGTTCCCAAGGCTATATTTTTTTATTTTCAGGTTCAACCACGAGGCAATCCATTCCAAAAAATTTAGCAGCAGAATCTGTATGTTATGAATTACGGTCAGGTTGGACCTCAATGGGCCGCTACAGGTCAGAATCCTTTTTTGGGTCAACAACCAGGATAAGGTTTGAATCCACAAGGTTTCATTCCTTATGGACAGAATCCATATGGGAAAAATCCTTTGGGAAAAAACCCTTGGGGGAAGAATTGCTCCCAATCTAGTTGGAATCCACAAATGGGCATGTATCAAAGGCCGAACACCATGACTTTCATTTTACAATTGCAATTTCTCATGATGTTGGAACTCCCCAATGTGTCAAGATTGACCAATGATCCAATTCTTCACAATCCGTATTGGCTCCTAGTTCGAACCAAAATTCCAAGTGATTGCCCCAAGTTTGAAGGCAAGTCTGGAGAAGACACCCAGGAAAATTTTATGACACACAATCTTTAGTGCTCCTCCAATTCCTAGGTCGATGATTCCGTTCGTATACGTCTTTTTCAAAGAACGTTGATTGGTGTCGCTGCAAAGTGGTACATTGAACTTCCACGCAAAACCTTTCAGGATTTTAACTCCCTAGCTATGGCTTTCCATACACATTTTCAATTTCATGTTCGTTATGAAACAGGAACCCACCTCCTGACATCCTTAAAGAAAGAAACTGTTACGCATATCTCTGATCATATTCATGAATGGAGAAGGCGTTGTCGTTTGATCAAATTTGACATTCTTGGTCAATTTTTAGCAGAATGGTTTACCAAATCGTTTTTCAATTAGATCGCTAAGGATATCGCTATGGGCGCAGTTGTCACAGAAGAGAAAGTCATAGATCATGCCCAGTATCTCGATTTGGTTTACTCTTAGTCTGGCACGTTATATGATATTTTACCTGACGCTCCGCATCCAAGTTCTCAGTCTGCAACCTCAAAAGCTCTGGTGACACCATCGGTGGATGACATCATTGGTTCTATTTCCCAGACTTCCCGAAAGCCTTCTTCTGCTTCTAAGAAGAAATCGTCTTCTTTCTCAGATTTTGTTCCTCATAATCCCTCGAATCTTGGGAAAAATTCAGAGGTCAACGTCGTTAAATATTTTGTGACTGATAAATCCTCTAAAGGAAATAAGAAGGGTGAAGGTAAATATAAATCTGAAACTACAAAGCAAGATTCTACCAAAACTCACACTGATTATGGAGCCAAATGTAAACCAAAGTATCCTTCCCTGATATGTGATGACGAGCATTACACCAAGGACTGTCCTCGACAGGCCGAGGTGAGTCGATTACCAAAAGGCACCTAAGGGACTTCGACTATTCTTAAAGAACCATTTTCATCGCAGCAGACTCAAATGGTGGAACAACCCTAGTCTTCCACCCCTTTTGGTTCTCAGGTTTTCATGATGAATGGATTTTACCCGTATCTATCGTTACCAGATATAAAGATTATTCTGAATCACGTTAGTCAGTGGGGAAAGAAATTGTCGATGCTCCTACTCCTCCCATGCCCGCTTCTAGCCCTCTTCATATTGAAAGGCCTAGTTATGATCTCGTTGTATGACCACTTTCTAAAGGTGTGCTCCGCAAGTCCTCCTATAATTTGAACATCGCGCCACTCAAAACTACAATATTTTTGAAGATTTGGTTCAGGCGCCTTCCGCTATGTCTGCGCTAGAGGTGCTTCAGAACTGTCTGTCACAACGAAAAGTGTTGTTATCTGCTATCATAGGAATCGAACCATATGATTCAAGCCTTATTACTTTTTATCTAGAGAATTTCATTCCATGTCTCCCTCATGAACTTGCTTTGATTATCCAAGTTGGTATTAATGGCAAGAATATCCAACATGCAGTCATGGATGAAGGTGCTTCCACATGAATTATGTCTATCTCGTGTTGGAAATCCATTAGTTCTCCAACTATTAACCAGTCTCCAAATACTTTGGAGGCCTTTGATGGAAGGGACTCTCGTCCTTTCGATATTCTTCCCAATTTTCCTATCACATTGGAAGGAAAAATGGTCAACGTTGAGGTTGAAGTCATTGATTCCAAGCTCAACTATAATCTTCTCCTCAGTCGTAGTTAGACTCAATATGCTATGCTTTTTTTGTCGTCCACTCTCTTTCGTGTTCTCTGTTTCCCACACAAAGTAAGATTATCAATTTTGATTAGTTGCCCTTTTTTTCTTCCACTTCTTCAGAAGGAAATGTTTTGTATGTAGGCCATACTACCATGCCCTATGAGAGTGTGGGGGAAGGAATTTTCAAAGATTTTTCCCTTATGAGTCTATTTTCTCTTCCTCCACTAAACACTGCTCAGGTCAGTATGATCTCCACTTCCTCTAATCTTTGGATTAGCCCTTTTCCTAATCAGGTCGATTTGTTTGGTGATGTGATGTTGTTAAGCCCAGTAGAGGTCAATTATTGTAAAATCGTCTCAGCCTCGCCTAATTATTCTGAACATGATACTAGCATGAATTTTGATGCGTAAACCTAGTCTCCTTGGCTCAGTTCCTCAGATTCATCTGATCCCTTGAATGAGACATTTCGATCTGATGAGAGTATCATGGAAACTATGTCTCCTGAGGAAACACCTTAGAACAATATCCATCATCGTTCGTCGTTTCTCCCAAGCCTTGGAGTAGCTCAGTCGTGTCTTGAAAATCTCACTCCCCATGTTCCATGTGATCCTCTCCTGACGTCGATGTCGGCCCATGAGGTCTTCTCTGATGGGAACATGGGAAGTATCATTGAGATAATGCCTATCGACATTTCCGTGAAACCAAGAATTTTCGAGAACATTCATATTGGGGTGAATTTCTCTCCAAATGAGGTCAAGCTCTATACTAGTCTCTTTCAATAATTTCAAGATGTTTTTGCATGGTCTTATGAGGAAATGCCTCGCATCAACCCAAGTATAGTGGTGCATGAAATACTGACTTACCCTGACGCGAAGCTTATTCATCAGCGACTTCACCCTGCGCACCCTATAAAGGTAGCCACCATAAAGGGAGAGGTTGAAAATTTTCTTCTGGTTGGATTTATTTATCCTATCCCATTGATATATTGGGTGTCCAATATTTTCCATGTAAATTAAAAACAAGGTACCATTCATGTTTGCATCAATTATGGAGATATCAATCGGGCTTGCCCGAAGGATAACTATCCCACTCTGTTTATTGACCAGATCATCGATGAATGCGTTGGGACTGAGATATTATCCTTTATGGTTGTCTTTTCTGGCTACAACCAGATTAACATCTTACCGGCTGATCAACATAAGACTGCCTTTATCAATTCATGGGGAACCTTTTCTTACAAAAATCTCCCTTTCAATCTGAATAATTCCGGTGCTACCTTTCAACGTGCAATGTCCTATGATTTCCATGAAATTAAGCACATTGTCCAGCCTTACCTGGATGACCTCCTTGCTCATTCATCTAAGCACTGCGACTATCTTACGCACCTTCGGGAGATTTTTCTACGCTGCTGACACCATAATATTTGTTTAAATCCGCATAAGTGGGTTTTCTACGTTGAATATAGAATACTCCTTGGGTTTTTCATTTCTAAAGAAATCATTCATCTCGATCCCTTGAAATTCGAGGCCATCATTAATTTACCCCCTCCCTCCTCTTTATCTCAATTGTAGAGTCTGCAAGGGAAAGCTAATTTCCTACGTCATTTTGTTCCCAACTATGCAGAGCTTGCTAAGGGTTTTACACGATTAATGAAGCAAGGGATCCCCTTTCTATGGGATGAATTTTCTCAATGCTCCTTTGATGCTTTAAAGAACGTTCTCATTAATGCTCCTTTACTGCATCCCCCAAATGATCATCGTGATTATTTCCTTTACTTAGTAGCTTCTTCTAGTACCATTGTTATGGTGCTTGTCTAGGACGACGACAATGGTACTAAACATGTCATCTATTACCTCATTTGTAACCTTATGGATAGAGAGACTAAATATGCCCATGTCGAGAAACTGGCTTTAGCTACGGTACATGTTGTTCAACGCTTTCGACATTATATTCTATTACGCACAACTACCGTGATCTACGACTGCAATCCTATGACTTATATTTTGACCCGCCAGTTGCTAGGTGGAAAATATTCAAAATGGATTGTCATTTTATAGGAGTTTGATTTGGAATTCACTGCTACGAAATCTAAGAAATCATTGGTTTTCATTGAATAGATATGATCCCTTCCCTCTACTTCCACTCCATCTGATCTCGATGAGCACATTCTGGATGACACTCTCTTCATGATCAGCACTATCGATCCATGGTATGATGATATCATCGTGTATCTCCAAACCCAAAATTTCTACTCTGATTTGGACAAGTCTGATCGTTGACAGATTCGACATCATTCTCAACCATATCATATCATTGGGGATCCTTTATACTGCATTGGTGTCGATACGATTCTTCATTGTTGTCTAAATTTCGAAGAGGCTGAGAGAGAGCTAAATGATTGCCACTCTGGGGCACGTGGTGGACATATGTCTGGCTATGCAACAACTCAAAAAATCATTTGTGCTGGTTATTTATGGCCTCCTATTTTCAAATACTACATCCTTGCCATTCGTAAATGCCATGCTTGCCATATTTATCAGCAGGATATGCGCACCCCACCCGCACCTTTACACCCAGTTGTTACCGTCAGCCCATTTTTCAAATGGGGCATTGAATTCATGACATGTAACCCTCACTCGGATGGGGGGCATGCTTATATCATTTTCGTTGTGGAATATTTCACTAAATGGGTCGAGGTGATGCCTACATATTGTTGCTAACGGTAAAAATGCAGCTCAATTTCTCTTCAATCATGTTATCGCACGGTTCACCATTCCTCAAGCCATTGTCACCGACCATGGCTCTCATTTTTTCTGTTACATGATGGTTGAGTTGATTTCTCAGTTGGGCTTGTGTCATGACAACTCAACTCCATATTACCCTCAAGCCAACAACCAAGTTGAAGCAGTAAATAAGGTCTTAGTTACTATGCTTCAACGCAATATTGGGATGCACAAGTCAAACTAAATATCATGTTGTTTTCAGCTCTCTGGGAATACCGAACCTCGACCAAGAATTCTACTGGATTCACTCCATTTCATTTAGTATATGGCCTTGAAGCAACCTTGTAATATCCCAAATTGGAAATAGCAGTAATATAAAACATAATTATGTATAATGTAACAAATATGAACATGACATAAGAGGGATCAATGTGCAGCCATCATTTTATTAAGATATCAGCATAAATATACAAAAAGATCATGAGGGACAAGCCACTCAAGCAATAGGAACAAGCCTCCAATGATCAAAACAGTCATCACATGAGTTGCTGCAACTGTATATAATGTTGGAGAGCAGTGAAAACGCTGTCTATATCAGTGTAGTTGCTGCTAAATACATATATAAATGAAATGTGGCTGATAGAAACAAAATAAATGCCCAGCAAAGAAGATGTGGGCTCTAATACAAGATTTCTAGCCAACCCGAAAATAATGCAGTTCAGAATTGTGACTATGCTGTGAGGGATGGTAGATGGTTGGCCTTATTCCAAATATGAGAAAATACACACAGGATCGCTCCTTGTTGATCCTCCAATGGATAGGCTACTTCTCCACTGAAAAACAAGCCCAGAAACATCTCTATGTGATCCTCCTTTGCTGCACCCTACAACACAACCCAGCTCTAAACAGAAATTGTGTTGTAGCTGAAGGAGGTAGCTTGGGCAGAATTCCAGAATGAGGAAATGAAGCTCAAAGAACCTCTCCTTCCCTGAGGATGAGGTATGGATTCCCGATTAGGAACACCCTTGTGCTAAACATCACAACAACCCTGCTAAACAGCAAGAGGAAGCTAGTCTAAGCAGACCAGTATCAAAATGATAAACTAAAACATGAATAACAATGGCTGCCATCCCCTCCATATATAGCATGAGAGCCTCCTCACATTGGGTCCCATCCATACTTGCCACCAAGCTCATGCAAGTTGTTCTCCACTAAAACTACGTTGTCTCATCATAAAGATCACTCTTTATGACAGCGTTGTTGATTTGGTCAAAGTTGACTAAATCAACATGATCCAATCCCTGTTCACACCCAAAGGTGCTTAACCCAGCTGCTTATTCTTCCTCCTTTCAAATTAGGAGTGTTATTATTCCTTCTAAATGGGTTTTATGAGTCCCCCCCACCCACTTAGTCACCTACCTAGTGATAAAACAACTATAATATTCCATTTAGATGAAAGCTAATTTTTTGGAATATTACAGTCCTCCCCTCCAAAATGTTGCTTGTCCTCAAGCAACTATAAGGTGGAGAAAAATTCCTCCCTTCCTCTTCTTGTGGCCTCCCCATCAATAGTTCCCACCACAGCTCAACATAAACTGCAATAAATTTTTCCTCCAATGGTTCCTCCCAAGTATGCAAAACCAAATGGTGTACATCATGAGAAAATGGTAGGTGTAAGTGGAAACCTTCTTGTTGTCCCATGGCCTCCTTAAGGTAGGATTGATGATAAACATAGGTAATATCATCCCCAATGAGAGTCTCCCATACCCATGCTATCATCCAAATGAAATGAGCCATTCTAGGTAGCTCATCAAAGAAATCATCAACCCCTGGTCTATGAAATGTGTTGGGGCTGCATGGAGAGTTTAGATTTTCCCATCCAAGTTGTTTCTCTCTCCATTTATGGTAAGTATGGGGTTGTTTCTAATCTTGGGCTGAAATCTCATGGCCTCCAAGACTAGCCCAAGCTACCCCACCACAAAAATCAGCCATGAAGTGCCTCCTCCAAGAACTCAAGTTCTCCAAATGGCTCCTCCCACATGAAGAAAAGAGATGTAGTATGGAAATCATGGTTTGCCCATTGTTTCTCCTGAAACATACAACATGTATAGTAGGGAGAATCATACTCCCCATGGGCACCCTAAAATCTTGTGCCACTCTCCCAACAAAGCTTCCTATAAACATAAGAACATCTCCAACATATAGAATAAAAAACCAATGAATACAAGTTGCCATATGACAACCGGAAAGTGGATCATAGTTCCACACATGGAACCAGTGCAGTGCATCCCTTTCTTGCCTCAAAACAAAGAATAACAAGTGCCCTTCTAGCCACTTGTTTCCTGCCGCAATAATCCGATAAGATGGAATCATGAAATTACAATGTGGTGTCAATGGTGCATACCAAGAATCATGTGGCTTCCCCCACAAACCACCAATAGAATAGCCAACCTTAATGTTGAAATTGGCCTCAAGTACATCATAATATAATATGCAATAAGGGATAATCCTTCTTGGTAAAACATGCTGCTCATATATAGTAAAGAAGTACAAATCATAATGCAAAATTGTACCTTCTCCACCAGGTACTTTGGTCCTTGAGCTAAAATGGCTCAACTGGAAATTCTCACTCACCCCCAATGAGTAGGGAAGTGGCTGTGACATCCTCTCTATCACCATCTGGGCTATGCATCTCTCCATATGCTAATATATATCCTGATGAATTCCCTCCCAAGTGAACTCCTCCATCAAAGAAAGAAATGCATCAAAGTGCATGAAAATAAAGTCCACATGTACTGCCTGTAGTAGCTTCCTCTTGAGCTCAAATACTCTAGTCAAGAAGACTCTGATATAAGAATAGATGACCTCTCCAACCACCATGTATCTATCATCTCCCTCTGGGTCATCAAGAATCATGCAAGCACCAAGATCCTTGGAGTACTCTACCAAGAGTTGAGATCTCCAATATGGATCAATCCTCCTAAGAGATAGTGCTGAAGATCTGAAATTTGAAGCTCCCCACATGATTCTATCTTCTCCTTTGACATCCCTCATGCCAAATTCATCCTCAAAATGGCTTCCATGCCCATCATGCAGCTACTCATGCTCAAATAGAAGTAGTGACCTTTGGAGGTTGGCCTCCCATGAGAAGCTACCATAAAAAAAGAACCTCCTGATCTTGGCCAATGTAAGCATGAGTGGCCTCCATATACTCCAATGTATGGAGGATTCCTTCCTCAAAGGAAGTACCCTCAATTTATCCAAATCCATGGAGAAGCTCCCTTGCACCATGAAGGTTCCATCCTCCATCACTGCAACAACTTTTGTCAGTGCAATATGTGTAGTGAGAGTGGGTGATGTTGAAAATGGGAGAATGTCTCCCTCCTCCTTGAGTCTATCCCAAACTCTCTGCATTGTATTAGATTCCTCCAAGGCTTCACCCCTCCGGAATCTAAGAGTGGTGAACCAAATGGAAAAATGTCTCCCACCAACTCTAGATCTGGTGGCCTCCCAGGTGGAATGCCCCCATGTAGTGATACATCAAAATCTGAAGTGGATTGTACACATGAGTGGACTGATTTGTCCCTCTCTTCATTGCGCAATACAATTTTCTTATTTTGTGCAGAAACCTCCTGAAATAGATAAGGGTGAATCATCCCTTGATGTTGATCCCTCCTTTCTTCCCTTTCCATCTCACAATCCATACAAATTGATACATGCTGCTCTTGAATTGTGTTTTGGTTCCCACATGTTGAATTGTTTGGAACTCCTTGCAAAGACACAAAGGCTCCTCTAATGGAAGAAATGGATCCCTTCCCATCTCCATGTGGTGATGGATCTCCTCCTACTGGCACAACGCTTTTAGCTCTTCTTTCATCATCCTCTTCATCAATATGGGAGAATGCCTCATCATCAATGAGAGACCCTTGATCTTGGTCTTCCCTTGAAGGAGGAACCTCCATTTCTTCTTCTATAGAAGAGGGATCTTCAAGAAGTGGGGATCTTGCCCTTGGTAAGGTATCATGCATGTTTCTATCCCCTTCAACAAAATTATGGAGTGGAGTTGGCAAAATAAATCTCTCCAACTCATGCAAAGGTTTTGAGTTTTTGGGTTCAACAAGAGATGTTTTACAATGTTTAAGATCAAATATCCTCACTAATTTATTAGTAAAACCTACATAAGTGTTTACATTTGCATGATAAAATGAAGCATAACTATAAAACCACCAATAATGGGCCATACCTTTGAGGTGCAGTGCTGCTACTCTAATGACCTCCTTTTCCGAAACTTGGTGTAGCTGAAAATAGGAATCTAGCTCCTCCACCCAAGCTTTGGCTGTACACTTTGTTGATCCATCAAAGTTAGATAGAAATATTCTACCTCTCTTGCTTCTGTTATGGTTGATGGATCTTCTCTCTTCCTTGAGTTGGAAAAACCCTTGGAATTCCAAGTGTTTTTTGAATCTCCATTATTGAGACTCATACTCTTGAAGATAGTCACTCAAGCTCTCCTCCCTTGGTGCATCTTCTTCCTCCATCCTTATTGCATTAAATGTGGGAAATAAACCGCGTTGTGGATCTGCATGTGTGGCTGAATGCTCACACCCATCATGTGAATATCTAGGTCTTGCTTCACTTTCAAACCCTCTTGGAATTTTTCTACACGTCTCCCCTTTCATCTCCTTGAGATCTTCTTTGATATTCTTCACAATTTGGAAAAGAAGCTGGGAGATCCTCTCTTCCTTCATTTCTCCCAATAATGGAGTCATGCCTTTTTTTCTTCTATACAACTTCTCTTTTCTGTGAGAAGAGGCTTCTCCTTCTAATGACATAATGTCTTGAATGCACAGGCTAAGCCAATATTATGCTCTGATACCACTGTAATATCCCAAATTGGAAATAAAAGTAATATAAAACATAATTATGTATAATGCAGCAAATATAAACATGAAATAATAGGGATCAATGTGAAGCCATCATTTTATTAAGATATCAGTAGAAATATACAAAAATATCATGAGGGACAAGCCACTCAAACAATAGGAACAAGCCTCCAATGATCAAAACAATCAGCACATGAGTTGTTGCAACTGTATAGAATGCCGGAGAACAATGATAGCATTGTCTATATCAGTGTAGCTGCTGATAAATACATATATAAATTAAATTTGGCTGATAAAAACAAAATAAATTCCCAGAAAAGAAGATGTGGGCTCTAATACAAGATTTCTATCCAACCCGAAAAAGATTGCTAGAAATGCCAAGAAATATACAATGTGACAAATAACCCTGGGGCTAATATGCCACTGCAAACTGGATCTGATATGAAATGAGGCTATGACATATATGAAATGGTGATGTCCTCCTCCAATGGTATTTCTAAATAGAAGGTTGATCCCTCCACTCAGAAATGGACTCTCCTGATGAGCTCAATGAACCCTCCCAGCAATTGCCTCCAAAAATAACGCAGTTCAGAATTGTGACTGCACTGTGAGGGATGGTAGATGGTTGGCCTGATTCCAAAGATGAGAAAATATTCCCAGGAGCCCTCCTTGCTGATCCTCCAATGGACAGGCTACCTCTCCACTGAAAAACAAGCCCAAACACAACTCTATGTGATCTTCCTTTGCTGCACCCTACAACATAACCTAGCTCTAAACAGAAAATGAGCTGTAGCTGAAGGAGGTAGCTTGGGCAGAATGCCAGAATGAGGAAATGAAGCTCAAATAACCTCTCCTTCCCTCAAGATGAGGTATGGATTCCTGATCTGGAACACCCTTGTTCTAAAGAGCACAACAACCCTGCTAAACAGCAAGAGGAAGCTAGTCTAAGCAGACCAATATCAAAATGATAAACTAAAACATGAATAACAATGGCTGCCATCCCCTCCATATATAGCATGAGAGCCTCCTCACATTGGGTCCCATCCATAATTTCCACCAAGCTCATGCAAGTTGTCCTCCACTAAAACTGCGTTGTCTCATCGTAAAGATTACTCCTCTATGACAACGTTGTTGATTTGGTCAAAGTTGACTGAAACAACATGATCCAATCCCTGTTCACACCCAGAGGTGCTTAAACCAGTTGCTTATTCTTCCTCCTTTCACATTAGGAGTGTTATTTTTCCTTCTAAGGGGGTTTTATGGGTCTCCCCCACCTAATTATTCACCTACCTAGTGATAAAACAACTATAATATTCCATTTAGATGAAAGCTATTTTTTTGGAATATTACAAACCTTGTCGATTGAATGTGATATTCCTTCACTCAAATTAGCAGTCGAATTGCTTCTGAATACCTCGCTAGAAGAGGAACGTCTCTTGTACTTGGAAAGGCTTGATGAAACTCGACGCTTCACCTCTTTTCTTATTGAAGAACATAAGAGATGGGTCAAAGCCCATTTTGATCTGACAATTTCTCTACGTGTCTTCTCTAAAGAAGACTTGGTCCTTCTCTATGACCAAGCACATGAAAAACTGGGAGCAGGAAAATTTGAACCTATGTGGCATGGGCCATACATTGTAAAACGCGTTTTGCAGAAGGGGACTATGAGTTGATTGATTATGAAGGTAATCCTTTGGATAAACCCGAAATGGGATTTATCTAAAGAAACATTATGCATTATTTTCTCGTATAACTACTCCTGTACATTAGTGTGCTTTTCATTTTTGTACATTTTTGGTTTGGTGTGTGTTTACAAGTAGTTTTCCTGCTCACCTTGTTTTACTTGATTTGCAGATGTCTTTGACTCCTTATTTCGGTTTCGCTGATGGTGCCTGTCGTAGTACCCGAAATCTATCTTCTGTGGTCTGGGTGATCTATGACCCTAATGTTGAGTTAGTAGATCTACAAGGTATATGTTTGGGTCATACAACCAATAATATTTCTGAATATAGTGCGGTTATTGAGCTTCTGTTCGAAGCAATCTCTCTTGGCATTAGAGAACTGGTTGTTAACTTGGATTCATAGCTTGTTTTCCTACAACTCAATCGGAATATTCCGTCAAACACCCTTAAATTTTGAGAATGTATCTGCATGTTTTTTTGTTAGAAATAAATTTTGATTACATTACATATCATCACATTCCATGACACATGAATACATTAACATATGCATTGGATAATTGTGTTCTAGATAGATATTTACAAAATTTATAATCATTAAAACATGCATGGAACAGGAAAATAACATATATATATATATATATATATCAATTTGGTTTGCAAATAGTGTTCAAAGTGCATCATAACCCCCAAAAAATAATATATGTTCTAGTACATAGCGAGACTCACGGGTCTCGGAAAAACTACAACTGCAGAAAGGGAAAAACTAAACTAATCCATGTGATGATCACAATAATAGGCTATTGCTCGAATAAATTGAGTCAGCAGTCAGTGAATGCGTTCGAATACCCCGATAGTATGTCGTTGGTACTGGTGGGGAATGTCTCCAATTTGAGCATACTCTGGGATCCCGGTAGCCAAGGCGTCTAGGTTCGACACAATATCTTCTTCTGGACCCACTCCTTCCATATATGGAGTGGCCTCGAATTCTCTCGCCACCCTTCTGGAAGTCAACGAAATCCCTGCCGGGCTCTGCGGTCCGACATCTACGAAACATAAAGTTTCATATCAGCACATATATATAAAACATGCAAAAAATAACAAAAAACATGTTTTTACCTCTGTCATCCCAGTGTTCACCCACAAGAAATGGTAAATTAGGGTCACCCTAGAAATCTGTCCTGAAGTATGGCCAATCTTCCACCATGATCAACCTCAGCCATGTAAAGAAGGCAGGGTTGAACGACATCTGTTGTATGCCTCCTCCAGGAGGCATCAGTTCTACCTACCTCGCCAGTCGTGGCTCTCGTGGTAATGGTGCCTCTATCTCTACCCCCTGGTATTGGAATAATGGTACTCATTCTAGGAAGATGGCCGTCAGAATGGACCCATACCAAAACTGCTTCAGTTTACTGTTCTTACATTTTGTGAGATGCTTTTTCATATTCTCCACCACGGTCTCTGACCAGTTGAAAATGGTGGGTGCCATGCAATCCATCGTAGTCTGTAGTTGAGCCTTGGTGGCCTCATGCAGCACTTGCACCCCAGCCACACGTGTGATGGTATATAGCACTATTTTGAGTGGTAGATTGGCCACCGTTCTTATGGTTATCTTTCCACTCGAAGATCTTGTTGCCTCGGAGCATGCTCTCCCAATGAGCATGCCCATGATTTCACCCATGATTTGGGCTCCAGTCAATCGTGATCTTGCCCCTCTATGCAAGATGCCAGTAATGAAGTAGATGTTAGCCACTTCAATTTCAAGTTTCTGGTCACCAAGAATAAATCTCTCCCAATATGTGTCCCAGATACTGATCAAATATTGTAATATATCTAGTTGGGCTCTTATGTCAGAGGTCATGAAGAACTTGAGGAGCCAGCAGTTCCTCAATGCATCAATGCAATCCGTGTTCCCCATGGCCGATCTTTCAACCTCGTCATGATCTCTCTCTTTCCATTGGATCACCATGATTGATGGCTCTTTGTTGGCTTAAGGGGTCCTGACCCAGGTTCAGAGGTTAAGGTTTGCCAACAAACCCCTATACTACTGGCCCTTTCGATAGTGACCTGCTTGCGCAGGCCAAAGTCTCACCCGATGCAGTATGGGTGGGTGTTGGAACCAGGTTTCCGCACCCTGAGAGAGAGAGTAGGTAAGTCGAATCGTTCGGTAACTACCAGATCTACGCAGCTAGAGGTTGTTCGCAGGACTTTCAATGATTAACCAAAGTACAATTTTACCAGATTTATATAACAGGCTCGCATCCACGTGCAGACAGCCAAGTATAAGAATAAAACAATATCTTCACAGCAGAATTAATTAGATTGTAGATACAGTTATCATAACACAGATAATTCACGGCTCATAAACACATATCATTCGTATTTCGTGACAGAATCACATATAATTCGAGTCCACAATAACCATAACCTGATAGATCAAACAACATTAGATATCCACAATAATTTTCATATATTAATTATCAAAAATTCTCTTACATACCCCAAAACCCACCTGTGCACACAGCCAACAGGGTCCGCACACAGCAGGAATGAGGATCTCCGTGCACAGAGCCAGCATGAGTCCTTTCCCCAAAAACCTAAACAGATCTACTAATTTGCAATTCGCATCAATCTTAATCCAAGTCTTTCTTACCACTCAAAAAGGTTCAACTGCTTATACTATTTTAGCCTACGCATCCAATGGTCTGCAAACCATGGTTTGCAGACTCTTGGTCTACCCTTGACCCATTTACAATGCATTAGGGGCTTTGAACCACCCCAAAACCTGTAGAAATTTGCTGAATAATGATTAATTATCCACCGAGACTATCCTGATCGCATACAATTCGAATTTATATGCAACACATAATCTCTTCCACTCAAATCAACTCAGATCATCAAACATGCGGAAATAAAATCAAGCGATAACACATCAAATCATCATACACATTAAAACAAGATATGGGGGAGCTTATGTGCTTCAAACCTCATAGCTGACTGGTGATGGATATAATGCAGAACAAGGAACAACCGGGGATGCAGATCTCTCACAAGTGTCTGCCTTGGATTTCTATGGCTGCCATTCATTGTCTAGCTCTGGCTGAACAGCATCGGTTCAAAACTCACCACCACTGTCTCATTTCTTATCACGCAACTGTGTCTCTGCTTCATATATAGATATCCATGGTCAATCTCTTGGCTTGACCAAAGTAATTTTCATGGACATTCAAGTGTGGGTAAACTATGTACACAATCATGTCGCGACTGGAGAAGCACCTTAATCTTTTCATCTACCTTTTCACTGTCTCCACCGAATCGATCATGCATCGTAGAATCATGTGTTTTATTGAATTAATGAGTACAATTAATAATAGCACATTAATTCACCCACTCATAACTAATTGACAAGAAGTAAACTAATCTCAACCAGTTCAACTAAAATAAACAAAACACAACTCCACTAGCTGTCTCATTAACTCCACCAAACTTCTGCCACTGAAGTCCTAACTGAAGTCAACCATGCATGATGCCATCAAACCCTGGGAATAGCGTAATTCCTCTGTCAGATGCATGAGCCACTTCCAAGGCTCGAACTGAAGTGCTCCAAGAGAGTAAACTGAAGTTTATAGTCTAAATATTATTAAGGGTAAATAATACTTGACTTCCCTATTTTTAGGAGAGGCAGTCTAAAAATAGACTTCGACCTCTTTGACCTATAGGTCACAAAAATAGAGTCCCATCTATTTTTACCAACATGACCAATGCTCCAAGAATGAAAGAATCTCAACCGAATCGAACCATGCTCCGTATGTCTAAAAATAGACATAGTCTAAAAATAGACTTTGCGCCAGAATTTGCCTGAGGGCCCACTTAGTGAAGGCGACTTCATTTCACTAAGCTCCATCATCTTGCTGCATTCTCAACACTCCCTCTCAGCAAGATATGGATTATCTGCAATCCCTATCCTGCCTCTGTGGAATTCGAACTTGCTCCTGGTGAGCGCCTTCGTCAGGATGTCGGCATCCTGATCCTCCGTGGGAACATATGAAAGCATCATGATTCTCCGCTGAACACAATCTCTGATATGATGGTACCTGATGTCGATGTGTTTGGACCTATCATGAAATACTGGATTAGCTGAGAGTTTAATGCAACTCTGGTTATCACAATAGATCACTGTAGGCTCCAAATGCAACTTGAACAATCCTGCGAGGATCTTCCTCATCCAAATAGCCTCGCATGCAGCCAAACTAGATGCCATGTACTCGGCCTCTGCTGAACTGAGTGCCACGGATCTCTGCTTCCTGCTGTACCAGGAAACTGCTATCGACCCAACGCTGAAAACTCCTCCAGATGTGCTCTTCCCATACATTGGACTCTCATTTAATTTGTGACATGAAGCTGCAAAGCGTCATCCTCCGTCTCGTACCATGCACTGTCCCTATGCCTCTAATATAGCGCAATACATGCTTTCATACCTTCCAAAAGAGCTTGGTAGGCTTAACCATAGCTTGCGAAAGCTGGTTAACTGCATAGCATATATCGGGTCGTGTATTGACCAGATACATAAGCGACCCCACCAACTGTCGATAGACAGTGGCATCCACTACCTCCGCTGAAGTAGCATCCTCCTTCCTCCAACCACCAGGAAGAGGAGTGTCAACAGGCTTGCAGCCTCGCATGTTGAACCTCTCCAGAATCTCCCGGGCATACTTGCCCTGAGAAATAAACAGTACTTCGCTGCGCTGCCAAATCTCCAATCCCAGGAAATAATGAAGGATGCCCAAGTCCTTCATCTCAAACTCTCGTGCAAGATCCTCCTTGCATGAAAGTATCAACTACTCATCGCCAGTCAAAATCAGATCATCTACATACAGTACGATGATCAACATCTTCCCCTCCACCACAATCTGGTACAGGTTAGGATCCGCCTCACTCTTGGAGAATCCAAGCCCGGTGAAGTAGCTGTCTATCCGAGTGTACCAAGCACGAGGTGCTTGCTTCAGCCCATACAGTGCTCTCTTGAGTCGGCACACATGCGACTCAATGCTGAAGATCTCAAAACCTTCAGGCTGCTCTATGTACACCTCTTCCTCAATAACTCCATTGAGGAACGCAGTCTTCACATCCATCTGATGAATGTGCCACCCCATCTGCGCTGAGAGAGCAAGGATCGTCCGTATGGAAGAGGACCTTGCGACAGGTGCAAAAGTCTCCTCATAGTCAATCCCCTCGATCTGTGAGAAGCCACGGGCGACAAATCTCGCCTTGTACTTCTCCACACTCCCGTCAGCCGCCTGCTTCACCTTGTAGATCCATCGCGAACCTACAACTGATTTCCCAACCGGTCTTGGGACAATCTCCCATGCACTGTTCCCGATGATCGAATCATATTCTTCGATCATGGCATCAACCCATGCGGGTTCCTCCACAGCTTCCTCAAAAGAGGATGGCTCTGTCACAACACATTGACTCATAAGAGCCATGTATCCAGTGTACCGATCCGGTGACTGTCTCTGTCTGCGCTGTGCCGTAGGTGGTCCTACAACCTTCTCTGCATCCCGAGCCAGTCGCTCAGCTTCTGTAGTGCGCATGCGCCCTCTGATGGTTGGCGCTGCCTGGGTGGTTTCTTCCACCTCCTGAACCTCCTCTTGTGGCCGATCCACATCCGGAAGCTCCTCCTTAGGAACTAACAGCTCCTCATCTGCATGCAAGTGTAGCTCCCTCTCAAGCGAACACTGCATGGCTTTCTCCTCCTGAAATTTTATATCCCGTCGCACAACAGTCTTGCGACTGTCTGAAAAATATACTCGGTAGTTGTGAGGTGTATCAATGTACCCCACAAATATTCCAACCTCAGTAGTTGGATCCAGCTTCCTTCTCGCATCCTTCGTCACATGCATGTAGACAGGAGAACCAAAAATTTGCAAATGGGAAATATCAGGCCTCTTGCCAGAATAAGCCTCCTCCGGTGTACTCATGCCAAGAACCTTGTGAGGACAACGGTTCTGCACATACACTGTTGTATTGCATGCCTCAGCCCACAAGTGAAGGGGTAGGCCCCGATCATGCAACATCGCCCGTGCAGCACCCACGATCGTTCTGTTCTTCCGCTCAGCCACCCCGTTCTGCTGTGGGTTATGGGGTGCGATGAGCTCTCTCCGAATCCCTTCTGCGCTGCAGAACTCCTTGAATTCAGCCGAGATGAATTCACCACCGTTATCACTCCTTAGAGCAATCACCTTCTTCCCCGACTCGTTCTCGACCAGTGCTTTAAACTCACAGAACTTCGCGAATGTATCGCTCTTCTTCTGCATGAAGAAGATCCAGCACTTTCGAGAGAAATCATCAACAAAGATCACATAATACTTGTGCTTTGCTGTCGAAGCAACCGAGAAAGGACCACACACGTCTGTGTGAACTCTCTCAAGGATCGTCGTGGCGTGACTATCCTTCTCGTGAAAGGTGGCTTTCACATACTTCCCTAAAGTACACCCCTTGCACTGATCTGACTGCGCAAGGGTGCCCTTAGAAAGCCCAGTAGAAATCTGCTGCAGAATCTTCAAAGCTCCATGGTGAAGGTGGCCCAATCTCCTGTGCCACAGTTCACCCTCATCATCCCAACTCACCACTTCTCCCGCTTTGCATGCCATAGCTGCGCAGCCATCTACCTGCAACTGATAAAGGTTCTTGGTTCGAACCCCTATCTTCCGAGTCTCTCCAGTAGCCTTACTGGGCAGGAAGGCTTTTCCTTCGCTGAAGACCACATCATACCCCTTATCCTCCAACATCGCCACAAAAATCAGGTTCTTCTTCAATCCAGGTACATGCATGACATCCTTCAAGACAAAGGGTTTACCAGACTCCCTCTGAAAGGATATGGTATCGATACCAGTCGCACTGTATCTACCATCATCGCCCATCTCGATGTGCACACCCAAATCCTTGTCCTCCAGATCTGAGAACAACTCCCGATCTCCCGTCATATGAAATGACGCACCGCTATCCAAGAACCATACCGATCCCATCACACTTGAAACCAAGCATGCGATCAGTGAAAAGTCAAGCTCGAACTGTGAAGCCAAAGCTTCTCCATCTGCATATCTTCCCGCTTGCTTGTTTTTCTTCTTCTTTGGACAATTGGTAGCATAATGTCCGTGATCATGGCAGTGAAAACACTTCACTTTCGCCATATCCTGCTTCTTGCCCTTTGCACCATAATGAGAGGTTTTCTTACCCTTCCCTTTCTTTTCTTTGGCCACCAAAGCGCAGTTTTCTTCATCAGCTCCCTTTGATGAAGATCCATCACGAGTAGTCCTCCTTATCTCCTCCTGCATGAGATCTTCCCAAAGGCGCTCCCATCCCGGCAGCTTCTCCCGACCATTGACACTATCTTGATATGAGTGCCAAGCCTTCGAAAGACCAAGGAGAGCCAGGTCGACCATGTCCTCGTCTTCGACAGTTACCCCCACACTTCCCAGCTCATCTCTGCACTGAGTGAACTTCGTGAGGTATTTGGCGATACTGTGGCCTTTCTCCATCTTGATGTTCCTGAGCTTATCTTTGAGCGCCAGCTTCCTTTGGTCACTCTTACTCTGGAATAGATCCGTCAAAGCTTTCCACATTATAAATGGAGAAGCCTTTCCATGCAGGCTGGATACAATATGATCCTTGACGCCCTCCAACAGGATCCTTCGACATTTCGCCATCTTCTTTTGCCATGCTTCGACTTCAGCAGGATCAGTGGGCTTTTGGAAATCCGTATCTACGAACTCCTTCAGACCATTATCTTCTAATACTTCCTCCATGCGATCCTTCCATGCAACATAATTCGAACTGCCTTCAAGAGCATATTCGAATCGCAAACCGTTGAAAGACATTTTCAACATTGGCACCAAGAAAACAAAACTGCTGCAAAATTTCGAATTCCACCTCAAAGCTCAACCGCTCTAGATCTGTGAGAACAAATTATTTCTAGCACAGAGATTGACTGCAAGGGGCATTTACCAGACCTTTCACTTTCCGAAGAAAGACGAATCCGGAGGCTACCTGGCCCGCATGCAGACTCTGTCTACCGAAATAAGTTTGTAATCACTGTGATGATCAATCTCTGCTTCAATAGCTCCGATACCATGTAGAAATTTGCTGAATAATGATTAATTATCCACCGAGACTATCCCGATCACATACAATTCGAATTTATATGCAACACATAATCTCTTCCACTCAGATCATCAAACATGCGGAAATAAAATCAAGCGATAACACATCAAATCATCATACACATTAATACAGTATGTATGGGGAAAGCTTATAGCTGAAAACCCCGCAGCTATTGTGTATATTATAATGGAGAAATCAAGTAACAAACTCAGTACAATACTCCTCACAAGTACTAAGTACTTTCTCATACAGTTACCCACAATCTAGCTCAGTTTTGAACAGGTTACTGGTTCAAAACTCACCGCCAATTGCCTTGCCTCTATTGCGCAATCCAGGCCTGTCTATATAGAGATCCAAGGTTCGAATCTCCTTGGCTTGACTGCGCAATTGTCATGGACAAATCCTCCAAGTGTGGTGCAAATCTCATGCACAACCGATGTCGCCACTGATAGCTAACTCCACCCTTTCATCTACCTCTTTCACTGGTCTCCACTGAACTGATCATGCACTGTAGTGAACTGATGTGTTCTTGAGTTGAATAATGAGTTACTAATTAATGAATTAAATAATATTTAATTCACTTCACTCATAACTAATTGATTAGCTAGTTAAACTAATCTCAACCAGTTCAACTAAAATAAACATAACACAACTCCACTATCTGTCTCATTAACTCCTCCAAACTTCTGCCACTGAAGTCCAACTGAAGTCAACCATACATGATGCCATCAAACCCTTGGGAATAGCGTAATTCCTCTGTCAGATGCATGAGCCACTTCCAAGGCTCGAACTGAAGTGCTCCAAGAGAGTAAACTAAAGTTTATAGTCTAAATATTATTAAGGGTAAATAATATTTGACTTCCCTATTTTAAGGAGAGGCAGTCTAAAAATAGACTTCGACCTCTTTGACCTAAAAATAGAGTCTCATCTATTTTTTCCAACATGACCAATGCTCCAAGAATCTCAAACTGGAATCCCCGAACCATGCTCCATATGTCTAAAAATAGACATAGTCTAAAAATAGACTTTGCGCCAGAATTTGCCTGCGGGCCCACTTAGTGAATGCGACTTCATTTCACTAAGCTCCATCATCTTGCTGCATTTTTCAACACCCCTGCGTTAGACTAAATATAATAAAAAATATACAAAATGGACTAATTTCATGGCTCTTGTAGGATACCTTGTTCCAACAGTCCCCCAACACACTCTTGTGACTCGTCCCGAGTCACTGTGGTGGTGGGGTCTCCACCTGTGCACGTAGTGCATTGACAACTGCGACTAATGGGGGCAGCACCTCTTGGCTCTGAGAAGTAGCACTCTACGCAATATCTACAAGCTTTTTTGAGGTTGGTCCCTCTGTCACAACAGTGACACTCTCAAGTGTCTGTTTTAGTCGCTTCACAACACCATCAACATCCTGTGAGAGCTGGAAGGCTGCAGCAGTCCAAGGCTTTAAGAATTCTCTGATAACATGCTTCTTCTGGCGAAGTCCCTCAATCTCATCTTGGAGGGTATTGCTGGTCTGCAATCACACCAAACGATGTGCAGGGACCAAGGTAGGTAATGTAGCCTCAAGCTTCTCGAAAGCTTCCTCCTTCTGTCGCAATTCCTGATTGATTTTCTGGAGGACCGGATCGCACTGGATCTTGGTCCAACGCTGCATGGCGTCCTTGAGTAACCGGGCACCTTGATCAATATATCCTGTAATGGAATTGGTAGCCTCGGTCACTAGCGTAGCGCGCTAGGCTCATACCTCCTGGGGTGTTTCGGGTTGCAGCTTGGCATGTAAGTCAGAGATTTTCTGCTCCAATTGAGTCTTAATGACCTGCATTTCCATCCAGGAATCCTTCAATGCTGCGACCAATCCTTCCACTTTAGCCCAGGGAGTGGCTGCGGCCGGGATTTCTTCTGTAACTTCTGTGCAGAGCTGGTGGATCATATTTTTGAGCTCTGCCTGCTGTGCGACAACAAAGAGTACCTTTGCATTCTGCTATGCAATGGTCTGCTCGACCATACTAAGTTGGTGGTGTACTTGCTGGTCCCGGTGGTGAATCTCCTGAAACATTGTAGTGTGGAGACCCTGTAATGTTGCGTGGGGTAGCTTGGAAAGATTCAGCTGCACCCCTGCACCTGCTTGAAGCTGGATCTCTTGGTCTGGTGTACTGACCACAAGGGCGGCGCTAGGTAAGGGATAGAGGTGGCTTTCTTCTATGGCTAGCGCTGTACTGCTACATGCCAAGTGAATTCATCCCTGAACCATGCTAGTCTAAATAGTGTCTGTCTTTAGCTGCAAAGTTCGCAGCTCTTCCTGGAGAGCGCTGAGCACAACCTTCTGGTGCGCCTCTAACGCAACCCATTTTTCTTCTGTGGCTAGTGTAATAACATCTGTGATTTGTTCGAGATCTTCATTTGTCAATGTAACCGTCTCATCCCATTCCTTCTGTTGGGCATGCTACTTCTTTCGGAGTCCCTTGATAGGATCGCCTATGCATTTCGTACCTCCAACGTTCACTTCCTCTGTGCCTAGCTGCGACTCAACCTAGGTCTTGGCTCTAGTGTTCTTCGTGGTGGCCTGTGGTGGCTATGTGTCCTTTTCGTAGCTACGCCGGAATCCTTCCCTGTGCTTCTGGTCTCCTTGGTGGTAACAGGTGGGGGTACCTACGTCGTGCTAGTACTAGCGGTGCCCCTTACGCCGGTTTTGAAGCCTATCTTCCAAGCGGGAGGCCATAGCACAATCACATTGTCGATTTCCTCGTCTGCTACCATTTAAGGGAGTGATGTCTAGGTTTTATCCTTGTGGCTACGGATATGAATATTTTTCGTGGTAACCTGGAATGCTGCGATACTCTTGTATTTGATATATACAGTGGGGGATAGCCGAGGTCGAGAATTGATAGTTGTGGCCACACCACTCTGGAAGAGGACCTAGAAGACTTGGTTATCTTATATGTGTTGTGCGTCCCTGGAATCCCACAGATGGGCATACCGAGCCCCTTCGCACATATTTGGAGGGAGCTCGGGGAGGATTGACTCCACAAGGGTTTCCCAAGCAACCAGGGCTATAAGAAATAGTATCCAGGAATAACAGGAGGCTTTACCCTGCTCTTGGGATTCGCAGACATTGGATAAGAACTCGTCGCATAAGTATTGGGCCCAATTGAGGAAGACCCCCTTCGCACATTGACCGGCAAGCAGAATAACATAGGCAGGGACGGTTGCAACCTGACACTTTCGCATTAGCTTGCAGGCTAGTAATGTGGTACCCATCTGCGTAGTCGAGTCAATGATGGATTTTATGATGAAGCCCTGTGTATTCCTCTCCACATGGTAGGTCTTACGCACATACTCAGCGGTGTCCCCTTCATATTTCTTACCTACATGCGCCAGAGGGTGTGGCCCGTTCATGGGAAGGCCCATGATTCTATGAACCAAGGCAGCATCTATGGGGACCCTATCCAAAATCCACAGGTTGCCATTGTGTACTAGGGCAAGCAGCTGTCGGGCCAGTCGATCCGTGATGTTGTAATGGCCAAAGTGAGGCATACGCAGGAGGTTCAAGAGCCTAGATCCGGCCAATCCGCTTACCCAGTGCTGAGGAACAACTGTGACCAGATCGTCCGCGTAAATTGTGTCAAAGTACAACACAGGGGTTAGCTCAAGGAAGGCTTCATAATTTTCCAAGTCGTGATCATCGAATTTAACTTCATGGAGCTTCCCATAGGGGTTGCTCAGGATAGGGACTTCTCCGAGGGTTAGCCCGTCTGTAGGTAGGTAACCAGGCCATCAAGGTTCTTTGGTGTGCGTGCCGAGGGCCTACGTGGGCAGATGAAGGGAGGTAGCCAGTTGATTGGATTGGCAGGTAGAGCTTCCTCCTGCGCAGCCTGAGCCTAAGGTGTTTCTCGAGGGGACTTGGCATGCCTCGGGGAGGTCCTAGGCTTCCCCGAAGCCCACTTTGCAGTTTTAGGGGGCTTCCCTAAGCCCTGTGCCTATTATTTTCCCTTCCTCATGACCGAAATTGAGGGCACTTCTTCATCCTCAGACCCGATCTCCATTACTTCCTCAACTTCTGGGGCAGTGGGGGCCGAGGGCTCAGCGGGGATGGTGGCTATCATCCTATCACGGAAAATGAATCTCGATTCTGGGTGGCTACTATCAGTAGGGGGAGGTTGATCCTACATGAGAGGGATAGTGCAGACTCGAAAAATCTTACAACTCAGGCTCGCGTGAGATAAAGAGGACAGGTGAAAGTTATGCAAGTGAGATAGAACCCTTGTTTGAGCTTTTCGGCCGTTTTTATAGTGCATGCGGGCATCTGACGGTAGGGTAAAATTGACTTGGAACTTACCATCAGGTAAACGGTAAAAAATCCTCAAAATATGCCCCGTTAAATGCCAGAAGCCCACTCCTTTTAATGGTAACTTTTTCTTTTTACCAGATGTGACTGTGCCAACGACTAGTTTTCGCACTTCCTGTGCTTTTGGAATTCCTGCTACGCCTGGTTCGAACACCTACGCCTCCTGCGCATCTTCCACCAACACAGGCTTAAGCCCTAAGTAATTCAAACCCAAAGGTATGTTTGTGTCATCGCAACAGAACTGAGCCGTCTCCATGAGAAATTATTTCAAAGGTGCTATGATTACTGCATATTTTCGAAAAAATTTTCTATAATAACTTATGTGGCTGATAAGTGAGCTCAGCCGCCCTTTTGTTGTGGGTGCTAGTGGAGATATAATATCCATATTCCCAAATTTTTCCAATGTGGGGTGCGTCTTAATGCTATCCGTTCGCAGCCCAAGTGGTCTGGTATCTGTGTGCACCCTGTTCCATTCTAAGCCAAGGCCCTCACATGGATCATTCTAACCTTATTTTGGGGCTAGGATGCAATATTCGATCCTGTTTGGTGTCTCTATCTCCCAATTGGGTATTTCAGGTGCGATAAACAGGTGCGATTCACCCCATACTACAATGTCAATGTCCCGCAAAGCTGTGTCCAGTGCCTGTGTCCAACCTACGAACCCAAATGTTCCCAGAAATTCATCCCTCAAAGCCTCCCAGTGGCGGGTGCACTGGTGGAGCTCTGCATCTAAGTACCATGCGGTGGGAAGTGGTCCCAACTGGCATAAATAAGCAGATGAAACCACTCCTGGGCAGTTCTATTGCACCATTGTTTTATCCAAGTGACCAGATATTCGCGTGGATATTCGGTTCCAAGGAACGTTTTGATTCACACATCATTTGTGGCCTCAAATCGTAGGATCAACATATTCCAACACTCCTCCCTATCCTAGAATGCCTCCTCATGCATTACCCACCATTGCGCAAGTGATCCTTGCATGGCCAGCTTACAGGCCCATAGCTGTCGTTCTTGGGGAACCTTGGCTTCAAATGCCCACAAAAAGTACCTAACCTTACTAGAACCATCGAAATAAGGTAGATCTCTTACCGCCGAGGAGATGGAGAAGAAGTTATTCGTGATACGAAGGCATCTTAGTGCAGAGATATCATGTAATCGGTTTTTCCAGTTCTCCATATCCCCATCAAAGTCGGAGAAACATTCGTTGTCATTTTCCTAGTAGAGTACCCCCTTCGACGTGGGGTTGATCCAGTCTTCATCTCGCGCAGTCAACTTATAGATGTGATCTACATCCTCTTCGTCACGCATTGGTTCTGTGTATCGTTCACCCTCCGTCGGATCTAATGATACTATTACTCTTGTACCGTTATTCTCAAACACCATGCTTCTATTCTTTAGGTTACTGATGCCTCCCATATAGATGGCCCAATCCAAGACTAGGAGCGCAGGGTAGGGGTCTGCATCTTCGACAATCTGAATTACTTCAAAGTCAACCCAGACCTTAAACCCTGCGATATCCACCGCAATCTTCAGTAATCTTCCCAATGGAATGATCTTCTGTTGATTGGCCATATGCAGCTGGATAGTGGACCATTCCAACTTAGGTTCCCCCATGCGTTTCCAAGTTTGTTTAGGTAACACATTCACATCTGACCCTAGGTCCAAAATAACCTAATCCATCTCATAATCACTAATCTGCGCAGTCAACCGCATCTCCCTGCCGGTGCGTTTCTTATACCTATAGAGTTTATGTACCTCCTTGACTTTCGGGGGGAGGATAGGTCATGTTGCACAACTATCTATCAATGCTTGGAGATTTTCCACAGCCCTCAGGTTGCGCAACAGCTTCATACATGCTTGTAAAAAGGGTTTAACCTCCTCATCTACCTTAAGGTCCTCAGGCGGCTGCGAAGTTGATGCCTCTTCCTCGACAAAGTCCTTACGAGTTATGATAAATGTTTCTTTCTCTTTTTTTAGATCCAACCCTTCCTATTTGCTAACTGTTGGCTGGATCAGAGGCTTGGTTGCAGTCTTTTCCTCAAGCCCCCAGTGGCCATCCCACTGCGTGTTACAACATTCACTCTTGGATCTTTGTCTCGTACTTCCGCCTTAACCCTCTGCACATTTTGCATAGGTGTCGACTGCTTTTCCTGCATCTTCACTATCAAGACTGGGAAATCTTCAATCGCATGGTCCAGCTCCCTACAATACTGGCCGGTCTGCCTTGTGGGGTTTGGACAGTCCCTGGAAAAATTCCCTACCTCTCCACAGTTATTACAGATGATTTGCCCTCTGTTACACAGCATTTTTTCACTGTCCCTTCAATCCCCATCCCGCACATTGGAGGGTCATTTTTGTGACTTCTGAATAGTGTCATGCCTTGCAAATAACATCATTGCATCCCTTTTGATGAAGGAAACATTATTCTTGTTGACATTTCCCTGAACAGAACATCAAAAATCCCTGTTTTTTCCTTGTCGCGAGTAGTCAGTTCTGCCCTCGCGCCGATGTGGAAGATTAACACTAGGGCTCGCGCCACCTGGCGCTCTGTCCCAGTGTAATGCCCATGCCAAGCTATTGATGAATTTTTTTTTTTAAATAGAGGTGGAGGTTCCATTCCAACCACCTCCGAGATGATTCATTGGGAGTGGTTGAACTGAAACAACCACAGGCCTCCTCCTTTAGTTAGTAGTTTCCACCTCCCTTGGAACACTCCTAAAGGATATGCCTCCCTTCCACCTTTGTAGGGATCCCAACCTCCTCTTTTCCCTCTATATAAACAAGCCTTCTCTCTTTATGAAAGCTATTTGAACACATTATAGTTGAATAGCTAAATAGATGTAGTTGAATAATTGAGTTATTGAGAACGTAGAGCAAGGAGAAGTTCATCGAGAGGTCCCTTATCCCGTCCGAATTCCCTGACGAACTTTGAGATGTGCTTCACTCAAGCCTTGCTGGAGGATACTGCAACATCAGAGCATGGTTGTATCTATTCTTTCTACCTATTAATATAAGTGACTATTGTCTGGTTCCCGTCTTGTGTTTTGTCTTTATCGAATGCAATATGCTAGTCTTCTCTTATTGACTAGTATTTTTTGGATGGAATTAGTATGTGGTATGTGGTTATCATTTTTTGATCTCTGTGCAGGTTTCAAAATGTGATAAGCGGAAGGGTTCTGACTTGCCTTCGATCAGGAGCGAGATGTTCTCTTCATCACTATGAGTGTCGACGACAGCTTTGGACCACAGGTAGGCCATCTTATCGCATCCTCTTTCATTCAAATGTCTAGGAACCTACACTCTAGCATGATTCCTTATTACTAGACCCACCCTAGGGCTAGAGGGATCGTCTCTGTCTGCAGAGAGGATTTACCTACATAACAAGTTGGCGACCATACTAGGGAGTAGTGTGAGTTTGTCTTTGATCTTGTTGGGTCATTTTTTGGGTTTTGGTCTTGTTGTTTACTTTTCTGATTGTTTAACTGTGCTTCAAACCCTTGTTCAGCCCCAGAGTGTCAAGACTGACCTCTACTCTGTTGATTTTTTCCCTTTTTCCTTGGTTAACTGGCTTGGCGTGGTTTTTCCTTGAAAAGTCACACCGATTGGCGCATGTTTCTTTTGTAGCACTCGCGCCATCGCCTATTTGGCACTGAATACCGCCTCACATTCGCGCTGACCCCTATGATTTTTTGGGTGTGAGCTTTTCATGAGTTTTTGGTCACTTGTCTTTGTTTCTAGATTCTTCTTAAGAGTAATTGAAGTGTTTTTTACTGTCTTTGATTGTTGGAGGCTTATTTTCCTCAGTCATTTGTCCATTTCTTATCAGTGTAGCTTGAGGTCTTAGGGTTTCTGAGTGCCTTGGTGCACTGAGCCTTATGTTTGGAGATCGAGTTTCTTGATAAGCTATCGAATTCGTTCCCTGTTTAATTTCTCTTGGTCGCTTTAATCCTATTGAGTACGTTCATTGGTTGAATGATCATTAATTTTCTCGTTTTGATTTTTCTTCATCTTTCTCCAAGCACCGATTACATTGCTTATATGGATCATTTGCGAGATTTCGATTTGAAAAGTTTGTATCATTGGTTATGAGTATTGTTGTGTTTGTTTTATGTTGGAGGATTCATTCCGTTTCAACTTTTGCATTTGCTCTCTCAAGCTAGTGTTTAGTTTTGTTTTTCATATCGTTTAGTGCATTTTTTAGTCTATTGCATTGAAAAAACAAAAACTATTGAATTCTTTTTTCTTTGAAAATGAAACTTTCCTTTGCTTAGTTTGCATTGTATAGGCTAGGAAAGATTTTTGTTTTCTCTGAGATTTCATTAGATGCATTAGTGGAATTTTTCTCATGATTTGCTAGTTCTTGAAAGTTTTCTTTCCTTCTCATAGATAGCTTTCATTGAACGAAAATGGTATCCTCCTGCATGTAGTTTTGCATTTAGGAAGATTTCATATCCGACATACGTTAAGGCCTGGAAATTGAAACCTAATCCAATATCAACGTTAAAAAAAAATTTAATTAACCTAAGGCAACATTGAAACCTAACGAAATATTCTAGTGGTCTAAGTTAGAGACGTGTTCCGGCTCTTAAAACCTAGTAGTTGTCGTTTGCAATCTGGCTCCAAACAGCGCTCATTAGGAGAATTTTGAGGTCTAAAATGGGCCTCCTAAGGAAATAATAAAATAATAGATAAACCAATAAAATAATATCTATGAATTTTCAATTCACTTTTTGCACCACAATCCATGTAACCATAGTTAAATTAAATTCAAAAGTTGTACCAAAATAAAATTAATAAAAAAATTGTATTGATGTGACTATAAATAAGAATGAGCTTTTTAGAAAAAAGTCATTATCATTGAAAAAATAATGCATTTTTCCTTTGTACTTAAATAACTTAAAATATAAATATAAATATAAATTTATAAATTCTTAATTATATTATATGCTATTAAATAAAAATTATATTATTTAAATTATATAATAACATGTAATTAATATACTATATAAAAATAATATAATATAATAAATGTATATTGATATGCATTGTTTCTTTCAAGAAAATGAAATGACAATAATATATTTTTATTCAAAAAGTGTGAAATGACATTTATTATGAGTACTTTACTTTGACTTTAAAAGTACTTAGAGCACTACCATGGTTAACCATGATTTTTTATCCACCATTAAGAAAGTGACAAGTAAGTAACTTTAACTCAAGCAATACCACCTAAACCATTGAGGATGATGTCATCCCCTGAAATGTGATTGGTTCTCATAAAGTGAATTTTGATTGTACATTTTCCTTAGGAGGCCCATTTTATACCTCAAAATTCCCCTAATGAGTACGGACTTGTGCTCCCCGTACCGTCGAGTATATAAAGGGAGACCCCCTAGGTTGCAATCCTTTTATCCATAGGAATCTGAGTCTACCGCCTTGTAACCGTGATACACTAAACATAGCATTCGGGAGACTACCTGCACGTATGTTATGTCCTTGGTCATTTCTCTTTCATTTGATCACCAAGGTGTATATGGCAGTTCACGGGAAATTGATACACCCTCTTGCCTAGATTACCTGAGTAGTCATTTTGATCTTTTCGTGACTCTCTAAAAAGTGAAAAGATCATCGAACTCTTGTCCTTTCATGCTCGTTTCAACCTGAAAGTGATAGAGTCACCTTTTTCATATTTCTCGACTCTTGAAATATGAAATGGCAGATTTTTGTTTTAGTGTCTTAAAATATTACTTTCCCACGAAATATTCCCGGTTAAAGTCATATTCCTTAGCATTTTATTTTAGGTTTGTTTCAAATGGTAATGTTTCTGGAGTTTTCCAACCAGGGAATCCCCTCCAAAGGGAATCTTGGTCCTTTTCCTTCTTTTGGAAATGTTGGTGCTCCTTAAATGGCAACATTCTCCCTGTCTGGGAAAACTGTTAGGTTGCCTGTTTGGTTATTCTCAACTTCTATGGCCTCGAGTGTTCTACCTGCTGTACAACCATCCCCTCCACCTGAACAACATCATCTTGATTCTAAAGTGGACCTCTCCCCTTCTTCGCCTGTTTCTTCATCCTCCTCTTCTACTTCACCTGGTGAAAGTCTGGATTCTAGTAACCAGGTGGCTAATAAGAAGAAGAAGAAGACGAAGAAGAAGAAATCAGATAAAGGAGAGGCTAACTCTACGGCTATTCTGACTCAGAAAATGTCCATTGATAAACCATCCAACCTTCCACGGAAATTCAGATTCCCTTGCATGTTGTGCAAAGGTGACCATCTTCCTCTAGATTTCCCTAGAATTCCCAAGGTACTTGAAGCATGGTCCAACGGCCGTCTATCGTTGCTTTTGGCTTATGAAATTCATATTGGTGGCACATCTTCAACTAGCCTTCATAGGACTCATAATAAACAGGGTAAGATCACGAATCCCTGTAAGTTGTGTGAAGGAAATTATCCCATTCACCTTTGTCTGTACATGGATGAAGCCAAGAGAGTGTTGGACAACTCTACTGTTTCTGCACCCTGCCTTGCGGTTGGTTACCAGAAGCTTTCTTCAAAACCTTTGCTAGTTGATTCAATGGTTGGTCAAGAGTCATCTTTGGTCGATCTCGCTCCCTCGGGAATTCAATGTTGATCAGCGGTTGTCATTGATGTCAACCCAAGCAGCACCAGGGGCTAACCAAATATTGCATGGGAATTTTTACCTACAAAATTAATATATTCTGGGTCAATAATGCTTTTTATGGTTTCTACTTGTCGAGATGTTTCCATTGATATATAGCATGCCATGTAATTCTTGACAGTTTGAGAGATATTCATGTTTGAAGTTTGTCCCCCCAGTTAGTGGGCTAAAACCCCATGGGGTTGGGGCATGGGTCATTGAAAAGTCATAATTAATATTTTTTATGCTCCTAAAATCCCTCCCACGTTCACTTTTTGAAGCCCCTCTCAACTTAAGCATTCACATAAATTGTGATCTTCATTTCCTCATGCAAGGGATTCGGCCATCTAAAACAGTTCATTGTGGAATTTTCGCTCTAAATTTTTTTCTACGCATGTTCAGAAGCTAAATTTTTTATGAGGCAAATCTGAAATCCTGAGAAAGTTGCAGTAAAAATTTTGGATCAAGGTGCCAAATATTTTTGGAGATATGATCTGTGGAAGTCAGGGTTTTTGCAGGCTCCTGAAATTCATCTCAAAGAAGTGACCTTGGTAAAATCGTCATAACTCTCTCTCTAAGTATTAGATTGGAATTCCATAAAAATTGGAAGATAGTGCACAGTCTGTATTTTTCACGATATCAATTTTAGAGCCAAATGGGGAAAACAGTGACACGTGGCATGCCGTACAAGTGCACTCTGCTGAAACAGTCAATAATTAGGGCATTGTGAGAAATTGGATATAACTCTCTCTTGAAGAATCCAAATTGGGTCAAACCTATGGCATTGGAAAGATGACTCAGAGGAATACTACAGGACCAAAAATCAGATATTGAGGATCTAAAATAACAGAGATACACCAGATTCAATATAGAGCTCCTAGAAGGAAAGAAAAATCTAGATCATGTGTTGTCAAGGGTTGCAAAGGACCAGAATTTCTACAGCAGCAAAGAAAATAAAGGTGTAGTAGAGGCTAGCATGACAAGAGTAGTAACCAAGGTGCATAACATCAGCAAGAATTTCATCATATGAAGTCTTCAAGTGGGCAGCACTGCATACAATCATTGTAAAGGTATCATTGTACTTAGTCATTGTAAATACATTATTGTACAAATTGTAATAGTGTCTATCTGCCAAGGGTTGAAGAGGCAGTGTTGGGAGGTCTAGGATCATCATTAGGTGGTTGTGTCAAAGTTGGGGTTATGGTCTAGTATATCTTCTTCTTTTGCATCATTCTATATCATTGTAAAGTGGACCATTTTCCCTGGTACGAGAATCCATTCTTCTTTTATTCTTCTATAGGGTGGTAGGGTGGTGCTAGGGTGAGTTGTAGCTCATTGGGTGTTGGGGCATCCGTTCAGTTGAATACTGAAGAATCTTGGGCGTTGGAGCGTCCATCTAGTGGGAGCTGGAGAAGAATTATTTTCTAGATTCTAAGAAGTTGGAGCTTTATTTTCAATTGGAGTTGAATATTAAAGAATTATTAGAAAAGCATTAGGTGGTTTTTGTCCCAAAGTGGGTTTCCACCTTAAAAATTGTGTGCATTTTTGTTCCTCTTGTTTGCTGCTATCATTGTACAAACACTGATAATAATTGAAGATTAACTAATGCTCTAATTGAAAGGAATACTGATTCACCCCCCCTCTCAGTATTTCCAACAATTGGTATCGGAGCTTGGTTCCTTCAATAGCAGTTTAACAGCTGGAAGGAGGTCATGGAACATACCAAGAATGGTGTACCTCTATTCAATGAAAATAATTATGCACTTTGGAAAGGAAGAATGGAGGTCTATCTCTTGGCGCAAGGTTACGAAGTATGGGACACTGTTCAAAATGGATTTACATCAACCACGGATGAACAAGGTAAGAATAATTTGGTAAATGATGCAAAATAAAAGAATATTATTATCAGTGGACTTATTGAATCTGCTTATCATAAGGTGTTGGGTTGTAAAACTGCCAAAAATGTATGGGACAAGCTTGAGAATATATATGCAGGTGACTCAAATGTCAAAGAAGCAAAGCTTCAAATCTATAGAGAAAACTTTGAGCAACTCAGAATGAAAGAAGATTGCAACATTGTTGCACACTTTCAATATGTTGATCAAATAACCAATACTCTAGAAGGATTGGGAGAGCCAATTGACGAGAAGACTATTATACGGAAGATTCTTAGAACATTACCAGGGAGATTCAACCCAAAGGTATCGGTCTTAGAATACAGTGCAAATCTGGACAAACTCAGCAAAGAGGAATTATATGGAGTTCTCATAGCATATGAAATGAGACTTGATGAAGAAGAGGGTACTTCGCATCTAGAAATTGTGTTCGTTGCATCTAAGAAAAGCAATAAGGATAAACAACCTTCAATTGAAAATACATGCACCTGCAAGTGTGAAGAAAAGGGAGATGATGAAGAAGGTCTTTCAGATGAATAATATGCTTACTTCACAAGAAAACTACAAATTGGTAAGGGACAATTCAAAGGTAAACTTCCATTGATATGTTTCAGCTGCAATGAGGTTGGGAATTTTGCAACAAAATGTCCAAACAAAAGTAATGGCAACTCAAAAATAAATAAAGGCTTTAAGAAATTCAACAAGCAAGGATCCAAAAGGAACTTTCTCTCTAAATAAGATAGCTCATCATCTGATGAAGACAATGATAGTGAAGAAGAAGCCAATGAGAGAGTATTGTTTATGGCCAAGCACAATAAGCAAGAGGTATCAAACAACGAAGAAGAAGGATGGACCATAGATGAATTTTATGAGGAAGCAATCAAGCTTATAAAAGATCTCAAGGCGGAGAAGATTCGTTCCAAAACTCTTGAAGAACAAGTTCAAGGTCTCAAAATTGAAGTTGAAGAACATGAATGCATTGAAGAGTCACTTCAAAATAAGTTGGAAGAAAGCAACCAAGAAAGGGAAGAATTAGAAGCCGAAGTAATCTCGTTGCGTGAGGAAGTGAAGAAAGGAAAAACTATGCCAACAGCTCAAGGGCATTGGAAGAACTCATCAACAATCAACGATATTACAATGACAAAACTAGCATCGGTTACAAAGAAGAAGAAGCATGACCTTCTACAACAAAATACAATGAACCTATGAGATCTGACATGCATGTAGACTTCATTGGACAAGATTCGCAAGAACAACCTTGGAAGACAATTCCTCGACGAAAATTTCCATCCAGGTACCAACATATTTTTTATGGCTAATTTTATTCATGTGGAAAATTTGGTCATAAAGTTGTAGAATGTCACACGTACCCTAGGAACGAATACAATTCCAGGAGATCTGTCAAATATGAATGAACATGGAAGAAGAAGAAGAATGATAATTGTGCTCTCGCTCTCTTAGCTCAAAAGAACAAAGATCTGTGGTATGTTGATAGCGGTTTCTCAACGCATATGACTGGAGATAGAAATAAATTTGTATCTCTGAAAGAGAAGAAGGATGGAACCGTGTCCTTTGGAAATGATGGATCTTCAAATGTTATAGGATCAGGTACTGTCACTCTCGGAAGAAAATATTCTCTAGCCAATAATGTTCTATTGGTTGAAAACATGAATCACAATCTGCTCAGTGTTGGACAAATGTGTGATCAAGGACACACAATACTATTCAACTCCAAGAAATGTGAAATCAGGAAAGGCGTGTATGGTGAAATTGTGGCTACAGCAATTCGAGCTCCAAATGACATATATGTTCTGGATGAAGCAACTAATTCATGTCTAATAGCTAAAGAGGATGATACAATAATTGGTAGCAATGATGATCGATTAAGTAAGAAGTTTGCTACAAAGGTGCAAAGTGATTTCGAGATGTCTTTAATTGGTGAGCTGACATACTTCTTAGGGCTTCAAATATCTTAGTAAGAGAAAGGAATATTTATATGTCAAGCTAAATACATCAAGGAAATGCTCAAGAAATTTAAAATGGAAGATTGCAAACCCATCCTTACTCCAATGGTAACAGGTTGCAAATTGAGCATAGACGACTCATCTAAGGATGTGGATCAAAGGTTGTACAGATCTATGATTAGTAGTCTTCTATATGTAACAGCCTCCCAACCAGATGTTATGCAAGCATTTGGACAAGTAGCAAGATTCCAAGCAGCACCAAAAGAATAACATATTAAATATTTGTCAGCATTGGAATATCTTCGCCAAAAGCTTGGGATTCTCCCAAGTTCTCATTAGATTTTCCGTTTTTCAGAATATAAAGGGGGAGTGGAAGTGTGTACAAGTCCGTAGGATGGTTTTTTTTCAGGGGGAGTTACCCTTTGCCATTGATGTTAAAGGGGGAGAGAATTTTGTAGGAAGAGGTGTCATGATCGCAGGGGGAGTACTTATGTTGCCATCAATGCCAAAGGGGGAGATTGTTGATCAGTGGTTGTCATTGATGTCAACCCAAGAAGCACCAGGGGCTAACCCAATATTGCATGGGAATTTTTACGTACCAAATTAATATATTCTGGGTCAATAATGTTTTTTATGGTTTCTACTTGTCGAGATTTTTCCATTGATATATGGCACGCCATGTAATTCTTCATGGTTTGAGATATATTCATGTTTGAAGTTTGTCCCCCCAGTTAGTGGGCTAAAACCCCATGGGGTTGGGGCATAGGTCATTGAAAATTTATAATTAATATTTTTTGTGCTCCTAAAATCCCTCCCACGTTCACTTGTTGAAGCCCCTCTCAACTTAAGCATTCATATAAATTGTGATCTTCATTTCCTCCTTATGCAAGGGATTAGGCCATATGAAACAATTCATCGTGGAATTTTTTCTCTAACGTTTTTTCTACAAAGGTTCAGAAGCTGAAATTTTTATGAGGCAAAGCTGAAATCTTGAGGAAGCTACAGTAAAAATTTTAGATCAAGGTGCGCAATATTTTTGGAGATATGATCTGTTGAAGTCAGGGTTTTTGCAGGCTCCTGAAATTCATCTCAAATAAGTGACCTTGGTAAAATCGTCATAACTCTCTCTCTGAGTATCCGATTAGAATTCTGTAAAAAGTGGCAGATATTTCACAGTTTTTAGTTTTTTATCTATCAATTTTAGAGCCAATTGAAGAAACAGTGACATGTGGCACGCCGTACAATTGTGATTTTCTGAAACAGTCCATAATTAGGGCATTGTGAGAAATTGAGTATAACTCTCTCTTGAAGAATCCAAATTGGGTCAGACCTGTGGCATTGGAAAGATGACTCAAATGAATACTACAGGACTGAAAATCAGATATTGAGGATCTGAAATAACAGAGATACACCAGATTCAATATCAAGCTCCTAGAAGGCAAGAAAAATCTAGATCATGTGTTGTCAAGGGTTGCAAAGGACCAGACTTTCTACGACAGTAAAGCAAAGCAAGGTGCAGTATAGGGTAGCATGACAAGAGTAGCAACCAAGTTGCATAATAGCAGCAAGAAGTTCATCATATGAAGTCTTCAAGTGGGCAGCACTGCTTACAATCATTGTAAAGGTATCATTGTACTTAGTCATTGTAAATACATTATTGTACAAATTGTACTACTGTATATCTGCCAAGGGTTGAAGAGGCAGTGTTGGGAAGTCTAGGACCATCATTAGGTGGTTGTGTAAAATTTTGGGTTATGGTCTAGCATATCTTCTTCTTTTGCATTATTCTATATCATTGTAAATTGGACCATTGTCCCTGGTACGGGAGTCCATTCTTCTTTTATTCTTCTATAGGGTGGTAGGGTGGTGCTAGGGTGAGTTGTAGCTCATTGGGTGTTGGGGCATCCATTCAGTTGACTACTGAAAAATCTCAGTCGTTGGAGCGTCCATCCAGTGGGAGCTGGAGAAGAATGCTTTTCTAGATTCTAAGAAGTTTGAGCTTTATTTTCAATTGGAGTTGAATATTAAAGAATTATTAGAAAAGCATTAGGTGGTTTTTGTCACAAAGTGGGTTTCCACCTTAAAAACTGTGTGCATTTGTGTTCCTCTTGTTTTCTGATATCATTGTACAAACACTGATAATAATTGAAGATTAACTAATGCTATAATTGAAAGGAATACTGATTCACCCCCCCCCCCCTCCCCCCTCTCAGTGTTTCCAACATTCAAATTCATGAATCCATTCCCAACCAGCCATTGGTCATGGAATCGGTCGATCTGATCCTGCCAGTAGTTCATCAAGTTTTTTCCGTCGAGAGTGGATCTCATCCCCCTCACGTTCTTCTTGTTTTTTCAGATTCCTCGAACTTGGAGAAAGATTCTCCTATCCCTATAGTTCACGAAGTTGCTCCTCCTACTCCCATGATGGAGGTTGAAGAGGATGCTCCTCTTGCTCACATAACACCAAGGGAATACCATCTCAGTTCAGTGGTACCACCTCCAAGTAGTTTGGTCACTTCCTTCGATTGGAGTCGATCCACAGCATACCGCCTTCCTTCTTATGTGCCTTTTGAGATCACGGTACAGGTCTTCGATATGATTGTACCTAGCACAATTATAGATGAAGGTGCGTCTATTAGTATTCTGTCTTCAACTACTTGGCAAGCTTTTGGTTCTCCATCGCTTGTGCCCATTACGCAGAATCTGTTAGCTTTTAACAGAGGAACCAGTCAACCGTAGGGATCCTTCCGAAGTTGCCTGTTACTTTGGGAGGGAAAATTGTCTATATAGACATGATGATTGTTCCAGGCCCCTTGGATTTTAATTTACTCCTAGGGTGCAACTATACTTATGTCATGGGAGCGCTTGTCTCCTCCCTCTTTCGTGTGATTTGTTTTCCACACAAAGGTCAGATCGTGACCATTGATCAGCTTTCGTTCTTTGGTCCTGACGTGACATCTGGTCCACCATCATCCCTTCTGGGTCTTTATCTGTCGGTTGTATCTTCCCTGGTGTAGGTTAATTATGTGGCTACCTATGCCATGCCTGCATTCAGTGATAGTGTCGTTGTGCATCGTGTGTTGGGGGCATTGTGTCCTGATTTCCAAGATGTTTTTCTCCCATCGGATGAGAACCTCTTGGAAACCATGAATTCTTATTCAACATGATGAGGTCGTTGGAGTAGAATTCATTTTCTTGTGTCAAGCTCCTTAAAAAATGAAACAAGGTTATCGGAGCAGAGTTTGTTTTCTTGTGTCAAGATCCTTAAAAAATGAAACAAGGTCATCGCAGCATAGTTCACTTTCCTGTGTCAAGCTCCTAAAAAAATGAAACAAGCTCTTCGGAGCAGAGTTCGTTTTTCTTGTGTCAAGCTCCTTAAAAAATGAAACAAGGTGTCATGAGGATGGTTCGTCTTCTATGTCAACCTCGTTAAAAAAATGAATTAGCTCACGAGGATAGTTCTTTTACTGTGTCAACCTCGTTAAAACAATGAAACATGTTCTTGTTCAATTCGATTCTTTGATAAGATCTCGTAAAATCCTCGTTGAGACTTTCTCTTGATCTCATAATTTGAACCTTCACTCCATCTGCCTTTCATATGGACTGAATCTTGGGGGGCATGTACCTCGAATTGAGTCACCATGTTGAGGGCATGCTTACTTTTTCAAGCATAGTTTGTTTCCATTTCAACCTTGTGTAAAAATGAAATTGGTTTCAAGCATAGTTTATCTTTGTTTCAAGCTTGTGTAAAAGGAAACCAAATTCAAGCAGATTTTCCTGATTTCAAGCTTGTGTAAAAATGAAACCATTCCCATTTTACCTCTCATGATTGCCATTTTATCAGCCTGTTTTGCCAGAGGAGCCTTGGTTTTTTCATTCCATCGTCACCATTTGCTTGGCAGATCATACGCCTTCACTTGATTGTCTTACCCATTCCTGAGGCACCTCTGCAACGAGTGGTCTTGTTAGCCATCCTCTTGACCTTTACTTGTTCTTAGTAGTTCCACCATTACTAGAACCAGTTGCTACCCTTAATATCACTCGTTCCTCCAAGAGGAGTCAAATTTCAGCACTTTTCTGACTCTTAAAAATTGAAAAGATTTCTGAGACTCTTGTCATTTTCAACTCGTTAAATGGCTACGAAATGATATCTACCCAATATACGTTTAACACTTTTTTGGGTTGGAGTAGATTATTTACGAAAAATAAATAACTTAGCCTATCGCGACTAAGAGGTTCTCTCAGACACAATTTTCTACCTTTTCGGATCTGTGAGACTACCTAAGAAAAGGGACAGCTGGAGTTTTCTTTTCTGTGTTCTTTTCAAACTCTATAAACATGAAAAGATGTCCAGTTCTTCCTTTTTCAGACTCGTTAAACTCTGATGACATCGAAATTCATCACCATGACATTATTCGAGTTCCTCCTTCCTAGGGCTTGTAAAATGTACTAGGATGGATTTTTCCGAAGGACAAACTTACAGTGCAAGCATATTTTATCCCCTTCAAGATTTTTTTCAAAAATAATTCGGGTACTCGCCAGAAATGGTGGGGGAAAATGGAAACAGATTGTAGTCATGTTGGCAGTATGTCACTCTTGAACATGGAATTTGTTTGCATTCGTGTCGGGTTTGGGATATCTCATTTCGTCATTTTTGCCTCCATGGGTTTGGGTAATCTCTTTTGACCTCTCATTTTCTCTTTGCCACATCATCATGACCTAAAATCCTTTGATGTCAAATAATTCCAAATCCAGTGTCGTGCTGCTGATATGTTCAAGAGAAGTTTACCTTTGAAGTTTTCAACCTCCTTCTGATTCTCTGTTGGTCCTGATTCGCAAACATCATATTCCTCTGTCTCGTGTCGATGATGTGGGAAACATTATGGCCCACCTTCGATCAGATCACTTCCTGTCAACTTCAGTTTATTATCTAGGAAATTGATCTAGAGACTCCCTTTTGATACCTTGGAGCATGCATGCCTCAATGGCAGGTTCTTCGCATTTGATGTAAGGTCCACATCATTTGCCTTCGATCAACTAACTCTCTGGGTGTTCAAAACCATATCACTGTTCACATTCCGTGGATTTTACCTTTCATACCTTGAGAACCATTTTCATTATTGGTGGTTCCTCTCGCGTCTGTTAACATCTTTCATCATTGACTGGTAATCAGACGATTTTCTTACATGTTCTACTTTAGCTCATATATTTGCATGCTTGGATTTGTAATTGTTCAGATTGAGATGGAGTGCAAGACCCTGGGTTTTGTCTAATAAAATATATGTTGCAGGTTCTTTGTGGATTATCATGACTTATTTCATAACTCTTTGATTGGATGGCTGCAACCATACCTGAGTCTATTTTGTGATCTTTGCTACTACTAGGCTGCGTCCATACCTAGATCTCAATCTTTATATATACTCTTTTATGGATGTTTGTGCCCATGCCACATGTTCATGTATCAGAGATATCAGTTTTATTTGTAATTGCAATTTTTCTGACAGCAGTGTTTGGTTCGAGCGCGTTCTCATAAAGCATTTCACCCCTCCCTCTCCCTCGGACTTCATGCCTTAGGGGACATCTGTTACACAGCATTTTGTCATTGTCCCTGCAATCCCCATCCCGCACATTGGAGGGTCATTTCTATGACTTCTGAATAGTGTCATGCCTTGCAAATAACATCATTGCATCCCTTTTGATGAAGGCAACATTCTTCTTGTTGACATTTCCCTGAATAGAACATCAAAAATCCCTGTTTTTTCCTTGGCGCGAGTAGCCAGTTCTGCCCTTGTGCCGATGTGGAAGATTAACACTAGGGGCCACGCCACCTGACGCTCTATCCCAGTGTAATTCCTGCGCCAAGCTATTTATGAAATGTTTTTAAAAAATAGAGGCATATGTTCCATTCCAACCACCTTGGGGATGAGTCATTAGGAGTGGTTTAACTGAAACAACCACGGGCCTCCTCCTTTAGTTAGTATTTTCCACCTCCCTTGCAACACTCCTAAAGGATAGGCCTCCCTTCCACCTTTGTAGGGATCCCAAACTTCTCTTTGCCCTCTATATAAAAAAGCCTTCTCTCTTTATGAAAGCTAGCTGAACACATTATAGTTGAATAGCTGAATATTTGAATAGTTGTAGTTGAATAACTGAGTTATTGAGAAGTTAGAACAAGGAGAAATCCATCGAGAGGTCCCTTATCCCGTCTGAATTCCCCAATGAGCTTTGAGACATGCTTCACCCAAGCCATGCTGGAGGAGACTGCAACGTCGGAGCATGGTTGTATCTCTTCTTTCTACCTATTAATATAAGTGACTATTTTCTGGTTCCCGTCTTGTGTTTTGTCTTTATCGAATGCAATATGCTAGTCTTCTCTCACTAACTAGTAGTTTTTGGATGGAATTAGTATGTGGTATGTGGCTATCATTTCTGATCTCTGTGCAGGTGTCCAAACGTGATAAGTGGAAGGGTTGTGAATTGCCTTCGATCAGGAGCGAGAGGTTATCATCATCACTACGAGTGTCGACGACAGCTTTGGACCACAGGTAGGCCATCTTATCGCATCCTCTTTCATTCAAATTTCTAGGAACCTACACTCTAGCATGATTCCTTGTTACTAGACCCACCGTAGGGCTAGAGGGATTGTCTCTGTCCGCAGAGAGGATTTACCTACATAACACCCTCGTCCCCGACCTGCGCTTCCACCTCTTCCACCTCCCCTGCCCCTTGCTAGGGAACCCCCTGTGCTTGAGAGGGATCTGGGTGAAGATGGATCCGACTGCACCCTATATAGATTCCCCCAATCGATCATCAAATCATATGTCTGGCAGTTCTGTTCATCATGTCCTACCGACTTGCAAAACCTGCACCATTGTTGTTTTACTTCTGGGACGTATGTAGCAAAGCGGGGACAATGGTTCGTGTCATGCAGCCATGCAACGCAAAAAGCATCGCACCATAGTGCCGGCCCACTTGGTCCTACCACTTCCCTAGGGTGCAGCGGACTAGGTCCCCCAGCCTGCATGTAGTCTGTTAACAACGGGCAGTTATCCTTGGTGTGACCATTCGTCCTGCAACGTATGTACCATCTTTTCGGGCTAGCCTCTATGCCTCGCTCCTTTCACAGGTTCTGGATCTTCATGTGTATTGCCTCCAGTTGTCCTTGTATCTGCTGGATGCCTAGTTGGGTATCATCTCTGGGCGCAGCTTCTAACTTCATAGCGACCTCTACGGATTTTTCCAGAGATTCAAAAGTTTGGTGACCCATAGGTACACGCAGGTGAGGTAGCAACATAGCAATGAACCACTCTGTGTGTTTTCCGTTGTCATACTAAAATCCTCCTTCCCTAATCACCTTCTTCAACCGTTGATCGGCCTCCCGTGCAGATTCAGAAGGCCCTTGCTTGAAATCCTTTAGATCGACCACTATTTGAGAATAGGACTTAGGATTTTTGAACTGTTGTTTTAAGGCATCCTTGACCTCTTCGATGGTTGAGTTTGCATGCTGTCTGATGTATCCCATATACCAATCCAAATTTCTTCCTTCGAAGGCAAGGGACAGTTGTGCCCTCTTCACCGTGTCACTAACTACGTTCTGCACAGTCCATACCGATTCTGCGACAAACTAGAACTGCTCCATGTCCTCATCTCCCACACCCTTAAAGGTAGGAAATTTCATGTGTGCAGCCATGTCATCTTCTGGTGGTGGAGGTGTAGGTGAGTTCTTACCCCTACGTTGGTTTGAAATTGGTGTGGCTGGAGAAATCTTTGTAGCTGCTTCTCTTACCAGACTGTAGACAGATCTACCTGCTTCTAGGTTGGTCTGATAGTATTTTCCACTTCGCATCATACTTCCATCCGGATCAGCGGTCATTCAATCAGTGTGGCTACACAGAATACTTTTTTCGCACAGTAATATCTTAATCAGCAATGGTGAAGTCTTCAGAAACTTACCCCTAAATCCTTTGAAGAATCTTCGCTCTGCTTCGGAGTGGGAGACAAATTGATCGATGGTAAATTCTGTCACGAATCCTCCTAGCTCGTTGTCCACCCAGTGATCTACGATGTGAGTGATGGTGTTATCAGCCTTCTCTAACTGCTGGATCAATTTTTGGGTCCACTGTATGATCCGCTCGTCCTTCCAACACTTATGAAATTCAACCAACCTTGTGAGCCACTCCTAGAGCTTGATCGCAATAGTTACGAAGAAGATCTCATATATTTCTGTGAAAATATACCTATTTTTCCACTCTTCGGTGGTCAACCTCTTATTGTGGTTTTATTTTGCTGTGAATTCCTAAACTTTCCAGTCGAACCATTCATCAATTTCTTTTCTTTCAGGTTTCCAGTACGGCCTTGTCATTACCCGATCCCTCTCTCAAAATGCTCCTGGTCTCGGCAACGGAACCATTTTTTGGTTTGAGGGGTCCTGAGCCAGGTTCAGAGGTTAAGTTTTGCCAACAAACCCTTATACTACTGGCCCTTTCGGCAGTGATCTACTTGCGCATGCCAAAGTCTCACCCGAAGTAGTATGGGTGGGTGCTGGAACCAGGTTTCCTCACCCTGAGAGAGAGAGCAGGTAAGTCGAACTGTCGGAAACTATCAGATCCACATAGTCTGAGGTTGTTCGCAGGGCTTTCAATGTTTAACCAGAGTATAGTTTTACCATATCTATATAACAGGCTCGCATCCAAGTGCAGACAGCCAAGTATAATCATAAACAATATATTCGCAGCTGACTTAATCAGAATGCAGATACAGTTATCATAACACAGATAATTCACAACTCATAAACACATATCATTCGCAGCTCATAACAGAATCACATATAATTCGAGTCCTCAAAACAACATCAGATATCCACGATGCTTCACATATATTACTTATCAAAAAGTCTCTTACATACCCAAAAAAACAACCTACACACACAGCAGCAGGGTCCGCACACAGCAAGACTGAGGATCTCTGCGTACACAACCAGCAGGAGTCCTTTCCCCAAAACCCAAAAAGATCTACTAATTCGCAATTTTCATCAATATTAATCCAAGTATGTCTTACAACTCAAAAAGGTTCAACTACTTATACTATTTTAGCCTACGCATCCAATGGTTCGCAAACCGTGGTTTTCGGACTCTTGGTCTACCCTTGACTCATTTACAATGCATTAGGGGCTTTGACACACCCCAAAACCCCTGCGTTAGACTAAATATAATAAAAAATATACAAAATGGACCAGTTTCATAGCTCTTGTAGGAGACCCTATTCCAACAAGTCAGATAACAGTGGAGAGCATACGGATAGAGACTTCACAGATTTTTGCGCAAAGGAGGGCTCAAAAAAGAGTGGAAAAATCCATATAATCCATAGTAGAATGGAGTAGCGGAGCAAACAAATAGAACCATTTTTGGGGTTGAAAAGGCCATTTTATATGACCAGGACTTGCATAGATTCTTATGGGTGGAGGCATGCAACACAACATTGTATATTCAAAATAGAACCCCTCATAGATCATTGGGGCAGAAAATGCCTGAAGGAGTCTTCACAGGGAGAAAGCCCGAAGTGATTCATTTCAGGATATTTGGAAGTCTGGAATATTTTCACATTCCATATGAGAAATGTATTTAAATGGATTAGACTGCAGAAAAGGGGTAACTCGTAGGATATAGCAAGACCTCACAAGCATACAATATCTACATTCATAGCGATAGGAAAATTGTAGTAAGATGAGATGCAAATTTCATGAAAGATAGAGCTTTTAGGAAATCTCGTGAGATGTCAGCAGAAGAACAGCTAGCGGATGTTCCATTAGTCTAATAGCAGCAAGGACATCAGGGAGGTGAGGCAGGAGTACAAACACTAGGATTGAATACAGTGACTAGTACCATCATTTTTTCAGGAGTAGGAGATTCTGGTATTTCTTAGCAGATGGAACAACAGGGACCAAAGGAGGATTTGAGGGAGACTCCTACCACCAGTGGTAGAACCAGTAGGGAAGTGCAACAAACATTGAGGGACATAGAGGAGTTTATTGGAGCTCCCAGAACCGAAAAAGGTAGTGTAAGCAACCTGACAGATACCAAGCCTTGGTGGCACAAGTTGAAGAACCTTCCAGTTTTCAGGAATTCATACAACACCAAGTATGGGTGGGTTCCATGGTAAAATATTACAACTCTATCATGACGAATGATGTCTGGGAAGTGGTACCTAGACCTGAGGATAGATCAGTTGTAGGATCAAGATGGATCTACAAGATCAAGTACGTTGTTGATGCTAGTGTAGAGAAGTGTAAGGCTTAGTTTGTGGCAAATTTGTATGCACATGAGTAAGGAATATATAATGAGGATACCTTCGCCCCTGTATCCAGATATACTTCTATTAGATCTGGTATATCCCTAGCAACTTAGATGGGATGGGAGATTCACCAGATGGATGCCAAGACAACATTCTTGAATGGGGTGATAGAAGAGGAGGTGTACATAGAAAAACCTGAAGGCTTTGACACCCATGAGAAGATAATTCATGTATGCATATTGAAGAAATCCCTATTTTGGCACAATAGTCACCTAGAGCATGGTATGGTCAGATTGATAGTTTCTTGCAGTAGTTGGGATTCATCAAGAGTGTTGCAGATCCCAATCTCTACTATTTGATGGTGGAGAATGAACCGCTCATTCTGGTATTATACATAGAAGATTTTTTTATTACTAGATCATCTAGGCTTATAAAGGACTGCAAGAAGAATCTTGAAGCAGAATTCGACATGAAGGATATCGGTTTGTTTTATTATTTTATAGGGTTGGAAGTTTGGCAGAAAAATGCGGAGATCTTCCTTGGGTAAGGAAGGTATGCTACAGATATTCTGAAAATATTCAGAATGTAGGATTTTCAACCCATGGTGATGCCTATGATCACCAACTAGAATAAAATAGATGCATCAAGAGACAGGGAAGTAGACCCCACCTTGTACAGACAACTCATTGGGTCACTCATGTATCTGGTCAACACTAGGCCAGACATTTGTTTCGCTATCAACACCCTTAGTCAGTTCATGGTGGGACCAAAAAGGGTACATTGGGCAGTAGCTAGGCACATTCTAATATGTACGTGGAATAGTCAGATATGGGTTGAAATACACCCAAGGAGATGATTCTAGATTGAGCATATTCATAGATGTAGATTGGGCAGGAAGTTCAATAGACCGAAAAGGTACCTTTGAGTACTGCTTCAATATTGGATCAAGAATGATCTCTTGGTGCAGCGGGAAGTAGAAGTTGGTAGCTTTAAGCTAAGTGGAAGCAGAATATATCATAGCCAACACAACAACGTGCAAAGCTATATGGCTTAAAAATATTCTTGGGAGATTTTTCAGGAAGAGGATGGAAGCGACCAATGTTTATTGTGATAATCAAAGTTGTATCAAGCTCTCTGAGAATCCAATATCTCATGAGTGATCAAAACACATATATACCAGATGTCACTTTATCAGAGACTGTCTTCAGCATGGGGCAGTACAACTGCAATATGTCCCCACAGGAGATCAAGTAGCAGACATACTCACAAAGGCTCTAGGAAGAGTTAAGTTCATTATATTTAGGGAGAAGATGGGTATGGTAGAGAACATGTTTCAGTCACAGACACAAATGGTTCCTCACTTTCAGCAACAACAGATCATAGGGAGTTGCAGTGTAGATGCAGTAGTTGGCAGTATGCAGGGTCAACAATAGCATAGATGCAGCAACACAGGGGTTGGTGGACAACAGTTTCAGGCATCAGCATTGCAGAGGGAGATGTTACAAATTCAGGGTGATGCTTTAGCAGGTTGCATTACTAGAGCACATTCCTTGCCAAGAGGGAGTGTTTATTTTTGGTAACATCGGATGTACTATAAGTCTCAAATTTTGCATAGAGGCTTAGACACATGTATTCAAAAATACCCAGAAAGTATTTTGGGAAATTCTACCCGAATGAGGTTTTATTAAAATAATTAATTATTTTTAATGGCAGCCTAAGTCTAAACTTAGGGAATTAAAATAATTAAAGTGTACTAATAGAACTGTGTGTGAATCTTCTAGAAAAATTCAAGATCAAGTCAAGTGAATATTAGCCCTTGATTATGTTTTAATATAGGCCGTTGATTTCTCAACGATATTATTATGAGGAATTCGATGAGAATTTGGAAATAAAACAGGAAAATACTCTGTTGCCCAAGAAGATCGATTTTCTGACTGGCTGAATTTTGGCAAGAGAAAATCAAATCAGAGGGAGAGATGTAGGTTGGAGAGAGAGGATATCAGCGAGAGACAAGAGTGCAGGATCATACCAGAGGAAGCAGCGGAAAGGAGGGACAATGTTGACATTGTGACGCATGGACAGGATATCGCAGAGGTTGTGACACTAGGACTATGCAGACACTACGCAGAGGCTGATGCGGTGATATGAAGTGAGGTTGTACCTGTTACACAGCATTTTTTCACCGTCCCTGTAATCCCCATCTCGCATATTGGAGGATCATTTATGTGACTAATAAGAAGTACCATGCCTTGTAAAGACCATCATTGCATCCCTTTCCATGAGGAAAACATTCCTTCTGTTGACAATTTCCTGAGCAAACCATCAGAAACACATGTTTTTTCATTGGCACTGGTAGATTGTTATGCCCTCGCGCCAATGAAGAATATTAACACTGGGCCCCATGCCCATTTGTGCTCTGTCCCAGTTAGCTACCCATGCCAAGTTGTTTTTTGAATGTTTTTTAAATATAGAGGTGAAGTTTCTATCCTAAAAACTTTGTGGGCGAGTTAGCATGAGTGGTTCAACTGAATAACTATGACCACCCTCCTTTGGCCTCTTGTTTCCACCTTTTGGGGAAACCTCCCAAAGGATAAGGCCTCTCTTCCACCATTGTATGGATCCCAACCTCCTCCTCTCCCTATATAAATAAATCTATCTCCCATTGATACACTAGCTGAACATATTATAGCTAAATGGCTTAAGAGAATTGCTGAATATTTTGCTAGCGAGATAGAACAGATAAAGAGACCTTTGTCGAGAGAGAACTTAGGCTTGTGTCCTTGCCTCGTCCCAATTCCCGATGATCCTTCGAGATGCGCTTCGACTGAACTCGTTGAAGGAGGCTACGATGTCAAGGCTCCAATTGTAATCTCTTTATTCTATTTATATATACATGACTATTGTCTGGTTCCCATCTTGTGTTAATATGGTTTATTTTACGCAATGTGTTTAGTCCTCCTTGACTAATTAGTTAGCTATGAATGCAGTTATTGTCTTGTATATTGCTCTTGTCTTTGATCTTTGTGCAAAAATATGAGCACCATTGCTGAAGGATCGCGACCTGTTGGGACAGAGATCAAGAGGTCGCCACTACAACAACTACAACAATCACGTTTGACTCCAGGTAGGACAATTTACCTGAGCCTCTTTCATTCATTAGCTAGGAACCTACACATTAGCTTGTTCCCTTTTTGCTAGACCCACTCTAGGGCTAGAGGGATTGTCTCTCTCCGCAGAGAGGATTTACCTTTCCAACAAATTGGTGACTCCCGCTGGGGATTAGTGTGAGTTTTGTTGTCTCATTGCTCATTTGCAATTAGCCTTGTCGAGTCGACTTCAGTCGTTTGATTTCTTGTCTATCTTTTTTAGCTTTCTTGATTGTTTAGGATTCTCATGTTCAGCTCCAGAGTGTCAAGATTGACCTCTTCTCACTAGTTCTTCCCTCCTCCCATAGTTATCCGGCTTGGCGCGGGTTTTATTTTAACAGTCGCACCAATCGGCGTAGTTGTTTTTGTCTCAGTAGTTCCAACCCCTGTTTGGCGCGGATTACTGCCTCACAGTCATGCCAAATCCTGTAGGATTTGGTTTGATCTTCTTGTTGAGTTTTTGGTCAGTTGTGCTTGAATCTGGGTTGTTTTTTTATTTGCAATTGGTATTTTGGAATTTTTTTTACTATTGTAGGCTTGCTCTTCTCAGTTGTTTTTCTATTCTCTCATCGGTGCAGTTCACAACCCTAAGGTTTCTAGGTGTATTTCGCTCACTGAGCCTTCTTATTGAAGTTCGAGTCTTTTTTATTTTGGTCATTTCGATTCCCTGATCGGTTGTATTAGTATTTCTTGATCCTTTGAGTTTTTGGTTTGTTGAATGATCACTTCGGTTTCTGTTTAACCCTCCATCTCGTCACTTCAAGCATAGATCACATTGCTCATTTGGGTCATTTTGAAAGCTTTCTATTGGTTTGAAAGAGTGCATCATTGGTTTGAGTGTGTTTTTATGTTTGTATTGTGTTTGAATTATTCATTATATATCTCTACATTCACAGTACTCAAAACTAGTGTTCGCTTTTCTTTTTAATGTAATTAGTGCATTGTGTACTTCATTCCTTGGAAAATCAAAGAATTGCATTCTTTCGTTTGCATCGGAAATGAAAAGTTATTTTTCATAACTAGCACTTGATGAACTAGGAAAGAGTTTTTTGTTTTTCATTTTGGTTGTATTATATGCATTAGGGGACTTCTTCGTATGATTTCATTGTTTGCTGCTTTTTGAAAGATCTCTATCCTTCTCATAGTTAGCATTCATTGAACAAAAAAATAGTGTTCTTTTGCATGTAGTATGCATTTAGGAAATTTGAGATCAAATTCGGTAGGGCCTTGAAACTGAAAAATTAATTCAAGATCAACTTTAAAATCAATTCAATCAATCTAAGGAAGAATTGGAACCTAATGCAAACATTTTTAGAGGTCTAGGCTAGTGACTTGTTCCGACGTCATTAAACCTCGTAGCTATCATTCTCCGCCTGGCTTTAGACAGCACTAGTATGGACTTGTGTTCCCCGTACCGTCGTGTATATAAAGGGAGACCCTCATAGGTTAAAATCCTTAATCCATAGGAAGTCGAGTCTGCCACCCTGTGACCGTGATACACCGAACACATCATTCGGGAAGACCACCTGCACGTACGTTAAGTCCTTGGTCATTTCTCTTTCATTTGATCACCAAGTTGTATATGGAAGTTCACGGAAACGTGGCACACCCTCTTGTTTATATTACCTGAGTAGTCATTTTAATATTTTCGTGACTCCTTAAAAAGAGAAGAGATCATCGAGCACTTGTCCTTTCACGCTCGTTTAAAATTGAAAGTGACTAGAGTCGTCTTTTGTCTATTTCTCGACTCTTAAAACATGAAACAGGAAAGTCTTGTTCCATTGTCATAAAATTAATTACCCACGATCAAATTCCCATTAAAAGTTGTTTACTTGGCTTGTTTTTTTAATTCCTTAGAGTTTGGCCTTGAAGCCTTGAATTGGCTATCTCGTTTTCCTTCCTGTATTGAAATATTGTCACAGTGGCGTAACCACCAGTTTCTCCGTCTTCTTCACTGCCTCCTAGTGGTAGTTCTTTTCCTAAAATTTCTTTTGAAACCCCTCAATCCATTAGGTTTTTCGAGTTTTCACAACCTATCCTCCCGACTGTCTTGCCTCTTGCTACCTGATATCATCCTGAAGAGTCAGTTGAATTCAATTGGCCTCCTCAAGGTGCTTGGTCTAGTTTTGGGAGCGAGGAAGAATTCCCTCCTCTTACTTCGAGATCAATGTTTTTATCCACGGCTTTACCTCCCAGTCCTTGTCGTCTTTTCGACAATCTTACGGCTTCGTCAGACATGGATTCTTCAAGTCTTGTCGGCAGTGAAGAAATACATGTTTCTACAGGGGAATATCAGTTTTTCCCAGAAGATCTCCCACATATTTCTAGTCAACCTTCTCCTCAATCGATGTCACTTCCACCCGGTTATCAGACTTTGAGTGAGATTTTTTTTTGTGTTGCATCCATAGCACAATCCAGTACCTCGACTCCTCCAAGGAGTTCGGTCCTTCGTTCGTTAGGACTGTCGCCTTCGACACCTATATCATCGATCACTGTTACATCTGTCCTGGTCCAACCCACTGTCTATGTGGCTTCATCTGCACCAGTTGTTACGCATCAGTCGTCAGGATCATTTCACACTTGCAGGTCTATCTTTCTTAATCCCACGTGGCCTGTCAATCCAATCATGAGTAGATCACAAGCTCACGTTGTGGAAACCACGCATGCTTCTAGTGTGGCTATGACTTCCACTTCTATTCCTAGTGGCCTTAATTTTGATGAGTATGTGTTGGTTGTTCAGCATCAGAACTCTCAGGGTTCTCAACAGCCCTAAGCTCCTGTCAATCCTCCCCATCACTATGATTTCTACGGTAACCCCATTTATTTCCCCCTGTCGATCCAAATTAGGTTGTTTATCTGCCTGTGGTTGATCCCTATTGGACCATTCCTCATCGAGGGCCATTGATACAAGCACAACCCTTAGGTCTACAAGGCAGGGAAAACCTTATAGTCCACAAGGACAACCCTTACAGGGTCAACCTTCGGTCCAGCAACCCTACGATCTTTCTGGTCATCCTCAATATCAACCAGGAGTGTCTTACATTCCTGGGGGGGGGGAATTTATCCACCACATGGACAACCTTTTTTGCAACAGCAACAACCTTACGTTCTGCAAGGCCAAGCTTTTATGTAGCAAGGACAACCCTACGGTCCTACTCCGATTCAACCTGGTTACCAGGGACAACCTGGTCCATCGCAGCCATCGGGTCAAACTCTTCCACAAGGGAAACCCAGTGGCCCTCAATATCCAGTCCAAACTACTCCATAGGGACAGCTTGTCCACCCTCAGCAGCTGATTCAACCTACTCAGCCCACTCAACATCTGGTTCAACCTATTCAACCAACTCAGAAGCTCATTCAACCTACTCAGTAGGTACCCCCTGCTCAACCTCAAGGCGCTACTTACCCTCCTCAAGGTTAATATCAAGTTGTATATAGTGCGCCCCAAGGTTTCACTTATTACCCTCAAAATCAATCCCAGATGGTGTATAATCCACCTCAAAGCAATGCTTACATTCCACAGAAGAATCCATATGTTTCTCAGCAAGGACCTCAATGGTATGCTCATAATCATTATCTCGGTCCTCAACCCCAGTATGGGCTGAATTATCCAGCTTATAACCCCTATGGACAGAATCCTCCGGGACAAAACATATGGGGGCAGAATTTCTCCCAGCCTGGGTGGAATGTTAACGTTGGTCCTTATCAACGACCTCCAATGCCTTTTAATCCTCAATTGTCATTTATCGCTACGTTGGAACTTCCTGATGTGTCAAAATTGACAAATGATCCAATTCTTCATAATCTGTATTGGCCTCCAGTTCCAACCAAAATTCCTCGCGATTTTCCTAAGTTTGAGGGCAAGTCCGGAGAAGACCCCCAAGCACATGTTATGACATAAAATCTTTGGTGTTCCTCTAACTCTTGGGTTGACGATTCAGTTTGAATCTGTATTTTCCAATGGACACTTACTAGTGCTACAGCAAAGTGGTACATTGAATTCTCTCGTGGAATTTTTCAAGATTTCAACTTTTTAGCCATGATGTTTCTCACACATTTTCGGTTACCGGTCCGGTATGATACCAGGGCGCACCTCCTCACATCCTTGAAACAAGACCGAGCTACTCATATCTTGGATCATATTCATGAGTGGAGGCGTTGTCGTCGCTTGATCAAGTTTGATATTCCTGATCAGCTTCTAACTGATTGGTTCACTACCTCATTTTTCAATCAAATCGCTAAAGACATAGCTATGGGGGCATGTGTAATTGAAGAACAGGCCATTTCTCATGCCTAATACCTTGATCTTGTGTACTCTCAGTCTGGCACGTTGTATAATATCCTGCTTGATGCTCCTCGACCTGGAACTTCCAAAGCACCGGCGACATCATCCATCATCAGTTCTGTGTCTCAGACTTCTCGAAAGTGTTCTCCTTCAAACCCTGGGAAGCAAAAATCTAATCCTTCCAATGATACTACTTCTCAGCCTACCCTGAATTATGGTCAAACTGCAGAATTCAATGTCATTCAGGCCAATCCGGCGGATAAAACTTCCAAGGGAAAAAAATAAGGGTAAAGGTAAGGCCAAAGTTGATACCTCGAAACAGGATTCTCAAAAATCTCGTGATGATGATGGTTCATAGCATAAGCCGAAGTATCCTTTCTTAATTTGTGATGAAGAGCACTACACCAAGAATTGTCATCGATGAGCCGAAGTGAGTAGATTTCTCAAAGGAACCCAGGGAACCACAGTTGTTCTCAAAGAACCTTTTCCATCACAGTAGACCCAAATGGTAAATCAACCTCAGTCCTCTGCTCCATTTTTCTATTAGGTCTTCATGATGAATGGTTCTGCATCCATTTCTATCGCTACCTGAATGAAATATTATACCGAATCACGTCAAGCAGCGGGGAAAGAGATCGATGATGGTCCTCCTCCTCCGCCTGCTTCTATCCCTCTTCAGATTTAAAAGCCTAGTACTGAGCCTGTTGTACGGCCACCTTCCAAAGGTGTACTCCATAATTATTCTTACAATCCCAACGCCCGTGCTGCTTAGCATTACAATATTGTTGAGGATCTGGCTCAGGCACCATTTGCAATTTCTGCATTAGAAGTACTTCAGAGTTGTCCATCTCAATGGAAGGCTTTGTTATCTACGATCGGCGGGGTTGATCCTGCTAATTCAAGCCTTATTGCTTTCGACTTGGAAAATTTCGTCCCACATCTTCCGCACCTACTTGCGCTGATCATACAAGTGGCATTTATGGACTAAATATACATCGTGTGTTTGTGGATGAGGGTGCATCTATGTGTGTCATGTCGTCTGCCTGTTGGAAATCCATTAGTTCTCCAGCTTTGAATTCATCGCCAAATGCTCTTGAAGCATTTGATGGAAGGGAATCTAAACCTCTTGGTGTTCTCGCTAGTTTACGATTACTCTAGAAGGGAAGACAGTCAATGTCGAGGTTGAAGTAGTTGATGCCAAGCTCAGTTAAAATATTCTCCTTGGTCACAGTTGTAATCATGTCATGCTATGCATGTCATCCACTTTCTTTTGTGTTTTGAAATTTCCACACGAAAGAAATATTGTTATTTTTGATCAGTTGTCGTTCTTCACTTCTTCTTCCGAGAACAACCTTCCGTATGTGGATCAAATTCCTACTCCCTACAAGATCGTAGGGCCGAGTCTCTTCAAAGATCCCACCCTCATGGATATTTTTCCTCTTCCTCGACCCAACACTATTCATATTAATATGATCTCTCGGTCTGACGACCCATGGATCATCCCTTCGCCTAAATAGATCGATTCCTTTGGAGATTTGATGTCGTTGAATCCGATCGAGATCGACTATTGTGAACTTATCTCGGCTTCGGATCCTCTGCCTTCTGATTATGCTCCTTTGGGCATATCTCTTGACACTTATTCTCAATCCCCTTGGCTTGGCGATTCCAATTCACCCAATCCCTTGAAAGATATATTTCCCTCCAGAAAGATGTTGTAGACAATTTTGTCAACCCCTAGAGACAGTCTAGAGTTGCCATAGACCAGTGCCTAGGACATCTTAATATAGCAAGGAGCTCTTCATATAGCTTGGGTTGTCAGTCCAAAAGCTCACTTACTATCTCTTGTTGAACAAGGAAATTAGCTTAGAATGGGACCAATCTCTCTCAGAAGATGGTACAAAGATAAGAGTAGTGTAGGAACATCATGCAAGACTCCAATACAAAGGCATCAGACAGTCAAGAGACATATTACTGTAAAGAGGGCTAGTTCAAATAATATATCGCAGAAATCAAATATCAGAAAGCAGATGCACTGAGAGGAATAATAAGAGAATACCAGTTGATATTAGACTGATACCCAGATATACAACAGAACCATGCATGGGCTTGCCAATTCAAGAATCCATACACAATCCTGGCATTTTAAAAGCACCCTCCTAACACAACTGATATAGCATAAAATATGGATAAGGTGAACATGAAACAATATATCATGACTAGGCCTATTTAAAGCGCTTGACTAATTCCAGAAAGGGCATCAACAAGGATGAATCCTTACTGCAAACTAGTGAGCCACTCGCATTCTAGAACATGATACAAGAAGATAAATAGCATGAAATGAGGGATTGTATTAACACATAAGAGAAAATTACATACTGTGAGATACCAAAGACCAGAATCCTCATTACAGTTATAACTCCTCCTCACTGAGACCCTACGGGCTCTGAACCTTCATACATAAATATTACAAAATGTATACAAAAGCCTTTTCACTGCACAGTTTGCTGATAGAAATCTGGAACCCATCTAATGTCTTATTTCTGGGTTTTTATAGAAAAGATATAGAACCCTCGAGAAGGAGGTAGATGGAGCACATTTAATGACTTAATTTGAACAAAATGGCGAAAAGAATTCGCACCCACTCTATGAATGACTGAATATAAATGACTGTACTTTACAATATGCCTCTAGAAATAAATGCTGAGGATGAAAATGTCCTCATGAACAAGACACAAATAATAATATATACAATGTTCTGCCTCTTACTGAAAGAGGGAAAATCTACTGCCGTAAAACCTTGAGATAGCTTGTGATTGTGCATTGTACTCTCGGCCCTTTTAATTTTGAATTTAAATCCCAAATCTTCAATGCAGGGCGAAGTGTCCCTTGATTTTCTCTGGAGGGTTCTGTAGATTCATATCTTTGTTTTCTTTAATGATGGTCATTTCATACAACCACCCCCGGCTTCGTTCTTAAATTTCACCAACAGAGTATCGTCCTTTGACATGCTCTTAACCTCTGCAACAGAGGCAAAAAATTAAAGCGCCTTCTTGTTATCTTGAAACCTGCAAAACCCACAGATATATTAGAAAAAACCAGACTCAGAAGTAAGGGGCATGGAGGTGGAGATGGTGATGACTTCACAGACATGGACAGATGAAAAGAACACGCAGGGTGGCGGAGGAAAGACAATGGAGGCTTTGACAAACAGACGGAATGCGGATTTTCCACGTAAAACAGTTTGAACGTGATGAATGAGTGAAGCGATAAATATGAATGAAAGACATATATATATATATATATATATATATATATATATATATATATGGAGGAGAAGAATGACACGGACACACGGGAATATGACGCATGGATGTACGAAGGACAGGTGGTGTACTGACGTGGCTGCGGGGTCAACGGGCGGAGGAGAACACGGCTTGGGCCGTTGGATCTTAAAACTACATCAACGGCTCGGAGACGCTGGGGTGACGCAGTGGTGGGCCACAGGACACAACGGACACGAGTTAATGCACAGGCATCTTCAAAGGATATCCGTCATTGGATTGAGACTGACAGATCCAACGGCGCGGGTGAGTTCCGCTGCCCGGCCATCGTTCAATGTTTAACGTGCGAAAAAGCTGTTTCGGAAACCGTACTTAGGGACATGTGGCACGTTTTCTATGGAATCGCTGGCCTTTGATTTAAAACCGCCGACCCGTCCAAGGCTGTGCGGAATTAACCGCCGGTTTTCATGTGCGGGGACCACCATCATTGCGTTGATTGGAGGCCGGGGGAGATTTAATCGAATCGAGATCGAACGGCTGTGTGCGCCCGAAACATTTATCAATAAGCCCCCTTTTCTTGCGGGCATATGGATCCGCGCTTCTGGCCGTACGGTAACCAAATCGTGAGGGCCGAGATTTTGTGATTAGGCCCGAGATAGACTTTAAATTATGGGTTTTTAACTTTGCACAATGCATTTTTGGGCGAAAAAGGTGGCGACGAGCGTAACATGGAGGTTTTTGGCTACAAAAGATATTTTGAATAGATCCAGAGGGAACTGGTGGTCAAGATTTAAATGGAGGGGGGAATATGCACAACATCGGCTCCATCTGGGGACGGCATGTTCGTCCCTGGACATGTCGAGAACACGCAGACCACTGAACATTTCTGTATGTACATTCTGTTTTCCGATTCTTCTGTGTTTCTTCTGATAATCTGCTAGCATCCCTTCTTTATGAAAATTAAAGCTAAAACAACTTATATACAATATAATACAATAGACATTCCCAGCCTGGATCAGAATTGAAAGTATGGCTTGAGGAATTGGCCATTCACAGGGGCGTCCAGCAGATCTCCCTGTAGGTTTTCTAACATAAAAGTATTATTTCCTCCTTGATTCACAATTTTGAATGGGCCAAACCACAACGGATCAAATTTGGCATGCTTGCCTTTTTCTGCTCTTCGAACGTCCCATCTGAGAACCAGGTCTCCAATTTGGAATTTCCTGTCTTTCGTATGCCGATCAAATACATTCTTCATTTTCTCCTGATATTCTATCAATCTCTGATTCACCTGGTTCCGTGTTTCCTCTAATTCGACCAGTTGATTAATCCTTCTGACCATGTCATCTGGTTCTTCTATCATCAGGTTCTTCCCGGCTTTCTTGCATGAAACGTGCTACCGGCAATGTCTACCTACTGTGAAACACGTCGCTCACCCATACACCCGTTACCATAGGGAGACTCGCTGCTTCTTTTCGGTTATCCTATTCGCCCATACAGCAAATTTTAATTGAGAGTCCCAATTCTTCTGATTCTCATTTATTATTTTCTTCAGGGCCCTCACCAGGGTTTTATTAGAAGATTCTGCTAAGCCATTTCCCTGGGGATAGTAAGCTGTGGAGTGGGTCAATATGATGTTATATTGCTGACAGAAATTTACAAATTTGGCAGACTTGAAAGCCTGTGCATTTTTAGTTACAATTCTAGCAGGACAACCAAACCTAGATATGATATTTTCCTCCATAAACTTGATTATCACAGCATCTGTAGCATTTCTTGTAGGTATGGCTTCCACCCATTTTGTGAAATAATCTGTGGCTGTTAGTATCCATTTATATTGGCCACTTGATGGGGGATGTATCTCTCCTATGAAATCTAATCCCCATTTCTGAAATGGTTCATTTACGTGGACAGGAATCAAGGGCAAAGCTGCTAATTTTTGTCTTTCCGCAAATCTTTGGCACTTATCACATGCTCTGACCCAAGCAAAAGCATCTGTAAATAGTTTTGGCCAGTAAAAACCAGCCTTCGGGATCTTTTGAGTTGTAGCCCTCCAGCTGTGATGTCCTCCACATATTCCCTCATAAAATTCTGTCATTATACTTTCCACTTCATTTTCTGTGAGGCATAACAGTAATATACCTGAAGGGTCTCTCCAATATAGCTGTCCATTAGCAATTATATACTTCTGGGATTTCATTCATATAGCTCTGTATTTTATCTTATCGCAACTTGGAGGAAAGCTAAGTGTTAAAAGATATTCAACTATTTCTTTATACCAAGGACTAGTGAGATATTTCATGTGTACCTTTTTAGTGGCCATCTCCAGTCCTTGTTGTTCTTCTCCTTTCTCAGATTCTTCATTTATTATCACGGATAGATTAATGCCCAAAGCTTGATGATTTGATTCAGATAACATCTTAGCAAGTCCCTGTCATTTAATCAGTTTGGTAGGCCTTATGTCCAAATCATATTCCTGTATTTTTGCAATCCATCTTCCTCTTTTTCCTTCGCTATCCCCCTGAACAAGAATGTCTTTGACAGCTGTTGTGGGAACATATGCAGTAATGTGAGATTGCAAAAAATAGGTTCTAAAAGCTTTAAGGCACTTTACTAGGGCATACGCCTGCTTCTCCAATATATTATATTTCGATTCAACATCATGCAGTACTTGACTGAAGAAAGCTATAGGCTGCTCATATCCATCTTCATTTCTTTGCAAAAATACTCTAGCAATGGTATGGGGAGAAGCAAATGAAAATATCATAAATGGTTTTGTATAATCTAGCCCAGCTAGCACAGGAGCTTTAGAAAATGCTTGTTTTATCCTGGTGAATGCATCTCTAGACTCCTGGGACCATCTTACTTCATTCTCCTTCTTCAACATTTCAGTTATATGCCCAACTATCTCAGCATAGTTAGGAATAAATCTTCTCAGAAAATTAATTCGGCCTAAAAACACCTGCACTTCCTTCTTATTCCTGGGTAAAGGAATGTTGTTTATTAATTCAACTCTCTTAGGATCAATTTTCACACCATCTTTAGTTACAATATGCCCTAGGAGTTTTCCCTCATCTAATGCAAATAAAGATTTTTGAGGATTGAGGGATAGGCCATACCTTCTGCATTTTTCAAAAGTTTTTCTTAAATGCTCAATAAGCTCAGCATCATTCTTTGAAAACACTGTGATATCATCAAGATATACCACCAAAAACTTGTCCTGCTCTCCAACAAAGGCTATGTCCATTGCCCTCTGAAAAGTAGCTCCTACATTAATTAATCCAAATGGCATTTTGGCATACATAAATGTTCCCCATGGTGTGGTGAATGCAGTTTTCTTTTGATCCTCTGGAAACACAGCTACCTGATTATAACCAGAAAATCCATCCATCATTGACATTCTGGATGCTCCCACCACTTTCTGCAGGATGTAGTCCATCTTAGGCAGTGGATAATTGTCTTTTAGAGATGCCCTATTTAAATTCCTGAAATCTACACACAGCCTTATTTCTCCGTTTTTCTTCCGAACAGGAACAAGGTTTGCTATCCATTCTAAATATCTCAATGGCACAATTATTTTGGCCTTCAGCAGCTTCTTGATTTCTTTTTCAATGGAGGGAATCAGCAGAGGATTTATTTGTCTGAGCTTCTGCTTATAAGGCTTTGCATCTTCCCTCAAAGGAATTTTATGCTGCATTATTTTAACATCAAAAGCTTTTAGGTCCTGATAGGACCATGCAAATACATCTTTATAAGATTGAAACAACTTCAAATATTTTTCTTTATATTCGTCTGGGACCCTTTTAGATAGTTTCACAATTTTGGGATCAGCATAAGTACCCAGATTTAAATCTTCCACTTGATCTTCTTCTGTCACCTTGTTTGGCTGCAACGAAATATCGTCTTTGTTAAATAATCTTTCTAGAGGCACCAGCCCTCTAGGTATAACATTTCCTTTCAGATGCAGCACTTTATTACCTGCTATCTTCTCTTCCCATTTGTTTTCTGCAATATTTTCGGCTTCTTCTTCCTCATAATCATCAATCTCCATATTGGAGAATTCTCCCACTGTCTCCATGAATCTCTTCATTTGTTCATCATCTTCAAATACCTCCCAATGTTTTATATTATCTGGAATGGATGGTCTGTAATGTACCTCCACTTCATATCTTAAAAGTGGATTCTGAGGAGGACGGAATGTACTGGCAGCTACAGCAAGAGAGTCTGCTATTCTGTTTTGCTCCCGGGGCATGAACTGTATGTTAAATGCTGAGAAGAAATTTTCTATCATGTCCCACACTTTGTTTCTATAAGCTCTCAGCCGTGGATGCTTAGTTTGGCATTGATTTTTGATCTGTCTTACCACCAGCTCAGAGTCTCCCATGACTTTTAAACTTTGGATGCCCATGTTTCTAGCTGTCTGTAGTCCCAATAATAGGGCTTCATATTCAGCTACATTATTGGTAGCCTCGTATTCCAATTTGAAGGACAGTGGCACCCATCTTCCTGTAGGAGAGATTAATAGCACCCCAGCTCCATTGCCTTCCTTTGAATTTGCCCCATCAGAATGCAAAGTCCAAATTTCTGATTCCTGATCTTCTTTAGGCTGCTCAGCTTGGATTTGACCAAAAAGGGGCTCATGAGCATAATTTTGATTTTCTTCTAACATTAAACATGAGAAGTCTCCCTCTTTGTTATAAACTGGGGAATTCTCTGAGCAGTCAGCCTTGGTTACCATTTTAACAAATCTAGTCTCCCTGTATAACCTCCTCTCCTGGCCTCCAAAGACTGGGATAGTAGCATATGTTAAATCCAATTTGATTGACCCACCAATTTTTGTACCCCAGGACCTTGACAGTAACATGCCAAAGCGGGCTGGGATATCAACAACCACAATGTCCATGACCACACTCTTTGCTGGAATTTGGGCCAAATTGACCACTAAATCTTTAATCATTCCCAAGCATTTAACCCTTTTAGAATCAAATGAATATAGGTCTTTGTATGGTCTTGTAATTTGCAGTCCTAGTTGTTCCATGACAGACAGAGGCATAATATTATGGGAAGCCCCAGAATCTAACATACAATTGTGTAATAGTAGGTCATGGATAACTAGGGAGACATAAAAAGGAGGAGTAGAAGGATCTATCTCCTCGACATGTGGGCCAAAGACTACCATGGGTATTTCTTCTTGAAGGTTTAAACTGTCAGGTACAATTGGTATTTCAGGAGGGAGCATGAAGGAAGTAACTTGAGACTGATATACAGGTTGTTTTAACAGTTCGGTCAGGGGAACTGGAATCTTAATTTTCTCAAGTTCTTTTTGTAGATTAAAAGCAAGTGGGGGCTTTTCTATCACCACTTCTTTTAACTCTTTATTTTCAACTGAAGATTTAATTTCTTTTGACACAGATTTAGCATTAGGAGGACTGACTATTTTTGAAGAAGAAGGAATCTGATCATTAGGCTGCAAGGGAGTACTTAGAGGACTCTTACCTTTTTCTATGTTTCTCTTTGTTGCTGATTCCTTCTGAGTAGGTGCTTCTTTCTGAGGTGGCTCCTCTTCTTGTCCTTGAGTTCGGGTCCTCTTCCTTGAAGACCTGAGGTCATATTTTACATTGAATTGTGCTTGCATGAAATCAGCGAACTGCTTAAAATAATGATCAATCTCTGCTTCTTCTTCTTCGTCTTGCAATGGGCATTCTATATCATCATTATTTGAAAAGGCAAGATTTGAATCTTCTAATCCATAAGCTGCATCTCCAGTGGAGTCATCTGCTGGTCCTTCCAGGTACAAGGGATGTGGTACCTGATCTTGTTGTTCCTTTGCTTCTCTCGGCAATATCTGCAATGGTGGTCTTCTATACTGGGGATTGTATCCTCTGTTTGGAGCATTATAGAAATTCTTGGGAGCTGCATTTTTAGCTTCCAGTTCAAGCTTGACCATCTTCTTTATCATTTTTCTTATTTCATCCATTTTATCTTAATCCTTATCTTGATTAGAAGTAGAAACCTCTTCTTTGCCTCTCCTCCTAGTATCTTGTTCAGCTTTTCCTTTTAATTTCCCAGTGGAGGCAAAGTTTGCTTCCAACTCTAAAGCATCTGACTGAGCATCATCTAAAGTGGCAAGTTTTCTCTCTCTCAATGAGAATCCAAAGTCAAAATCAAAGGCTGCTATAAAAATTATCTTGGCAGCAGCTTCATGGGGCTTCATTTCAGGAGGCAGGCTCAAATATAACTTGTTGAATCTTTTAATAAACTCTGATACCCCTTCATTCTATTTCTTCTTCATAGTATTAAACTCAGTAAGACACTGACCATGATCTTTCTTTTCTCCCCACTTCCTGAGAAAAGTATTCTCCATCTGGTCCCAGGTGGTCACAGAACGATTTCCCAATGTCTTGAACCATTTTCTGGCTTCACCTTCCAAAGACTGCACAAACAATCTCAAGACCACATCCAAATGTTCAACATTTAAGTTTTCTGCAAAGGAGCAGAAAGTCTCAAGATGTTTCTGAGCATCAATTTCATTTTCACCATTGAATCTCGGCAGAATCTTCAAGTAATCCTGTGGCATATCATTTAGCACTTGGGGTAAGGCCAGTGGAGCATATTTGTTCAATAGAAAAGCAGGAACATTAGCCATTGGAGGAGGTGGGGGTTGTACAATAGTCTGAGATACAAATGAAGGGAGGGGAGTAGGAGGAAGTGGAGTATGAATAACAATGGGAATATATTGCACAGAAGCCTGAGGTGTGGGTGGGAATAGTTCACGGTTAACAGCAGCTACTTCTGTGACTTCTTTAATTTCCTCAGCCTCGGGAGTAGGATGAGAATCTTCTTCAATCCAGGTACTTCCTCTACATGGAGTTTCTAAGTAAAAATCAGGATTTTCTGTTCTGATCTCTTGAGAAGAAGAGGGCGGATAATCTTCAACGGAATATTCAGGGTTTTCAGCACGAACTGACTTCCTCTCCTTCCAAACTCTTTTATGAATGATCTTCTCTGGGTCAGACACGTAAGGTGTTTTTGACTGAGATGTATCTGACCTCAAATGTGGCTTGCGAGGAGCCAGGACTACCAATAAATTTATCAAATAAAAGCAGTGGAGTCGCCAAGGTGAGAGATACACAACTCTTCAACTCTCTGTGCTCACCTGATTAGAGAGTGAAAACAGTTTGTCGAGGCCCAGGGAAACTGATATTCTTAAATTCGATCCCCGGCAATGGCGCCAGAAAGATGTTGTGGAAAATTTTGTCACCCCCTAGAGACAGTCTAGAGTTGCCATAGACCAGTGCCTAGGACATCTTAATATAGCAAGGAGCTCATCATATAGCTTGGGTTGTCAATCCAAAAGCTCCCTTACTATCTCTTGTAAAACAAGGAAATAAGATTGAATGGGACCAAACTCTCTCAGAAGCTAATACAAAGATAAGAATAATGTAGGAACATCATGCATAACTCCAATATGAAGGCATCAGACAGTTAAGAGACAGCTTACTGTAAAGAGGGCCAGTTCAAATAATATGCCACAGAAATCAAATATCAGAGAGTGGATGCAGTGAGAGGAATAATAAGAGAATACCAGTTGATATTAGACTGATACCCAGATATACAACAGAACCATGCATGGGCTTGCCAATTCAAGAATCCATACACAATCCTGGAATTTTAAAAGCACCCTCCTAACACAACTGATATAGCAGAAAATATGGATAAGCAAGAATTGATGAACAAAAGATATCATGACTAGGCCTATTTAAAGCGCTTGACTAATCCCAGTATGGGCATCAACTAGGATGAATCCTTACTCAATATTAGTGAGCCACTCGCATTCTAGAACATGATACAAGAAGATAATAAGCATGAAATGAGATATTGTATTAACACATAAGAGAAAATTACATACTGTGAGATACTAGAGACCAGAATCCTCATTACAGTTATAACTCCTCCTCACTGAGACCCTACGGGCTCTGAACCTTCATACAGAAATATTACAGAATGTATACAAAATCCTTTTCACCGGCACACAACTCATAGAACCGAACCCTTACAATGTCTTATTTCGGTTTTTATAGAAAGATAGAAAACCCTCGAGAAGGAGGTAGATGAGCACATTTAATGACTTGATTTTGAACAAAATGGCTAAACATTCGCTACCACACCGTGAATGACTAACTATATGAGAAATGATTCAGATTTCTTACAATTTACCTCCGTAAATAAATGTTGCGGATGAAAATCTCCTCACAGAACAAGACACAAATAATAAAATATAATAATGTTCCGTCATCTTGGCCGAGGGAAAAGTATGTCGCGCAAACCCCGAGGTGGCTTCACAGATTGTGTATTGTACTCTCGGCCCTCTAACTTTGAATTTAAATCCCAAATCTTCAATGCAGGGCGAAGTGTCCCTTGATTTTCTCTGGAGGATTATGTAGATTCATATCTTTGTTTTCTTTAATGATGGTCATTTCACACACCTACCCTCAGCTTCCCTCTTGAATTTCTTCCTCGAAAATAGTCGAGGGCAATGCTCCTGATTTCTGCGTACAAAGCAGCAAATTATGATGAGTCTTCGACCGCGACAAACCTGCAAAAACACAAACTATTTAAGAAGAACCAGACTGGGATGGAGACGAGGACGATGGAGACATGGTCGTATGGCATGAACACGCAAAGTGGTGGAGGAAATACAATGGAGGCTTTGATTAAACAGACGGAATGAAGATTTTCCATGTAGAAAAGTTTGAACGTGATGGCGGAATAAAACCATGAATACAAATAAATACACACATATATATAGTAGGGGAGAACGCCACGGACACATAGGAATATGACACATGGGTGTACGGGGGACAAAAGGAAGAATGACGTGGTGGAGGACTTGACCAGCGGGCAGTCAGACGGATGATCTGGGCCACACGACCAAAAATGAGATCGATGGTTAAAACGGGTCGGAGAGCGATTAGAGTGGGCAAGGGGGGCGATGGACATATATTATAACGTATGCAGCTCCGGAGGACGTCCGTCGTTGGATGGACGTCGACAGATCCAATGGCGCGGGTGAGTTCCGCTGCCCGACCTTTGTACAACCTTTAACACGCGAAAAAGTGGTTTCTTGGGCCCGTACCAAAGGACACGTGGCGCGTTTTCAATGGAATCGCTGGCATTTGGTTCAAAACCGCTGGCTCAGTGGAAGTGGTGCGGGATTTACCGCTAGTTTTCATGCGCGGGGACCACCACACAAAACGACCGCCGCTCCGTTGATTGAACTCGATCAGACGGTTACAATTGCACTCGATAACATCTATTGTTAAGCCCCCTTTCCTTTGGCATATGGATTTGCGCTCGGGACATATGGAAGCCAAAGCATGGAGGGCTAAGATCTTAGGACTGGGCCCGATAGATTTAAATTATGGGTTTTAATTTTTCATAATGTATTTTCGGGCGAAAAATGTGGTGACGAGCGTAGCATGGAGGTTTTTGGCTACGAAAGATATTTTGAACAGATCCAAAGGGAGCTGGTGGTCAAAATTTAAATGGAGCGGGGGGGGAATATGCACAAAGAGGGTTTAGAGGTGAAAAACACCATAAAAATAGGAAAAACAAAAACTGAAGAGAAACCCTAGGGTCTGAAATAGCTGGATATGCAGGAATATATAAAACGACAGTGGTCGCAAAATAAAACCCGTGTGGAGTCGCCAATTGTTAGTATGAATCTTTTGTCGGAAAAGACCACTTTAGCTACGCATAACAAATAGCCCTAACATCAATTATGGTTGCCAACATCTTTAAATCTGTAGTTAGGTGATCCAAATAAAGCTGCACGAATCCAGATCTAAGCATAAAAGACATTAAGCAGTGAAAATAAAATGTTGCTCCATGCATCCAATAGACAAGACAAGAACAATATATTTGAAAGAATTTTTATATTAAAAAGGGGCACCTGAGAGGAAAAAAAGAAAGGTGTTTCCAATTCTCCTCAATGGGATGGGTTCTTGAAAGTCCTCAGCATTTCAGATCTAAAATTTCTCTCTCTTGTTGGTGTAGAAAACCCAGACAAACATAGAACTCAAAGGGAGCTCACAAAGCAAATGATGGAGAATGTGACAATGATAATGGCTCAAAGTCAGACCAAGAATATAGATCCAGAGTGATCTAATATGCAATGAAAGGTGACTAATGAATGGGAAAAACCCTTCTATTTATAACAAAATATTAGGGCGGTCTAGAACTTGGTGCATGAATAAAATATTATTAATCAAATTCTAGAACCACCTTTTAGGAATATTTTATTATATTTGTTGGAGGGAAAATGATTTTTGACTTGGGTCAATTTCTTTATTTATAAATAATAAATAAATAAATGATTTATTTATTATTTTAAGGAAATGGTGGGAATATAATTAAATAAATAATGATTTATTTAATTATTTATAAATGATTTAGTCAAATTTAACTAGGAATATTATTTAAATAGGGATTAAATAACTTATTCCTAGGAAATAATCAAATAAATAAGGATTTATTTAATTGATTTCCTTGTTTTGGGTTAAATATGACCAGGAATAATAATTAAATTGATGTTTAACTAATTATTCTTTGAGGAAATATAAAAAAATATAGATTTGTTTATTATTTCCTTTTGGGGTTTCCTATTTAGACCATAAACAACTTAATAAAGGTGTTTTACTAAGTTATTTCACATAGTGAAAGCAATTTTACTTAGGGTAAAATTGGTCTTACATGGTGTACTTGGGTTCATCTAATGATAATAGGTTAGATGACCAAAAAATGGTGTAACACATAACAATAGACATATGGTGAGTAGTGTTATAACAATACTCTCCCAAGTGAAGCCAGCGCAGCCAAGCCCTCTACTACCCTGCTACATAGTTTCTTAAGTAGCCCTCCAGCCACTTTTTCACTATCTCGGTCTGTCCATAGGTTTGGGGATGATAGCTAGTGCTTGGAGTCAAATTAGTCCCCACTAACCGGAAAATTTCTTGCCAAAAGCCACCCATGAAGCAGTTGTCCTGATCACTCACTATGGTCCTTTGGAGACCATGGATTCTAAATACATCTCTGAAGAAGAGCTCAGCTACCTATGAAGTAGTATAATGTGCAAAAATGGCAAAGAAATGAGAGTAATTTGTTAGTCTATCAACAACTACAAATATAAAATCCTTACCCTGTACTGTCGGTAGGCCGGTGATGAAATCCATAGAGATGCTTTCCCACTTCTCATCTGGAATAGGTAGTGGCTGCAATAACCCAGTAGGGTGGGTGTGTTCTCCCTTGTTCTGCTGACAAATTGTGCACCCTTTTACATGTTTGAGCACATCCCCTTTGAGACCCTTCCATGAGAATCTCTCTCTCATGGCCCTATAAGTCTTTGTGAAACCTTGATGCCCTGCAAGTGGGGAATCATGTGATGCTAGTAAGATCTTCTCATTGAGCTTGGAATTATTAGCCGAGAAGATCTGGTCTTGGTAGTAGATGATCCCATCCATCACCCTATACCTCTCATCCGATACCACCCCATCAAGTATCTCACATGCAAATTCATCTTTGGAATACTCAACTAAAAGTTGAGCCTTCCAATCTGCGTCCATGCCCCTCAAAGACAACGTTGTAGGCCTTCTGGATAGAGCATCAGCTACCACATTGCTCTTCCCCTTGACATACTCTATGTCAAAGTCATATGCTTGGACTTTTCTCACCCACTTCTATTGTCTCTCTTGGAGTTGCTTCTGTTCAAGGAAGAATCTAAGACTGTTATGGTCAGTCTTCACCTTGAACTTATTCCCCACCAAGTACAACGCAACTATCTTGATGGCTTCTATTTCAGAAACCTTGTTGAGCTGAAAGTAAGTGTCCAGCTTCTCCACCCAAGCCTTGGTTGTACTCTTCGGTGTTCCATAATAAGTGGGTAAAAAGAACCTCCCCATACTATGCTATAGGTCTGACCCTTGCATAAAGTTATCCTCCCTTTGATGAGGATTAATTCTTCTTCCATCCTTGATCTGGAAAAACTCCTGAAAACTCAAGTGTTATTTGAACATTTGAGGTTGGGATTCATATTCCTCAAAACAATTTCCTAGGGTTTCCTCCTTATCTCTTCCAGATAGAAACGAAGGCATGGTAGAGCGTTGTGGTGCAGCTGAATGCTCCATGCCATATGAAGTGCTAGTGTTTGCCTCATGGAAAAACCCTATAGAATCCCCTTTATGCCTCATCTTCTTGAGGTCCCTTGTAATGTTCTGTAGGGTCTAAAGTAGGAGTTATGAAATATCTTCCTAATCCATGCTGAAGATATATTATCCCCACAAGATGAGCCAAGATCAGAGCTTTGATACCACTGTAATATTCCTTCTCAGTAATTTCTACAATATGTTCAATGGAAATGCTGTATAAGGAAAACCATGCAACGAAAATGAAAAATAGGACTTCGATCCTCTTATATATGTTGTATGTATCTTAAATATGAAATGGAATCAGAAACAAATCATTCTAGCTAAACTAAACAGATCTCCCCACCTCATATGTGCTCAAAAGCATTCCAATCCCACGACTTCACACAATAGAATTTCTAAAGACTGCAATAGCGTAATTTTCATTAGGGCTTCTACATAAAAATATGATTCAATACATATCTTGAGCTTTCATTAATCATAGAATCAAAAATGGGAGGTTTGACCTCTTTTACATGAACACTAGAACACCCCGACAAGGGTTTCCAGCAAAATACCAATGTAAAATGCAGTACTGCAGAAAATAACGCAGTCCACTACAAATATGTATTAAATAAGACTAAATTTTAAATAGATGATAAATACAGAAAATGGCCAAAGGCCCTCCTTAATAGACTTTTCGGAGAGAAATAGACACCTCCTCCTCCAATACAAGCACAAAATCAAGGGGTTTAACCCTACTACTGCTGATCCTGCAGAAAAGACGTAGTTACTGGAAGTGAATGCACTGTAGATGTTGATGGCTGAATGAAATCAAGTTAGATGATGAAAAATTAGCTCAGGAACTTCCCTTTTTATCTCTTAAACAAGCTAAACCAAAGGTGAAGATGGAATTCCCGCATGAGAATCCTTTGCACTAAACAGTGATCCAACTACAGCTAAACAGCTGAAGCTTGCAAGTAGTCAAAATACCAAACATAGATGAATACTAAATGCCGTCCTTGCTTCTATATCCTTCTTCTTATCCTTGGTGAGCCTCCTCACCCTGGACCCCACTCATTGATGAGGTGACTTCCTAGAAAAGATTCCTCTTTCAAAACTGCGATGTCCTTGTTGGTTTCCCTCCTCTTATAGCAGCGCTGTTGACTTGGTCAACTGGATCTAGTTCACCTGCATTGTCCCTCTTTCACACCAAGGTGGCTTTATTTGTCCTCCTAATCTGATCCCTTTTCACACTGGGATTTGTTTTATTGTCCTTTTACTCTCCTACTGCAAAAATGGAGCAATTATAATATTCCAACTAGCAGTGGCTAATTGGGGATATTGGCAGATAATACCGTAATAAATCCCGATTCTTGTCTCATTCACCTAAATAAGAAGGAAATTGTTTCATTTGATTCTAAGGAAGTTTATGTTAAGCTTGATGCCATAACTGCAACTTTGATTAAAGAAATAGATGAAGCTTATTTACAACATTCAGTTGAATTGAGTGTTTTATCAGCCTATACCCATAAGCCTTCTACCATCCATTTAGATACCAACCTTTTAGAATCTGCAGGTTCATCCCTATTCACTACTACTTCATCCATTATTTCCACCACACTTCATTCCATAGATTCATTTTTTCCTAAGCAACCATTTCAACCTAGAATATTATTTCCATCTTCCACCACTTCAAGTTCATCCCCTAGTATTTCTGCTACATTTTATAATACATCATTCTCATTCCCAAGTACCTCTTCTAGCATCCCAACTTCATATTTTAGCTTTTCAACCACATTTTCTAGTACATCTTCTTATATTCCAATCTCATCTGCAAGTGCTTTAACTACATCAGCAAGTACTTCTAGTTCTTCACCAATTACTTCAAACTTACCTCCTATCCAAGCAAGAATCCAAGCCATGGCTACCAGATATGCTCCCATGGTTATACCAAGACAGTTACATGACATGCCCCAGGACAATCAAAGAAAAATCCCTCAATTTGATGGAACAACTCACTATACTTCACAACAACATGTCAATAAGATGACAAACTATTTTGAACTACATGAAATTGATGATGTTGATTTCCAAGTTAGACTTTTTGCTCAAACTTTAACTGGTGAGGTAAAAAAGTGGTTTAATGATTTAAATGTTGGTAGTATTGCTGATTTAGCAGTCTTTCATAGATTATTTCTTAATAGATGGGAAAAGAAGAAAAATCCACTACAAATCTTATCTGAGTTTGAAAGTATAAAAAGAGCACCAAATGAAGCAGTCCAAGATTATTATACTAGATATAACAGTATTTATAATGCAATCCTGCTAATCTTAAACATCCTCCGAACTTTGTCCTTATCAGATTCCCTGATGGATTTGATACAGATATAGCCTATCAACTAAGAGAGAGAAATCCAGAGACTTTAGAGCAGATGCAGAGTAATGTTGTTAGTGTATATGAAAACTTGGTAGCAAAGAAAGCTAGATTAAGAAATGAAAGGAGAGTGACAATAAAAGAGGAAACATCCACTTCAGATTTGGAAATAGATTAATTAGCAAAAAAATTAGAGATAATGATGGATAGGTTATATAGCATGGAAAGGAAGCCACAGTGGCATAGCCAACAGCAAGGACCATAGATTAGAAATCTCAATTTCAGGAAAAACACTAATACTGGAAAATCTAGAGAATCAGCACCTGACCAAACAATAAGACCACCTTTCCAATATAACTATGCTGAAATTTCTCATCAAAATGAAGATGATGAAGACACCATTAATCTAATGGGTATTAATGATGATAAACCCAATTTTATTACACAAGAAGAAGAGGAGTTATATGAATTACCACAACTTCAATTAGATTCTGGTGGGTCATTTGATTACAAGAAAGGTTATGAGTTTGCAATTAATGAATTTCATAAGCAATATAACCTTAGGAGAAAAAAAAATGTTGAGCCTTCTGTTAAGAAATCTACCCAAAAAAAAACAAAGAAAACAATAGAGGATCCTACTTCTAAAGTTCTACAAATTCTCCCTAGGGAAACCAAGCAAAACTCTGGGTCAACCCAGAAAGTTTCAAGTCCCAAAATTTCACCTAGTCCCAAAATTGTTGATATCACAGATGATGTTGTCCAAACAACAACATATTCTCAAAAATATGTTGCTGCAAAGACAACTACTTATGCTAAAACAACGATTTCAGACTAAAAAATACCTAGTGCTGATAAAAAATCAGCTAATCTAAAATCAGTTGATCCTAAAATAAATCATGCTAAAACATATACTGAAACCACAAACTCTGCAAAGACTTCCACTGCTTCTCAAACTGTCCCTGAAAAGAAAACTAAAAACAGTAAGAAAGTGTAAATACAAACAGAGAATGAGAAATCGACTATAGAAAAATATGACAAACCTACCCAAACTACAGTTACAAGAGAAGAAATAATTCAGCTAGGAAAATCACAAGCACCATTTAATATCCAAGCTAAAATTGCCAAATTGAAGATACCAATTCCTTTGACAGAGTTGGTAAAACATAACCTATACAAAACACATATCACTGAGACTTTAAACATGAATGATGGAGAAGATTCAGTAAATTTGAATGATGATCAACCAGAATTAATCTCTGGTCCTGGTGTTAATGGGAAACACCAAGATGGAGCAGTTCCACCTTTTTATATTAGCTTAACTATTCATGATTAGATTTTACATAATGCAATGTTGGATTCAGGGGCCTCACACAATTTGATGCCAACATCAATAATGGAAACCCTGAATTTAGACATCACTAGACCTTACAAAGATCTCTTCTCATTTGACTCTAGTAAAGTGAAATGTTTAGGTTTGATAAAAGATTTATGTGTTGCTTTAGTTCAATACCCTGGAAAAAGCATAGTCATGGACATTATAGTAGCTCACTTCCCTCCCAAATATGGAATGCCCTTATATCGCTCATGGGGAGCTAAACTACAGGGATCTATACAACTTGATATGTCTTATGCAACAATATCAGTTTTTGGCCAACCCAAGAAACTTTACAGAGAGACATTAATGAAGTACATGGTTAGTAGTGTAGAAATACCTCAATATTATCCTATTTACTCTACACATACTGATATGGACTCATTCATTTTATGTAATTATGAAACTGGCATTGAGAACAATATTGAACTAAAACAGAAAAAGGAAGCACTAGATAGTGACAACATTTTTCATGAATCAATGTGGCACCTAGATTTTGATGGATCAATTAACAAATTAGGAGCAGGAGTAGGAGTTTCGATACATAATATGGAAAACAATCATGCAAAAGGTCATGCTTTTAGATTAAATTTAAAATGTACAAACAACATGGTTGAATATGAAGCTCTTATTTTAGGACTACAGATTGTTAGAAATTTAGGAGCCAAAAGAGTGTCAATAATGGGAGACTCCGAGTTAATTGTGAAATAGATAACAGGAGAATATTCTATATATAATCCAAGATTAAGCTAATATAGAGATATTTTTTTATATCCGATTAAGGAACTGCTTGAATGTGATTTTGTTGCAATTCCTAGAAAACAAAATATACAAGCACACATCTTAGCAACTTTTGCTAGCACTTGTAATCTACCCTTTCAACCAAATCATAAATATACAGCAGAAGTTAAACACGGGCCTACAATACCAGATAATCTTAAATATTGGCAAATATTTTCACAAGATGAATAGATTTATCATTTCATGAATAATGAAGGAAAATTTCAGAATTGTAATATAGACACAGATTGTACAATAGATCAAACCATAAAAAGTGAGATTGATATAAATAATGTAGATATAAATAACTTAGATTTTGATAAAACCACTCAATTTACTCAAGTAGAAATAGATAATTTAGAGAAAGTAGAGATTGAAGAATTAGAAGATGATGACTTTGACTTTTTAAACCTTAAGAACAACTTTTTACTTAAGAGATTAGCTCCTTTAGAAGATATTTTTTATTCTAATGATGTTGCAAGGAAACCTAATATGGAACCATTAAGATCTGATATTGAAGAGTGGAATATAGGAATAGAATAAAAGCCTAATATGGTAAAACTTTCAAAAGCCTTACCTCAAGAAGAAAAAGTAAAATACATAGCTTTGTTTAAGGGATTTCAAGATGTATTTGCATGGAGTTATGAGGACTTAAAATCCTATGACACTAGCATAATACAACACAAAATACCCATAAAAGAAGATCAAAAACCTTTCAAACAGAAGCTTAGAAGGATCAACCCATTTTTGATGCCCTTAATTGATAAAGAGGTTAAGAGAATGTATGAAGCCCAAATAATTACACCAATCAGATATTATGATTGGGTTTCAAATCTAGTTCCCACTAGGAAAAAGACACGAGAAATTAGACTATGTGTTGATTTCAAGAATTTAAATAAAGTGTCCTTAAAAGAAAACTACCCTCTCCCCAAGATGGATCACATTTTATAGAGGGTGGTTGATTCTTCCAGAATTTCATTACTTGATGGATTCTCTGGATATAACCAAATGTTAGTCCAACCAGAAGACCAACCTAAAACTGCTTTCACTATTCCTTGGGGCACTTTCATGTATGTGAAAATGCCTTTTGGATTAATGAATGCAGGAGCCACTTTTCAAATATCTATGGATATAGAATTTTCTAAATAAATTCATGAATTCCTTGTGATTTATCTAGATGACATTACTGTATTTTCAAAGATTAACAATGAACATCTAGATCACCATAGACAAGTATTTCTCAAATGTAGAAAACTTTCCATCTCTCTAAATCCTAAAATGACTCTATTTGGACTGGAAGACGGTAAATTATTAGGACATATCATATCTAAATAGGGAAATAGGATAGACCAAGCCATAATAGAGGCCATTATAAACATTAGTCCTCCGAGGAATATTAAAGAATTGTAAGCTTTCTTAAATAAAATTAACTTTCTCAGAAGATTCATCTCAAATCTAGCTGAAATAATTAGAGAACTTAAAAATATGTTGAAAATAGACTCGGATCTTAATTGGACTATGGAGACCACGCAATCATTTGAATCAATTAAACAAGCCTTGACAAAAACACCAGTGCTTATAAGTCTTGATTTCAAAAAATATTTCATTATTTTTTCCTTTGCTTCATAACACATTATTGTTGCAGTTTTACTGCAGAAAAATGATCAGGGCTATGAGCAACCCATTTATTTTTTCAGCAAATCACTCAGAGATGCCACTTTAAAGTATAAGATAATGGAAAAGAAGGCACTAGCTTTAGTGAAAGCTATCAAAGACTTTAGAGTGTACATCCTTTATTCAAATATCATTGCTTATGTTCCAAATGTAGTTGTAAAGGACATTCTAACACAGAATGGGCCTGATGGTAAAAGTGGCAAGTGGATTGCCATCATTTTTGAATATGACATAGAAATCAAACCCAGAAAACTAATAAAAGGTCAAGGTTTAGCCAAACTCATGGTTGAATAAAATTTTCATGTTTTAGATATTAATTTTATTGCCCAAATAGATGATCAGGAAGAGATGGTGACTCCAGAGATCAGTGAAGCCTTTTCAGGCTCACCGTGGTATGCAGATATTATATTTGTATTACTAAATTTACAAGCTCCTCCTGGATTATCAAGAACTAAAGCTAGATTTTTAAAGTTAAAGGCAATAACATTTTGTATCATAGACAATGCACTGTTTTGGAAAGTTCATGGTAGAATTTTATTGAATTGTTTTCTAAAAGAAGAAACTGATAAAGTTTTGGAAGAATTTCATGTAGGTGATTGTGGAGGAAATATCTACTGGAAAACTATTTAAGATAAAATCCTGAGAGCTAGTTTTTACTGGCCTACCTTGTTTGCAGATGTAAAAAAGTATGTGACCTCCTATCACAAGTGCCAATTTTTTGAAGGAAAGAAAAAGCTGCTACCTTTTCCCTTAAAACCCATCTCAACATAAATGTCTTTTCAACAATGGGGTCTTGACTTCATTGGTGAAATTCACCCTCCATATTCAACCCAACACAAGTGGATTTTGACAACCACAGACTATTTCACTAAGTGGATAGAAGCTATACCTTCCAAACAAGCCACTGACACTGTCATAATCTCATTTTTAGAAAAAAAACATACTCCCAAGATTTGGATGCCCCCAAAAGATCATCACTAATAATGGAGCAACATTCAAGTCCAAAAAGATGATTGACTTCTGTCATAAATACCACATTACCCTGGGCCATTCTACTACTTATTACCCTCAAGGTAATGGCCTTGTTGATTCCTCCAATAAAAGCCTTGTGAATATCTTCAATAAACTACTAGAAGACAATAAGAAAACATGGAACAAAAGGTTAGTGAATGCCTTATGGGCAGATAGACTTACCACAAAGAAATATATTCATACATCCCCTTACCAGCTTGTTTATGGGATGGATGTTGTCTGTCCATCTTCTTTAGGAGTACCAGTAATGAAGATAATTTAAGAACTGCAAGTTGAAACCAATGATATCCAAAGAAGAATAAACCAAACCATAAACTTACAGCAAACTAGAGAAGAGGTTTATCTTAAGTCTCAAGTTGTTCAAGAAAATATTAAAAATATATTTGACAAGAAGACTAAGGAAGATCATTTTTATATAGGAGACAAAGTTCTAAAGTGGGATTCAAGGATAGAAGAGAAAGGAAAACATGGGAAAATTTATTTCTTATGGAAAGGACCTTATGTTATTTATGGTTACAGAGGTAACAATGCTTTCTTTTTGAAGGAGTTGGATGGATCAGATCTGCCAGGTGGGCCTGTCAATGGTAGAATGCTGAAGCATTACTATTCCTTAGAATAAACAAATAGTTCACTTTGTTTACTTTACTCATTGTATATATCATTGCAGATTTTAGATTGGATTGGATGTTTTAGCGAAGTTTAGCACGGAGAAGATAGCTTTGAGATAAATATCATAAGTAAATAATAGAAGAGCTCAATCAGTTCAAGGCGGAAACGGAGTCAAAATTCAAAGGCTACTAGTCTCAAAGTTCTTGACATTTCACCAGGAAATGTCATCCCCATCTTTGGGTCCCTAAAACTCACGGGGTCCTATAACAAGGTACAATAGGATTCATATTTTTTGAATTGAATTTGATTAGTCTTGTAATATGTACATACTTTGCTTTCTGCGTATTGTTTTCCCATATCAGAAAAATAAAATAAAAAATGTAAAGAGGGTAAAAGTCCTAAAAGAAAAATCAAAGGACTTGAAATAAAAAATATCAAAAAGAACAGAAAATGGACCCCAAATAAAAAGGAGATAAAAATAAAACATGAAAGTGATGCAAATCCAAATGCCACTACTATTTAATTTTTTTGAAAAATAAATATTGTGTGCAGCTTGTTAAAAATTCCACAATCCATGAAGGTTAAACAGATTAAACTTAACCTCTCATGCTTTAAATTTCATGTTATTAGATAGAGAATAAAGATCCATCCAAACAGTTTAAACTTGGCAGATCAGTAGTTAGGTAGAGAATAATAAGGAGCTCAACAGCTTAATCTGAGCTCTTGGAAGAAATAAGGATAGAATTAGTTAGTTTGTTGTTTTAAAAGAAAAATGAACAAGGGTTTTCAAGCTCAAATTCACCTAGGTAAATGAAGAAAAAATGTTAGGGTAGCATATAGGTACGTAGAATGAGTTTTAAAATCATGGATGAGTAGAAAACTGACCATTTTATTCACTAACTCCCTTCAAACATCATCCCCTTGTAGAAATACTTCATTCCCTCCATTTTCATCCTTTACCCTTCATTTTTCCTTTTTTCCCATTATCATTTAGTTTCCTTTGCAAAAATCCCCTTTTCCTAAGTTTAAAACCCATTATACTTAAGAAAAGTAAGACCCTTTAACTAATTCCCCTTTTATTCAAAAATACCCAGAAAACCCAAAAACAATTTTTATCCTAAGTATAAATGCCAAAATAAAATGTCAAGACCCACAACAATGAAATTTATCCCTATATCATGTTTTACACCAAGCTTAGTTTATTTCATCTCCCTCATCTCATTTCATTACTAACACATTAATTTCTAATCATTCTAACTCGTTTACCACCTATGAACGTTGCAAAAACCTCTTGTGGTTATTCCTCCTGCGCTTTACAAGTTTACTTATCCTGCTTGAATTGACCCCGTATTTAATACATTCACTATTCAATGAAATTATGTTTATAAAAATGCCCGAATGCATTCATTAGTACCCTTTTGTTACCGTTTTACACCTAGAAGAAGTATTGTAGACCAAAAATATTGTTGCCGCCTTTTTTTTCTAGCCTGAATGAAACAAAACTCATCAATTTGATTGCTACAACCACTGTAGAAGTCATTCGAGTGCCTATAAAGACCAGAAAAAACTTCTGAAAGCTTTCTAACCCCAAAAACCTTCCTACACAACAAAATTTCAATTTTCCCAGGTATTCTTCAGAGGAAAAGCACTCATTTATCAATCTAAAATAATTATACAGTTAAATGAACCATTTAGAAGCCTGTGTACCTAAAGATAACCCTGTTGCTTCATAAATCTTTTGATTTTTTAAACCTTGAGAATTTTCTCACAGATTTTGAAGCCTTGAATTGATTTAAACACAAAATTTGATTAAGTTTAGCCATATGCAAACCTGAGAAAGTCTCTAATACCTTCAACCCTTTCCTATAGTACTTAGGCATCCTTTTTCACATAAAATTGATGTCTTAAGATTGTTTTGATCACAGAAAGTGCACTGTAAACCTAATTATCATTTGTTGAAGCTATAAGGTCTTAAAGTTCCTCTTTTGATACAGAAATTACAGTTTAAAGTTAATTGATCATAATTATTCCTTTACAGACAAAAGATAGAACCCCTGTTTTATCCTAGTCCTTCTGCAAACTATTTAAATTTCCAGAGGTGTTTTTCAGGCATAAATCAATGTTTTTAAGGTTAAAAGAGTATAAAATTGATTAATCAAAACTAATCAATGGCTTCCAAAAACACTCTAGTAGTCAAACCTCTACAACCCCTTGTTGTAGATGTAGAGCATATTCCCCTGGCAGATGTAGACTTCAAAATTATAGATATTGTGACAGAGTTCAACCTTCTTGAGCTCCAGTTCAACCTTCTTGAGCTCCACTGCTGGAGCCAAGAAAAATCCCTATATCGAGCTGATGAAGTGTTTATCTGGGAATAAAACTTGCCAAAATATTTTGTTCCTCATACTCACCAATGCCCAGAAGTAATTAGACTCTACCAATCATGCTACTCTCCTGATCAAAGAGCCATTTTGAACCCTAAAAAGGATTTTTTTCTGACCATTACAGCTGAGTCTATCAACCAGATGCTTCAGATACAACCTGGGCCAAATGAAGTTATTTTATCTATTGAAGTCCTCACTAAGTTCTACTTGGATCTGGATTTTCCCAAAAGATTCCAGATTTTTGAAACCTTCATGCCATCCTATGTTGAAATTCCCAAGCTGAACCCTTCATACTCCTCTGCTAAATTCTCAGAAAGAACAAGACACATTATTTCCATGTTGTCTTTCATCCTTGGCTATTTTACAGATGAACATGTTGATGTTTCAGTTCTTGTTTTCTTTTCTATTTTTGCACCTGGCCAACCTCCTGCTGTCATCTTTAACTTTGCCTAATATATTGCTGACAGTATCCAAGAGAAATTAGTAAAAATGCCTTCTGAAGGTGTTTTTAGGTATTCTTCATTCCTATTCCACATGTTCCTTTATTTTCACTCTGAAAAGTTTCCTATAGGTCTTCAAAAGCATGATGTGAAAGGAAATCCACAATCTATCATATTCTGGACTTCCTTGATAAGGAAAGATTCAAATGAGTTTACCTATTCAGATTTCACAGATTCTTTCGTCCATCCCTTGGTCAATTTGCTAAATAGCAGTGTGCAACCCAGAATTAGCAACTAAATCAGGAAAGTTTGACAATTGTCTGAGCGCAACAGGACAGGTGATTGGTACTTGTACCAAAATCACACTGAACTCAAAGTTTACGGGTCAAGCCTTATTCCTTATAAATTGACAAAATACCTCCCTATAAGGTTATTTTCTCTAAAATATATAAGGCAGATTTTAAATTCAGATGCTGTCAATTTCTTAATTGCAAAGAAGAAAACACAATTCAAGTTGAAGAACCAGGTTGGCCCATTCATCTGTAATAATAGAGAAGCGGGTCCAGAGGCAGAAAAAGTGTTGCAGGAGTTCAAATTCAATCCTAGTTTTCTTTGGTATTATGATCCCCTTGGTGTCATCAGTAAAATGAGAGTTAAATGTAAATTAACTCCATACATACATGAAAAGAAGCCTGAAATTGAGAAATTCTCAAACCAATTTGAATGGTTAGAGAATACATTGGTAGAGGAAGAGAAGCAAAGTGATACTAGTCAAACTTTGCTAACTCCAACCTAAGAAGATAGAAGTGTAAAAAGAAACAGGGACGAAGGGTCTTATATAGCTGATACTACTAGAGAGACCAAATTGAAACTAAGATACAACAAAAAGCCAAAGTTAAATCCTGCCACTAAAGAAAAGGAGACAGTAGAGGTCATTGACACAAAAATTCCAGATAAAGATAATGTACCTCCAAAAATAATTAAAGAGGAACAAAAACCAACTACCTCAAAGACACAAATAATTTAGAAACAACACAGTATAGAAGTGTCTTCATCCAAGAAAATAGCATAAAAGGACATGGACATCAAAGAAAGATACAAGGAAATTAAGGCCAAAAATGAAGAAATAAAAAATGAAATATATTCTCAGTATCTAAAGAAAACTCCTAGCATTCAGAATAGGCTACATTCAACCTTTGACTACAAGAACAAAATATGTTGATGACAACTCTTCAGCCCACAGTTCAAACTCCTAAATCATCCTCTGATTATAAAAAGATTGAATTTGAAGTTCTAGTCCAGGATATTTATCCTCTGGCTCAAATTTAATTTCATAAGCAGGCAGGAGAGATGATTTATTCCACAATAACTACTAAGGCCATGATGTGCATAGAAACTTCAAAACACTTTGATAAATGTAAGAGATCATCTCAAAATGGAGAAAGCATCTTCATATGCAAAGGACACCAAAATCAAATCCTTGTAAGAGCTAATGATTGAAGTAGGATATGATCCTCAAAATATAAAAGTGGCAAAGGAATTGATAAAAAAGAAGAATGCAGACATTGCTGCACTTAAGAAACAATTGAGGCTTCCCCCTATAGATAATCCTCAAGCAAATGAGGTTTTATAGGAATCCAATCAGAAAGATGAGATGATGAGTCTCATGTTGCAGTTAACAACTCAGATTAAAGAAATGGAAATTTAAATGGACAAATTGGTACAAGAGAAATAAGCCAACAAAGCACAAGAAGTTCCTGCCACTGTGATTCCTATAGTTACAATAGTTGTACCATCTACTTTGGTAGAAAACCTGGCTCCTAATGTTCCAATGGCCACAACAGTTCCAACTACTTCATCTACAACTTTAGCCACTGAATCTTCAACAACAGCAGCACAGCAATCAGATGAAGAAAGCAAATTAGTAAAGGCAATGCAAGATATGTCTATCCAAACAAATGAGATAAATAGACTAAAGGAACAGCTAAAAAATCTTGAAGATGCTAAGAAAATTGCACAAATAAATGCTAAAAATGAAGAACAACAAGCCAACAGATTTAATGAACAACTGAAGAAGTTGGAAAAAGAATTAACTTTGAAGGAACCAATGGCACATGTTAAGCAACAATTATGGTCCAATATCATTGAAGTAGTCAATAATATTTGGCCATCCATACATGTCATCTATGAGTAGAAAGATTTATTGAAATCAGCAAGAGAAGCAATATAGAAGACAAAAGAAGAGCTAAGCAAGAAACCTGAAGAAGCTCTAGAAATAATCAAGTTCCTCAATTCCAAAAATAAACAAGAGCTGGAAGAAATTGGAATTATTGATAGAACAGAGACCATCCTAGAATTTAGGAAGGTAATCTATAAGAATATCTTGATTACACAGTTATAAGAAAAGTGCCAGAACATGGAAATTACAATCACAAGGTTCATGATTAAATTTGATGTTCTAAGGAAAAAAGGCATTCCCAATCCTCTAGTGATTAATGATAGATTAATGAAGCAGGAGGATTATGACAAAAGATAAGAGAGTCTTCCAAAGAGAAGGTGAAAAAATCAGCCTTGCAGGGAATCCCAACAAGGAAGGTGCTATATAAGAATTTTGAAAATTTGTTTTACTTACAGATGGTTGAAACATCATAATGTACAAACCAAAATTTTCAAAAATGACATCGAGCTTACGAAAATCGAAGTAGCGCCTATAAGACAAAATTGCAAAATGAGTCTGGGATATGAACTGACTCACCCAAGATCGATTGATAAAAAGAGCATAGAGCAAAGCAAAGTAAAAACAAGAGCTGTTGTTTTCACACCAAAGATTGGAGCTTTCTTTCAGAATAGTACTTTGATGCCGTGTAATTTATGAAAGGTTAAATAAAAATTAGAGCAAATATGGAATTTTCCACGATCACACCTCATTGTTCACTTGTAGATTCGTTACAAACAAAGAGAAATGATAAAATCTCAAGAGACAAATCTATTTTATTTCTAATAAAAAGAATAAATTCAGCATTAAGTAGGGGTTGTAAAGTTTACCATAGACCAAAATAAGATATTTATTTCTCTCATCAACACTCCTATTTATTACAGGATATTTTGTATAATTTTTTTGGGAAATACTCCTCATTAGGAAGTATTGAGTGTGGATGAATTGTTGAACATTTTTGTAGTTATACTATTCTCAACCTAAGGATTTTTGTATCAATTTCAAGTCAGCAGACTGGATCACAGGAAATAAAGCATCATATTACAAGATTCATGTGTTGGGCTACTATAGTGAAGTATTTTCACATGTTACTGGTTTACCTTCTTATGTTTATGGGCCATTTAATGTTCTAAATCTGAATCTAATTATAACCGTGAAATGTTATTTAGGAATATGTTAAAAGCATCATGTTTAGTAATTTATCATTTATATAAGCTTAAATCGATATCCAGACTAGGGAACCCTTAATTACTTCCTGATTTCGATTGACCTCTTCCTTTTCATTCCTAATCTGGATTTAAGAACCCTTAATTTATCTTTTATCCCGATAAAAACCATTTCATCATCAGCCTTGAATATCTGAAGTGACTAATCTTTCCCTGTAAACATTTACCTTTAGACCTTGATCTTGATCTGACTACTTAACACATTGACTCCATTTTCCCAATGGGATACAGATCTATAGCTATCCATCTAAGTAAGTGATTTCATCACCAAACCAAATCAAAACCCCAAAACCCATTTACCCTACATAACTAGCCTAAAATAAAATACAAATCAACAAATTTAAATTGTATAGAGAGAGCCCTCTGTGAGCATTAGGAAGGCTAGATCCTAAGTCTTGAAAGTAGGTTTGTGGTTACCTCTAATATTCTTTAAAACTAAAATAAAAAATATCACAATTTTTTAGAATTATTGGAGTGATAACAA